>CM062817.1:1119472451-1119537451 GCA_031772625.1 Pinus tabuliformis
CCACATTTTAGAGACTACTGGTTTTTGGTATTGTTTGTTTGTTTCAACAAGCAGCGGTATAATTTCAGACAGCCAGTTTTTAAGTTGCAATTGCGTTCATGGTGTTAATGTGCCCACATAGTGATCTACTGTTTTTTTGATTCACTGAGTAGAAGTGGATTGCTTCAAGATCGGAGTGAGGTGCATCAATGGCTGGAGGTAAGCTTTCTTGGGCATCCAGTTTTTATGATTCTTTACAATAAGTAATTTTTTTTTAATTCCGCATTAATATCAGATTTGGCATTGCTGAAATTCGATTGGAATTAGAACCATTGTTGCATATGCTTACATTCATTACTCTTGATTTGGATTAATCTCAAGTAGCCTATAGAAGGCAATGGATTAATCTCAAGTAGCCTATTGAAAGCAAAAGTTAGATCCACATTCATCTTACATGGTGTTTCGAATTTTGAAGGAGGCTTTGTTGAGGCCGCCTTTTATGTGATATGTATCACGAGAGAGAGTGTGTTATCTACGTGTTGCAAAATAATAATGTTTAGGAGTATTGTAGGGTAGACATCACGTTCGTTCCTTGTTGTTGTTCAGTCTTTCGAGCGAGCAATGAATGTTTGGGTATTATTTTGGCTTGGATTGAAATGCATGGCATGGACTTCAAAAGAAAATGTTGTGAAGTTTCTTCATTGTTACTGGGAATCTATCAAAGAATTCTCTCTGATTTGAATTGTTTTTATTGGAACTTGTTTCTCATTTGAATGTATATTTATTGAATTTGAATAGTTTTGTGGAATGAAGAAAACCTAATTATACTTACTTTTTAATAATTTGTAAATATTGTTATAGTGATTTTTTTTATTTTTTTTAACATGGAATTCACTTATATAATTTATTAGATCATGTTTTATTTTACAAAATTTGATATTCTAATTAATTGGTATTAAGGTTTCATATATTATTATTAATAATGTTTTATTTCTAAAATAAATGTTGAGTTAAATGTTTAATACAAAGATAATTAGTTTCATGGTAATGTCAAAACATAATTATTATTTTCAAACATGTAAATTTTGATTTGACATTTTTACTTTGAAAATAATAATTCAGTATATTAAATTAAATGTTATAAAATTGAAAAAACCATAAAGTGATGAAATCCTCATATGACATAAAACACAATTTTACTAAATCATTTTTTGTTTTTGTTTTTTAAAGCATACTTAATGCATTACCCACACTTCATTATTATGTATATATATATATATAATAATGAATATTGCGTAGAAATTTAAATAAATTTCACTTTTCCACTTATTTTATTTTAAAAATATGGTCATTGTCACATTTTCTAGATCAACTTTTTCCATGTGGCAAAATCTAATTACCTATCACTCTATATACTTACATTGATTTGGGCATCCAACTTCTCATTTGCTCTTTAATTAAAGAATGCAAGCCACATAAAAATAATACCTCGCAAAATTATTTTTATGTATTGATGGAAAATGTAATTATATATATATACAACTTGAGTGGGTCTAATGGTTAAGAGCATGTGTTTCCTCCTAAGAGGTCACATGTTCAAAACCAGAGGGGGGTAGAGTATGTATGTCTTCATAGACTTAGCAGTCAAATCGCTGCGTGGAGGTGGGTCCCTTGTCCTACAAACAAGTGGGTCTCATACACCAATTTGGTATTTGGCTTGGCTGTGACCTTAAAAATAGATATTATAATTATATATATAAATATAAATATAAATAAGAGAAAGAAAGAATAATTTAAGATGTCCCTTGTCCTACAAACAAGTGGATCTCATACACCAATTTGGTGTTTGGCTTGGCTATGACCTTAAAAATAGATATTATATATATATATATATATATATATATATAAGAGAAAGAAAGAATAATTTAAGAAAGTGGGTCCCTTGTTCTACAAACAAGTGGGTCTCATACAACAATATGGTGTTTGGCTTGGCTGTGACCTTAAAAATAGATATTATAATTATATATATAAATATAAATATAAATAAGAGAAAGAAAGAATAATTTAAGATTTTAAATAATAATTCATGATATATTTTTTTAATAAATTTATAAATTAAATTATATATATATCTATATATAAAATTAAATTTATAAATTTACTAAAAAAATAATATATCATGAATTATTATTTAAAAGATTAAATTATTCTTTCTCTCTTTTATATATATATATATATATATATATTTTTTTTTTTTAATATTATTTTTAAGAAGAGATGTTACTATTTTTTAAAAAAGTATTGATGTTATATGAATTGATACAAAGTTAATTATATAGTATAGTTTCATATGAAAAATAATTTTACTGACAATGAATTTTTTACTTATTTAAACCTATAATTATATTGAAGTCATATGGGATATGGTAATTTAAAGTTTCAATTGAATATATTTTATTGGTCTTTCTTTTATTCACATTATTATTGGTATGTTTAAGTATAATAGTTCTCTTTATAAAATTTTATGGTTACATATACCTTGAAGACATTTTCTATAAATACAAGGTATATGATAACTTAAGTTCGAATTGAATATATTTTATTGGTCTTCTTTATATTCGCATTACAATGATTTAGCTTAGATATTATTTCTCTTTATAATTCCATATTGTTACATACATGTTGAAGAAATTTTATATAAAAACAAGTAATATAGTAACTTAGGCTTGGATTGAATATAATTTTATGGATCTTTCTTCTATTCACATTATAGTTACCATAATAATTATGTGCTTAGGTACTAGTTTTCCTTAATATTCCTTATGATTACATATACATTGAAGACATTTTCATATGGAAACCACATCTTGGATTGAATATATTTTATTGGCCTTCCTTCTATTCATAAAATAATGAGTTCATTATTTACATGTTGAGGTATTAATTTTCCTTACAACAAGCTATAATAGGAATTTGTTTTTTACAAATAAGATATGACTTTTCTTTCAGGGAAAGTTATTATTTCAACTAATACATGTTCATGGTGATGATATGTGATAATATTCTTTTTGGCTTGAAAGGAAATCTTGATATTGCCAATGATATGGAAGGAACATGGTTATTAAGAATTGTAATCATTGGTATGGAAAACAAAACAACTTCCTGAGTACTTTCTAATATTAGTTCATTTCATTGTCACCTCTACTATGTCATACCTTCCATTGGAGGAAAATGACAATCCTACACTAATGATCAATCTGCATGAGCAAGATATCAATCAATTGATGAATCATGTGCAAGAGATGGATGAGAAACTCAAGGATAAATATAAAGAATAACACAAATATCACAACTACATTCTCATTTAATAGTTTGGCATACAAGCTCTTTTAGGCATCACAACTTCAATGCTCTCTATGCTTTCCTTTTGGTATGCTTGTATAAAATCTTGATGTCTCTAGTAATGTTTTGGGTTAATGTTGTAAATTTTGATAACAATATGTAGATGACCAATAAATCTTTCTTCAACTTGTAGCGTGTTGTTGCTTTCTTCTTAAATTTTGATGACTTTATAATACACATTCTTGACTTCTTGTATCATGTTTGATTTGAGTTCAGCCACCTAAAGAACATTTTTTTTGTAAGCTTGGCAGGACTACATCTTCATCATGTCCAATATATCACCCCGATCAGGGCGGGGAATTGAACCAATGACTTCACATCAAGGAGTGCCTTAACAAAGCGCCCAATAACTGTCTATCCAAGACCCCGTGGACACCTAAAGAACATTTATTTTTATGATGCCTCTTCCATTCTAGAGTGCAAACAAAATCCAGCATTATGTGATTTGTAATATCTCTATATTTTACAAAAGCATAAACATTATGATCCTTAATGGATCCAAAATGATTCACAATACATATAGTATGAAATAATATAAATTCCCTTAATCATAAAACCCTTAAGGTAAGTATTTTAAAGTAGAGGAATACTATGTGATAATCCTTTTATTAGGAAGGATAAAACCCTCCTCACTTGTCTTTTTTAGTGAGAAAACTCAAAATGAGTAGCACTCCAATACAATAACAATACTTGACACCTTTCATAGGGAGGGTTCCATCCATATATATAGGTACGTAGTAAACTCCAACCCTAACCACTATTAGTCTGTACAATAATGAATGAGCCATTTTATATTTTTTACATGTTAACTACCTTGTAGGCCTTATTTAATAATAATTAACATAGTGGACCCAACCTGCATTACATTAAATGATCACCATGTCTATATTATTATTGATTTTATTAGAGCTTTCGACTCCCATTACACCACTAAGGGGGATCTCACCACTAGTATAAAGTACACCACTCTAGATCCATATTAACTCCAGATCTACCAAGCACCGAGAGGGATCAAATTATTAAGAGATTTGATCCCTCTAGGTGCTTGGTAGATCCAGAGTCAAGATGGATCTATGTTGGTTTAATTTATCCTTTAAAATAGGTTATATTCCACATGAATACCATGGGTCAATACCATGGGGAACTTTTATTTTGATAGGGTTATTTTAATTTTGACCTAGTTAAAATGCTTACATTACATTATCTTAATATTTTAATTTAATTTAATTAATTTAATTTAATTTTTATTTTTATGTAATTTGAATTAGTCAAAATGTTAAATATTACATTACAACGTATCTCCCATATTGGGTTGGACAACGTCTCTCGGCGCAATCATAAGATGTGGTTACATGAAGTCGAAGAAATTTCTAAGGGATACCAACATTATTCAAACCTTCAAATAGTTCATACACAACACCTACTTCTAAATGGAGTACACAAATTGTAAGAAGTATATGAAACAATTCAAATTTGGGAATTCTAGAGACACGATGAAGAGGAATATACTAGAGAAACATCTTATTAGTGTGATTTAGAGTAGGCTTGTGAAGAACGATATAAGGAACACTGTTATTTATGGGAAGATAATTAGTTTCAACTTCTTTTTGATGAATCTAGTTGTTTATATGAATCTAATATCATTGAGGGAAGTGATGGCCAAGTTATGTCTAGTAATTTTCAATTTACAATGCTCCCTCCATGTCCATAATTGACCTTTTGTAGCTAAGTGGATGCTATTTTTACTATGGATGGTCCTAGTATCTTGGTGGAGAGATATTTGGATCATTATGATTATGGTAAGTATATCTAGATAAACACATGCATTCATCAAATCCATGTGTCGTCAATGGGGTGCTAGCATGTGCACTTGTAAATGGGACTTGGGCTTATGCACTCTTTTCTTAGATGATTTCATTCTTAAAGCTAAGCACAACACTACTACATGGGACCAAGTCTCATGAATGCATATCTTGGATGACTTAATTCTCAACATTCAGGGTAGAACCCATATATGGGACCTAAGGTTATGGATGTATCTCATACATGTACACTTTGATGGAAACACTTCTTAAAGGGGATGTTGTAATGGGATGCACCCTCTTCACATGTAGTAGGGGCCAAAAGGCCCATTAGATTTAATAATAACATAAGCATGGTTGGAATTTAATGTAATGTTGATTGGGTCCACTACCTTCCTTATTATTATGAAAGGTTCACCTAATAGTTATCATCGTACAAATGTAATATTGTCCATTCATGACTATAGATTCCAACAATCGTTACAATTATGTTTTTCTATGTAGCTATAATTAAGGATGGAATACTTCTAATAAGAGATATCCAATATTTTTATTGTACTAAATGATTTCTCATTTAGAGGTTGCCCCATCAAAGAGGCAAGTGAACATGAGTTCATCTTCTATAAAAATATTCTTTTATGACATTTCCAATAAAATATATTCAATTCAAACTTCAATTACCATATCCCCTATATTTATAGAATATGTCTTGAATATAATGATAGGAGTTTTTTAAATGATTAAAAAATTCTTTCTCAATTTCCATTTTTTTTTCAAATAGAACTATACTATATAATTAAGTTTGTATCAATTCATACGACATCAATCATTTTAAAAAAATACTAACATCTCTTCTTAAAATTGTCTACAAAATTATATAATCTATAATATATTACAATTTAAAATTTAAAGTGTTTATGCACGAAAAAATAATTCTACATGGTTTTCATTTATTAATTAAAGAGTGAATGAAAAGTTGGATGTCCAAATCAATCTAAGAATATAGGGTGATTGTAACATCCCTAAGAAAAATTTACAGTAATAAACAAAGCATGCATAGTAAAAATACACAAAAAAATTGCACACAAATCAGACCATGATATAGAGCCAAAAACTGCGATGTGCTAAGTCATTTTATTATGAAAACATGGGTTTACAATCTGATGTTTGGAAAGTGTGCACCTGGGTTTGCCTAAGGCAAGCTAGCAAAGCCCAAGTGAAGAAGACAAGTCCCCCCCAAAGCTATTGGATGATCTCTCTTTAGCTCTATGCTGAATTGCCCCAAAAAATGTTTTGCTAGCTATAAACAATAGCTGCTACGACCTCCTCCTCTGCTGCTCAGAAAATTCTGGGAAATTAACCTCGGGCTCTCCTCCAATAACCCAAAAAAACCCACGAAGGAATTGGCCAAATGTTGGCCTTGGAATTTCGACCCAATTTCCCCTAGCTCCTCCTGCTGTTGGGTATTTTGACCCACCTGTGAATTTTGTTACTGGGTGTCCTCAAAATGACTGAAATCTTTAACAATCCTCCTTCGCAGCCCCCCCACACAAATAGTAGCCCCAAACTCCCTTCTCTCCTCAAGTCCCACATGTGGCACTAACAAGGACTACGTAGTCCCTACGTTGTTGTTGCTGAAACTCCTCCATATTCCCACTACAATGTTCTCGGATTGATCTGAAAGGATGAGACTCCCTCCTTGGGCTGGCACTCAAAGTCCACCAAAGCAAGGGGTGAGATTTCTGCCTAGAAACCTCTTGTGCTCAACAACACCTGTAGACTTGGATTCAACTCAAGCGTGCTAGTCTAAGAGAAAACTCAAATGATCAAGAATGCCCAAAAGTGATTGCCTCCTCCTATTTTGTCAAAGTGCCTCCCAATTTCCCATGTGGGCCCAACCATCGACTTTCCCCCACCAATTTCCCTCCAATGAGTGTGTACTTCCTATGGGGTCGTATTTCTCCATGAGTGGCCCCCACTTACCACCAGCAATTCGATTTTCTCCCCTTCTCCTAATGTTTGGGCCTCTTCTTAACTCCAAAATTCAAGTGGGACCCCCAAACCCACTTTTCCTAAGTGCAAGTATGAAATAAGACAAAATTGGGCAAAATTGATATTTCCCCTTAGCAATATTGCTAAGTGGGAATATCATAGTCCTCCCCGCAAAATCGTTGCTTGTCCTCAAGAAAATGTAATGAAGGATGCTGAAGTATCTCCTCCCCGTCTCAAGTGGTATCCTCATCAGGCAGGTTCCTCCATCTGATAAAAAATTCTTTGATAACCCTGTTCCACAAGTGCTTCTCATGGGTGTCTAGAATAGCCTTTGACTCCATAACCAAATGCCCCTCATCATCCATGGGTGTTAGCTCTGCAACTGTGGTCACCTGCTGACCTAATGCCTTTTTCAGGCAAGACACATGAAAAATGTTATGAACCCGACTCCCTGGGGGTAGATCTAGCTCATATGCTACCTCTCTAACCCTTCTAGTGACTCTGTGCGGCCCATAGAAGTGAGGTTTGAGCTTCTCGGCTCCCTTATGTTTGATTGTTAACCGTCTGTATGGTTGAAGTCTCAAGAAGACCAATCCCCAACCTCAAATTGCCTCTCTACTTAGTCCCTGTCTGCATAGAGCTTCTGTTGGTTCTATGCAGTCTGTAGGTTATCTTTGAGAGCCCACAAGATATCTTGGCTCTTGTGTATCCAATCCTTAGCCCTAGGGGTTTTGTTTTCCTTAAACATCACAACATCAAAAGATAATGCATCATAAATGTACACAGATCTAAATGTGGACATACCTATGGACATGTGGTACGATGTGTTGTAGCAGTACTTGGCCAAAGGCAACCACCGTATCCATGCACGTTTATGGCCCATCACATAGTTGTGTAGGTAGCCCTCCATACATTTGTTGACTATCTCCGTTTGCCCATCAGTTAGGGGGTGATAACTGGTACTCAGAGTGAGATCTGTGCCCACTAGTCGAAACAACTCTTGCCAAAATCCCTCTGTGAACCTACTGTCTCGATCAATAACAATGGTGTTCAGAGACCATGAAGCCGGAACACCTCCCTGAAAAATAGTTTGGCCACCTGTGAGGCCGAAGACCAGGCTAAGATGGTGAAAAAGTGGGAAAACTTCGTCAATTGGTCTACTGCCACGTATATGTAGTCCTTGCCCTGAACTGTGGGCAACCCGATAATAAAATCCATCGACACACTCTCCCATTTCCCCTAAGCGATAAGAAGAGGCTGTAGCAACACAACAGGGTGTGTCTACTCACCCTTGTTCCTTTTGCATGTGTCAAACTCCCAGACATGCCTCAAAACATCATCCTTAAGGTCCCTCCATGAAAACCGCTCCCTGATGGCCCTGTATGTGTTGGTAAACCCCTGATTCCATGCTAATGGGGATCCATGGGCAGACTGCATGATATTCTCCCTCAACTAGGAATTGGGCACTAAATAAATCTAGTCCCTGAAGTAAATCACCTCGTTCATCACCCTGTACCGGTCATCCGCCACTACACCATGAAGGATCTCACTTGAAAATTGGTCCTTGGAATACTCCACCAGTAACTGTGCCCTCCAATCTGGTGTAATGCACATCAGAGAAATGGTAGCTAGACTCCTGGACAACACATCAACTACCACATTGTGCTTTCTTATGACATACTCAATGTCAAAGTTGTATACCTATATCTTGCTCACCCACTTATGTTGCCTCTCCTTCAACTTCTTCTGCTCCAAGAAAAATTTGAGACTGCTGTGATTTATCGTGACCCAGAACCTGTTTCCCACCAAGTACTGCATGAACTTGGCTAGCGCATGCATGATGAATAACATCTCTTTGTCTTAAATGGAGTACATCCTCTCGTGGGGCAGTAGCTTTCACTCTCGAAAGCTATTGGGTTTACCCCCTGCATTAAAACTGCTCCTACACCCTCCCTTGATGCATCTCACTCAAGTACAAAGTGTTGTGCGAAATATGGGAGCACCAACACCGGGCAACTTCTCATGACCTGCTTGAGGCACTCAAAAGCCTCTTGCACCCCATCTGTCCACTCAAACGCCCCCTTCTTCGTCTAATCGTTGAGGGGAGCTTCCAACTAAGAGAAGCACTTCACCAACTTCCTGGAGTAGGTACAGATACCCACAAAACCCATAAACTTCATCACATTCTGGGGCTTTGGCCAGTCCCTGATGGTCTTGATCTTCTCCTCATGGACACTCACACCATCCTCCCCAATAATGTTCCCTAGATAAAGCATCTCCGTCAAATCGAACTGACACTTGGACATCGTAGTGTAAAATTATTGCTCCTCCAAAATACACAATACCATCTCCAAATGTTGCAAGTGTTCCTCCCAGGTCTGACTATAGGTCAAAATATCATTGAAGAACACCAACATGAACTTCAGCAATTGCCCACAAAACACATGGTTCATGCAGGATTGGAAGGTGGCAGGTGTGTTAGTTAGCCTTAAAGGCATAACCAAGAACTCAAAGTGCCCATAGTGGCACCTGAAAGTTGTCTTAGGGATGTCGTGATCCCTCACCGTGATTTGGTGGTACCCCGAACACAAGTCAATCTTGGAGAATAAATTTGCCCCCCTCAGTCTGTCCATCAAATCATCTATGCTGGGGATAGGGTAATAGTTTTTAGGGTCTTCTTGTTGAGGGCCCAATAGTTGATGCACATGCGTAAGGTCCCATCCTTCTTCTTCACCATTACAATTGATGAGGCAAAAGTGCTGGAGTTAGGCCTAATGTGCCCAAGTTCCAACAACTCATGGATGGCCCTCTCAATCTCATCCCTGTATGCCTTGGGATGTCTATACGAAGTAGTAATCATGGCCTGTACCCTTGGCACCAACTTTATAGTATGCTAAAAACCCCAATCGAGTGGTTTCCCGGGCTATATGTCTTCAAACATCACCGGGTACTTGTCTAAGACAACATATATGTATGGGTTGGGTGGCTTGGGCTGACTCGAAAATCCTTAACTCCATAACCCACTTAATGTCACCATGCCTCAAATCAGTCTCCATCTTGTGGATTCCGACCCTGTGAATTCCATCTCCAGCTTCCTCTAATCGATAGTGACTCGACCAATCGAATAGAGCCACTAGACACCCATCACCACATTAGTGTCTGACACATCCACCATGAAAAAGTGGTATGTCACTAAATAGTTCCCCATGGTCACTGTCAAGGCGGGAACATATCATGTGCACTGCATGGTTCTATCTCTCGGCACAAGAATCGAAAATCCCTCAAACTCCTCAGTTGTGATGCCCCTCCTCTGAACCATCTGTGCATCAATGAAATTGTGGGTAGCCCCACTGTCCACCAAAATTGAGACACATTGCCCTTGTACGGTGCCCTTCATCCTCAAGGTCAAAATATTGGGTACTCCACGGAGAGATGCAAGGACCCCTCCTGCTGGTGCGAAGGGAGATCTCCTTGGTGGCAGCGATGGTGGTGGTCCCATCTCCACACGTGTCACGCAGTCATCTCCACCCACCAACTCTACATCGTCCTCCAAGTCACTGTCAGAAAATGCCTCAATGTAATGGGCCTTGCCTACTTTGCATCTATGGCATAGTGCTTATGGTTCCTGACAGATGAAACATAGCTTCCTCCTCCGGAGTTCTCTTCAAGTCCCCTCATCAAGCTGCCCATGTCCTTGGTTGGCTCTCAGTGGTGGAGCCCTGGTGTCTCTTCCCCTCTGTTGGAAACCCTGTCTAGGAAGTAACAACAATCTAGCCCTGGGTGGATCATCCTGCAAATCTCAGGCTCTCCCTACTGTATCTTGCAAGGTGGTGGGCCTGTTAGACCTCACCAAACCCATCAATGGCTCTTGTTATCCCATCTAGAAACATGAAGACCCTCTTGGCCTCTGATATATCAGGCGCCATCACTGAAAACCTCAGAAACTCTAAGATGTAGGTCTTAGTGCTCCTCTTCTGTTTGAGCCTTGTCATCTCCTTAAAATTCTCCTCTGGGTCTCTCCTCCAAAAGCACTCCAACACCCTCCTAGTGAAATCCTCATAGCTTGTCACTTCGGCATGACCCATTGTTGTTAGCCCATGGAACCACCAGTCATGGGATTCCCCTTCTAAATGTTATGAAACCAGCGCAAGAAAAGATAGAAAAGATAGATCAACGCCTTAGAATTCAGCCTCTTCAAGGGGGCAACCTCCTTTACATTACATAAATGAACAATTCTTGGATGATACAAATGAAAAGACCTCCTTTCTATATATAGGAGTCTAAGGGGTCATAACATAATTAGAGCCGACATAACAATAATAATGTAAGGGCACAATAATAACAATAGTGGGCTTCTATGGGGCACAATAGTAACAATATGGGCACTACATGGGTACATCAATATAATAAGTGGGTTGTACTAATAACAATAAGGGGTTACACTAATAGTATAGGGGCCTAACATGCCCCTCTCCTTCAAAAAGCGTTGTCCTCAACGCTTGAGTAGTTCTTGATGCTTCTGTATAAAATTCTTGTCCTCCCATGTGGAATCTTCAGTGGGTAAGTTCTTCCACTTGATGAGATACTCTGAAATTGATCGATTTCGTAGCTGTCGGGTTCTTTTTTCTGTGACTGCTCCAGGTTCCAATATGCTTTTACCTTCCTCTTCAATTTCTGGTAATATTGTTTGAATTGGGATCTTTTGCAACTTTTGAATAAGTGGCCATATTTCTTCGTCCTTCTTCCATTCATCCCTTGCTTCGTTTATCCAATCTAGTTGGATAATAGAAATAGCACAAAACAATGCTTCCACATCCTCATCCTTGAAGAGTCTTCCCATTCGGTAAGGTCACCATTTTTTAAGTGCATGTAGTATTGCCAACATTTCCTTCTCATAAATAGCTTTCTTGAGATGTAGTAGTAAAAATACCCAATCACCTACATCAAAACTTTTTTCACGACGATGTTGCAGGTCTACCTGTTGTTTCGTTTGATTTTGCACTGAAGTGGCGTTATCCTTTAAAATTTTGAGAACTTGTTGTTGATGCTCGATGTGATCTTTCACTGCTTGAACCTTTTTCTTCTTGATATGTCCTTCTATCTCTAGAGTTTGAGGAGTGGTAATTTCTTCCAATCCTTTACAAGATATGGTTGGATTCATTTCTTGATGCTCGATGTGATCTTTCACTTCTTGAACATTTTTCTTCTTGATATGTCCTTCTATCTTGATAGTTTGAGGAGTGGTAATTTCGACCAACGAATTACAAGATATGATTGGATTAATTTCTTCTTTCTCGATGTGATCTTTCACTTCTTGCACCTTTTTCTTCTTGATATGTCCTTCTATCTTGAGAGTTTGAGGAGTGGTAATTCTTTCCAATGCTTTACAAGATATGGTCTGATTCATTTCTTCTTTCTCTGGGGTGGGGTCTTGGCGTATATCTTCTTCTTTTGATGCTTCTTGATACTTTTCTTCCTCCTCTTCATATTCTATGTAAAATAATTTCTTCTCAGCACACTTATGACCTTTAATGCATTTGCTATCACAATTATAACAAAGCCCTTTTTCTCTTTTTTCTTCCAATTGTTGTGGTGTAACCCTTGTAGGTTGTGGAACGCTAGGAGAAAAAACACTTCCATCTTTATAGTTGTGAGGGGTATGCTTCCTGGTTTCCATAATTTTGCTTTCCACTATGTCACAAATCCCTTTTACTCTTTCCAATTGTTGTGTTGTTGCTCTAAAGAAGGTGTTGCTCTTTGTATCCTCATAATGTGCTATCATTTCCTCCGTGAAAATTGACCACGTTACAAGTTTTTTACGAGAACAAAGCCCTTTGTACCAGAAAAATTGATCCGGTTATAAATATGAAGATGCAATACATACCTTTTGTAACAGTGGTACACCATGTAGATCAAAATATTGTTCCATTTGAAGTATCTGATTTACGGATCCTTGCCATCAAACATCCTCATCTTGCTTTTTCTTGATTTTAGGAGCTCGATCTTGAAATGACTGTAACTCTGTACTTTCGAATCTTTAAGTTCTAAAATTGCGATATGTAGTAGCCCTCTGTGTCCTCCTTCCAATGCCACTAGTCTGATCCAAATTGGATTCTCCAAGAAAGAGTTATGCACAATCTCTCAAGATGACCTGATTATAGACCTTTCCAAAAGAGCGAACTTGTATGAATTGCCACGTGTCACTGTTTCGACCTTTGGCTCTGAAAAATATCTACAAGAAACTGAAGTCCGTCCTCTTTCTGTACCTTCTTACGAAATTTCAATCCGATGCTCAGAGAGAAAGTTATGATGATTTTCCCCAAGTCACCTATTTGGAATGTAATTCAGGAGTCTGCAAAAAGACCGACTTCCTCAGATCATATCTCCGCAAATATAGCGCGAAAAGCTCTGAAATTCGGACCCGAGGTTCAGTGCGATCTCTTCTCAAATGGGTTTTCTTTGCAACTTGTGAAACATCACAGAAAAAAAGTTATAGCGAAAATTCCACGATGACCTGTTTGGAGCAGCGAAACCCTAGAATCCAAAGCTTTGATACCAAATGTTATGAAACCAACTCAAGAAAAGATAGAAAAGATAGATCAACGCCTTAGAATTCAGCCTCTTCGAGGGGGCAACCTCCTTTACATTACATAGATGAACAATTCTTGGATGATACAAATGAAAAGACCTCCTTTCTATATATAGGAGTCTAAGGGGTCATAACATAATTAGAGCCGACATAACAATAATAATGTAAAGGCACAATAATAACAATAGTGGGCTTCTATGGGGCACAATAGTAACAATATGGGTACTACATGGGTACATCAATATAATAAGTGGGTTGTACTAATAACAATAAGAGGTTACACTAATAGTATAGGGGCCTAACACTAAATGTATTATGAAAATTTTAATTGTGTCTCCTTTCGCCATCTGATTGAGCTGTAAGTATACATCCAACTTCTCAACCCATGCTTTCGCTGAGCTCTTGTACAAACCATCAAAAGTTGGGAGGAATAATCTCCCCATGGTGCGCTACAAATTGATACCATGCATGTAGCTTCCTCCGCCTTACCCTTTTCCCCTGTTGTTACCTTCAGTTGACAAAAGTCCCTGAAGATGATGGCCTCTCTAAGTCAGGCCCATAGGACTGATACTCCACAAAATAGTCCCCCATGGGCATATCCTCTTGCCCTTGTGGCCCTCCAACATCGGATGCTATAAATGTGGGAATAGTGGACCTGGGTGGTGTGCTGGGAATGAGGGGTGTGTTGGGGTCATGACCCCCTAGTTGATGTGAAGTACCTGAGCCCTTGCCAATTTGGAATTCCCCTTGAATCCCTTTGCCCCTTTTGTTACTGCAATTTTGTTTCCTTAACTCCTCAATACCTTTAGAAAAATCCTGCACGGACTTGAGAAGATGTTGGGAAAACTCCTCCTCTTTTCTCCTTATGTCTCCCTCGTTATCCCCCATGTTTGGCCTTTCGACCTCTAGTTTAACTATCACTAGATCTGGGGTAATTTATAGTTTCCTCTCTCTGCTCTTGTACCTCTACCTCCGGTAAGTCACGTTCTATTGGTGTTCTGGTGTCCTAGACTGACGTTTCTCCCACAGGTTGAGCCAAGACTATGAAATTTGATACAATTGCAATATCCCTAAGGAAAATTTACAGTAATAAACAAAGCATGCATAGTAAAAATACACAAAAAAATTGCACACAAATCAAACCACGATATAGAGCCAAAAACTGCGTTGTGCTAAGCCATTTCATTATGAAAACATGGGGTTACAATATGATGTTTGGAAATTGTGCACCTGGGATCACGTAAAGCAAGCTAGCAAAGCCCAAGTGAAGAAGACAAGTCCCCCCCAAAGATGTTGGTTGATCTCTCTCCAGCTATTCAATGAACTGCCAGAAAATGTGTTGCTAGTCTAAAAGAAAACTCAAATGATAAAGAATGTTTGAAAGTGATTGCCTCATCCTCTTTTGTCAAAGTTCCTCCCAATTTCCCATGTGGGCCCAACCATCGAATTTCTTCCACCAGTTTCCCTCCAATGAGTGCGTGCTTCCTATGGCGCTATATTTCTCCATGAGTGGTCCCCACTTACCACCAACAATTCGATTTTCTCCCCTTGTCCTAATGTTTAGGCCTCTTATTAATTCCAAAATTCAAGTGAGACCGAAACCCACTTTTCCTAAGTGAAAATACAAAATAAGACAAAAATTGGAAAAAAATATATTTCTCCTTAGCAATATTGCTAAGTGAAAATATCACACTGATAATTGGATTTTTACACATTAAAAAAGCTGATTTGGAAAAGGTACAATGACCACATTTTGTAAATAAGATGTGTAAATGAGATAAGGGGGAAAAATGAAACTTATTTAAATGTGCGCTCAATATTCGTTACTATATATTTTTTCCATAATAATAAATTTAGCGTGCCAAATCCATTAAATACAATTTAGAAAAACACTAAATTTCTGAATGTTTGCTTCAGTAAAGTTGAAAGAGGATGCCATCACTTCATTGTATTTGTGAGACCTTTCATTTAAGTGTATAGTAAGATGGAAAGAGAACAAAAATAACCATTCAATCGTATATGATTTAATTGAATATACAGATAGCTACTCCATAACGGCTTCATCTCCAAAGCAGGAATTCGGGTTATTTATAAAGACGTTCCCCTTTCAGAATTGTTTAAGAACTACTCCAACCTTTGATTCTTTCTTGGTAGTGCTAATTGAGCCATCCATCCCCAACGCATTCGTCCAGCTTAAAGCCATAATCCTTCCTTTCTTACTTGTTCCCCTTTTAAATACAACCAATACAATAAAAACTCCAACTAACTAGAATAACAAGGACTGTCCTTCGACCCTTGGGACCACTATCCACTGAGAACTGAATTATTATTTTCAGAGTGAAAATCCCAAATTAAAATTAACGATGTTTGAAAATAATAACCTTGTTTTCACATTGCAATGAAACTAATCATCTCCGTACTCACATTCTTCAAGTAAAAAAAACATTCAAACTAGAGCATTTCCAAGTAAAAAAATTTCAAATCAGGGAGCGAACAATGGAGAAACTTTAGAGCAGTATCTTTCGAAGTCTGCCATGAAATTCAATCCATGCCAAAATAATACCCAAACATTCCTTGCTTGCTCGAAAGCCTGAACCGCAACAAGAAGCCGTGAAGGTGATGTCTACCCTACAATACCTCTAAACACTATTATTTGCCGCACGGAGAAAACACAGTCTCTCTCGTTATACAGATCACATAAAAGGCGACCTCGACAGAGTTCGAAAAACCATGTAAGATGACTGTGGATATGATCTTTGCTTTTTACATGTTAACTAAGATTTAAGCCAATGTCGCAGTTGGTCTTTGTAGTTAGAATGGGAAAGGTTTTTTCCCGAGTTTTATGAAAAATTTTGAGGGTTTGTCCAGAGGAGGGTTTGGGTTTGAGGGAGGCACGGTTCCAAGTTGGGTGGAGGAATTAGGAGTTCGACACTGCAACAATGAAGGGGTTGGAGCTTAACATATATAGTTGTTGTAGGTTACTTACATTTTGAGTTTTTTTTGACACATTTTTCAACATTTTTAGAGACATTTAATGACATGATAGTGCATCAAAAATGCATTCAAACATGACAACGGGGTAAGAAATTTCAGAACCCATGGAAACAAATGATCTAGGACAAGTGAAAATTGCCTCATCAGCTAAAGTTGGGAAATGGATTTGGGTAAATGCCAAACAATATCGGGGCATTTTAAAACGACGACTAGTCCGTCTAAAATGGGAGTAGACAAGGAAAAAACGGTCTTAAAGGGAGAGTACTCGGGTCCTTCACAATAAACAATATTCAAACAAGTCCCTTTGCAAGCATGTGGCAACAACAGGCCCAGAGGAAAAGTCATTGATGATTCTTTCTTCTATAGTCCCTCATCCATACCTCTCACCTAGTCATCTGATCTTTATGTGAAAGAATTGTTAAGTGCAAAAAAGAGGTTGGAGGTTTTAGAAGCTAAATAGTAGGAAAGAGATCATACAATTCATGTAATAATAGTTGAAAACTAGGCTTTAGCAGAAAGCAATAAAGTTTCTCAAATAGACAACCATGAAGAGACAACAAGAGAAGAAAGGAAAGGAGGTTCCACAAAAGTTTCCAAAACTTGGGCTCAAGTTATTAACAATTCTACTAATAGGGAAGGAGAAGCAAACATTCGAGTTGGCAACATGCAGGATAGAGAAAGAAAGGAAAGGCGAGATATCACGTTAAACATAATTATTAAAGGGGTGAAAGACTATTGGAAAAATGAATGTACTCTTGACCTTGCAAGGGACTTCTTAAAAGACACGCTGCTATGTCAAGTACAAATATGCCAAGCATGAAGGGTAGGTAACTTTAATGGTGAGAGAGTCAGGCCCATAAAAGTCATCATGCCTAGCTTGCATGATAAATATATCATTCTAAGCAAGAAGCAACTCTTGAGGGGTTCTCACTTTTTTCTAGAAGAAGATTTAATTGTAATACAATAAGAGGAAAGGAGCGAGGAAACGTCTAAGGTAAGGGAAACAAGAGAGGAGGGAAAGAGAGAATGGAGTAATAAAGGTAAAGTTGTGATAGTGTGATTTGGACCTCCTTCCAAAACAGGGCAGCAAGATGATTATAAAGAAGAGGCAACAAACTCTTTAGCAGAAAATCAGGAAGCAAGGTCAATATAGGCATGCAGGGACAAAGACTCAACTGTGAGTATTGCATGTTAGAACAAATAACAATCAAGTCATACCCATGTTTCCTAGAGATTAGTTTGTTGGAGCTGCAAAGGTTACCCATGGAGATGAGGACCTGGGTTAGGGCCTATTGTGGAAGATAGAGACATAATTTGCCTCGTAGAAACACATGAGTAAGAAGGGTGCAAGACACCTTTGTTTGAAGGGCACTGAAGGATGGCAGTGTGGAACAAGGCAACATGGAATGAAAAGGACACGCAGATATCATGGTATTAATGAGAGAAAAAGAAGGTCGTTTCATTCAACTAGAAAAAAAGACTCAAATAAACAATTCGTTTGGTTTAAAATATCAGAAAATGGAAATCACATCAGAATTGCAGCATGCTATTTTGTGCAGCAAGTTTCAAAAATCTACAAAAGTAGATGGCGTGACCACAAAGATTCCTTTGCAGCCTTAAAAGCAGACATTGCAACATATTCTCAGCTAGGTGAAGTCCTTATAGTGGGTGATTTCAATGCTAGGAATGCAAGTGAGCAAACTAGTATTCTCTGTAGTAAAGAAGACTGCGACCCTATTTGGCTTACAGAAGAGAGTAATCATCAGTGGGAAAGAATTTCAGAGTACAAGGGTTGAAACCTTTTTGGTGAACAATTACTTACTCTATGTGGGGCTTTTGATTTATTCATTTGTAATGGTTTGACTAGATGGGAAAAGTGAGGTAATTTCACTTGCAATACTTAAAATGGAGAAAGTGTAGTAGATTATGTGATTTTCTCGCATAGTTTGTGTGAAAAAATGGAGGAAATTTTGATTGGAGACCAACTTTGGGACTTAAAATCAAATCACAAGCCAATTTATTTAAGTTTGCCTTGAACCAGAAATAAGTAGCTAACATAAAAAAATCATTGTGTTCAACAAAATCTCCCAAAGGGCAGAAGTCTTTTGACTCCAGAAAATTGTAATACCTTCAAAGTAATGCTAGAGAGGCTCTTCAAGAAGGATAAAATCACATTTTACAACTTCATAGTCACGAATTAACACATTTAATTGAAACCGCACTTGGAGAGTGCAAAAGAGTAAAAATTAAGAAGTCTGAAACAAATTGCTTTCCGCTTAATGATTGGTTTGACGAGGAATGCAAAAAACCAAGGAGAATGTGGAAAGAGTCAAACAAGGATAACATAAAGATCAAATCTTACAACCAAATACTAAGAAATAAAAAGGATGATTTCATGGTTTCGAGGAGAGAAGAACTACTATTCCTTGGGAAAAATAACCCCAAAATATTTTGGAAGGAGCTCCAACCGAGAAAGATGAAAACTGAAAACAATATTACAACTTCTAAATGGTTTGACTATGCAAGACAACTTTATGAGCAGGATCCCAAGGTTGACCCTCCTCCCTTGGTCAACATTGATACAAAACTCTTCACGGTGCAAGAGGTAGAGATGGGTATCAAGAAGTTGGGTGTTGGAAAAACAAAAGACTTAGCTAAACTCCAAGCAGAGTATCTAAAGTGGGGCTTAAAAATTCTTGCACCTCACATTACAAAAAATTTCAATAACATCATACAACAGGGGTTCCCCACAGATTGGACAACTAGTCTTCTGGCAATACCTCTTTTCAAGAGTGGTGACATGAATAATCCCTCCGATTATATGATCATATTGATAAACCCCTTGTTTGAAAAGTTATTTGGAAGCATGTTAGAAAATAAAATCAGCAAGTGGGCAGAAGAAAGAGATACATGTGTTAAAGGGCAAATAGGTTTTAGGCCTAAACATTCCACATTTCATGGTATAACTTTAAGGCACATCATTGAAAAAGTTTGAGAGAAAAAGGAAAAGGCCTTTTGTTTCTTTATTGATTTCAGAAAATATTTTGACACGATTCCTAGGGATAAGCTTAGACATAGAAGGGAGGAACTTGGGGTTCCCAGGCATTTGAGAGCAGTTGTGTATAGGTTGTATGAAGAGGTGAAAGTCAAAATTAGAACCTCAGCAAAAATTTCTGAAAGTTTTAGAAGTGATATTGGGGTCAAGCAAGGTTTCCCATTGTCTTCTACCCTTTTTGGTTTATATATCGACAAGCTTGAAGAGTGGCTAAATTCACAAGGGGGTGACTATTATCCATTTGGGAAAGTTTGTTATAAAGCTTCTTTTGTACGTAGAAGACCTTATTATGATTCCTAAATCTGCTCTGGGTTTGCAAGAGCACTTACTTTCCCTTGAGCGTTTTTGTAGAAGGGTGGGGATGCAAGTCAATATTAGCAAAACGAATGTAGTGTTTTTCTCTAACAAAATAAAACATAATCAACATAAGTTCTACTTTGAAGTCAACATTCTAGAAGAAGTTTTAGATTATAAATACCTTGAAATTGAATTCAACAAAAATCTAAGTTGGGATGCATATAGAAAGAAAATAACTTTGGGGGGTTGGAAAGAATTTTATGCTTTTCAAAATAGGTGTAGAGAGGCAGAGTTATGGGACTGGAAAACCACTCTAACTCCTTTTGGACTTTTAGTGATTCTGATGATTCTCTACGTTGTGAATTGTGGGCCAGCAACACATTCAACATGTAGTGGAAACAAATTGAGAAAATTCAGAAGCATTTGATTACAAACAAATTCAAAATTAAAAGTGTAGTTCCTTATGCTATCTTGTTAAGTGAAACAGGGGCTGCTCTTATTGAAGGAATTGCTATGGTGCGAGTCATAAGGTATTTAAAAAAATTGTGCGAATGAAAGAGCGCAGACGGCATAAGTTTGTGTTTAATGACATATTGTATAAAAGAAATAAGACTTGGATGCGACAAAATAACAAATGGTTTAGTAAATGGGGTATTTGCTTGAGCATGTGTCCCACAAAAAATAAAGAGATAAAAGCTTTTGTTATGGATAAGTTCCACAAATGTACTTGTGAGAAGGAGTTAGAGAGAAAGAAAAGGTATCATATTGAAGAGTTTAATCCCACTCATAATCATCAACAAAAAGCGTACATAGGGGCCAATATTTCTTGGAGAGGAAAAAATTCTTATTGCTCAACTAAGGACTAATTCTCATTAACTCCGTTGTGAAACAGGGCGCTGGAAAATGCCAAAAGAAGTTTGGGAGGAAAGAGTATGTATTTTTTTGCTCTTCCGAGAAATTGGAAATATAAAAGAATTTCATTTTAGAATGCAAGGCCTTCAAAGACAATAGGGAAAGTTATGCATATATTATATCAACTAGCTCTTGGGATAATCTATTGAGCGAGGGGTTTGTCGAGAAATTGAGAGTGTTTATTGTGAGACTTCACAGAAAAAAGGCCGAATACAAGAGCCATATGGAGAAACAATCTGTCCCATAGGATATCTTTAGCCTCGTGGATGTTAAAATAATTTCTTTCTTCTTTCTTACATATATGCCATATGGCTATCATACATATATCCAATAGTACACCATTAGTAGTGAGACTATCTACAATACTAAATGGTTATAACAAAGTTTAGGCTTTGTAAATTAAAAAATTCTATCGATTGAATTTATTTTATTGATTATAAATTTTATTAATTTAAGGAATAGAATTTTAAATAATAAATTTATTAGCTTATATAAAATTATGTTAATTTAAAAATAATTAACAATTGTTATGAAATTTAAATATTTGTATTTTAATTTTTTTAAGTAAAATTTTAAATTTAATTAAACTCTAATTAAATTATATATTTAAATTGTAAGATTTGTACAATTTAAATGTCTTTGAATTTTAAGTCTAATAAATTCATTCCTACATTTAAAAAACATTTCTATCTATTTATATATCTACATTACTAAATTTATTTCTACATCTACAAAATACGTTTTAAAAAATAGGTGTGTATTGTTCTACAGTACTCCAACAAATAAACAATTGTGTATAAGTTAAGATCCAATAATTCAAAAGTCATTACATTTGCTTTAGTATGCATTATTACACAAATTATATGGTGGCACCTTTAAATAACTACATTTAATAATGTGATATGAGAAGGAAACACCATTAAAGAATGTATACAACAGAAGTAACCGGAAGATTCAAATCGCACAAACATCCAAAAATAACAAGAGTTAAAAAATGAAACCTTGAAATCATGAACACTGGTAAGGATGACATTGGCTCTCGCAGTGCGTGGATAGTGTGATATCATTAAAAGCATGGATTAGGAGCAATACAATTTCATAGATTTACAGACAATAAAAGGACATTTAACCCATACAAATTTGCGGGTCTGGCAATATTGCAATGATGGGATCACAACCAGGGATGGAATTTGACGGACAAATTTCCCATCAAATATAATGTAAAAATTTATGAAACCTTCAACAATCTTCCTTGAAATTGTGAAGATGGGTTGGGGAGGTGTGAAAATCATCAAATTTGTGGGTGGGTCTGTTTTGAAATCACAACCCTCATCACAACCAATGAAATGGAGGAAAAATAAAAGTAAAATATTTTAATAATTAAATATTTTTTTTTTTCTAAAGTTAAACTTTATATACTCAATTCAATTTTTTAAGCAAATATAAAAAAATCAAGGTCTACGAAATATCTAATGCGTTATATCTTGCCAACGACAGGGATAATAATGAAGATCCATCTTTGATGTGTTTTCTTACTTAAAAGAGGTGAATTTTACTACATTGAAGGAAGTCAATGCTAACCAAAATGAACAAGACCAAGAATTCAAATAAAGGATGATATATTTGCATTTGATTTTGATATTATTGTTTTCCAAATAATGATGAAGGCAGAGAACATACAACCTTGGATTGTCTTTCATTTTAGTCTATGCCTATAACTAGCAATTGTCCCTAAAGGTACAAAGGTACACGAAAGGAATAGAAGATTTGGGAAGATCATTTTGAAAAACTAAATCACTATATATAAGAACTCTTATTTTTAATAGAATAAATATTATAGAAATTATTTGAAAAATAATTGTGATATATAAAATGTGTGATTGCATGTACATACGACGACGCAACTTGGTGTAGCATGTATTGTATTGAGATAAAGTGGATTCAATGAATGGCAAATATCTCTAGCAGATAATGCTAACCTTATTGCAAAGTGGACTCTAAAGAATCAACTAAGTGTCATACATGTGTAGCGACAACAAATTTAGTGAGGATGGCGACTTTCGTTTTCACCCATGCCAAGGATTTTCTTCAAATAGTGTATATGTAATAGTGGATCGACTTAATCCTAGATTTATTATGCTCCACTACTGTCACACCCCACTCAATTTCGGGGCAGCCAGATGCATTGAGGCTCTCCAAAAACATTAGATGTTCCACACCTAGTAGCTATAGTATCACATTGCATTGGTGAATACATAGTCTTCAAAGATGGCAACTATTCTTAGTTCCTATATTTATTTACACCAATTGATGTCTAGTTGTTCCAAAACTCAAGAAGCAGAACATAAATGGTGGCATTTGCAACTAAGTGTGCCAAATTCAAATGACTTTCGAATTTCCAACAACATCACTGACACATCTTTTAAATTTGTAGAGAGAAAGCATTTTATTTATTTAATAAAATTATTTTATAATATTAATTAATGCAAAAAAATTTAGCCCAAGCACCACGAACAAAGCCCATTGTTGAATGCATGTGCATAAGGTTTTCCAAACTCTCGAATGCAAGTGCCACGAGGCGAGACCAATGCTCATAACCTATGCATGAGTACAAAGTGTTGACAAACCTTGCCCCAAGTGTGTCACACCTTGCTATCTATCTTTTCTCTACCACTCAGTGTTGCTAGTCTTGAGTTTTTGCCAGGGCATGTGTTCGGTCTCTGTTGAGGTCTTAGACCCTAAAAACTCATTCCTTGGGCTATACAATGGTCCCTCCTTCGAGATTCCACTAGTCTAGTTGACACTACTTCAGGAATGAGGCTAATGCTCTTGTCACAAGAAAAACACAAAAAATGTTGGAGGTTGCTCACTTGTTGATGGAAATTTGTCATTGCAACATTTGGTGATGGTCAGAGCAAGATGACTGATGAAAAATTACGTAAGTAAATAACTAAATGACCAAAAAATTTATACAATTCATTATTTAAATCTTTGAGTATTGAGGAAATTGTTGGTTTATTATGTTGACTAAGAAAAATATATGAAATATACCCTTGTATTATGATAATTAGAAGAAATAAAACAACTTTTAATTGCTTATTAGCACGGAGAAACCTTTCATTGAGCAAAACTCCTAATATAACAACACAAGACAAAATATTCCATGGTCTTTTACTCTCTTTAAATAGATTCTCAATAGAAAACCCTAAATACTTGTGGTCCTATCATTAATGGGTAGAAAATGCCTATTTTTCCTTATAAAGTGGATCCTTTTATATTAAATAACTATTAACTGTTGTCTAATGGACCTTATTCAAAGTGGATGGTTGCATACATCAATTGATTGACTTCTAGGTAGTTTAAAGTATGGCGATTAGGGTAGGACATGAAAATATCCTCGCCCTTCAAAAGAAACATTTTTGTCAAGGCTAGAGATGAGGAAAGTGTTGTAGAATTGTTATTGATTACCATGTTGCATATCCAGGCTACATATCTTCCACTACATTAGTACTTGAATCATGTATTGGTGCACTTGACATTGTTTAGTATTCAACACTACTACGAATAATAACCAAATGGAGTCTTTTTCATATTTTTTTGATAATTTAGTGCACCCCTTGCACTTTGATACCATGACCTTCTTCATGTGAGACACGAGAAATACAGGAAAAAACTTAGAGTGTGCTAGAAGAGGTAAGATATAGGCAAATTTTCAAACACATTGTATGATTTTATAGGGTCCATGGAATTTTGGTGCTAATTGTTGGGGGTTATTTTCTTTGAGTGGTGGTTGTTTATAAGGTTATAAGCAAAGAAACATCTAATCCCATTTACAAAAGAAATTTTTTAGAGATGTTAGTCTACTTGTGGTTTCATTCTATTTTGATCCATAAGCAATTTTTTCTTTAAATGTGTAGAGAATGTCTTCTTTGTTATGAAGTGTATTATCCATTGTCTAAACCTTAGAGATGCTTAGTAAATAGGAGGTTACTAACAAGGGTTTTCGGCCATAAACAACTTCATATGTTGTTGTTTTGATAGCTCCATGATAAGTGGTATTGTACCACCATTATGTTGTGTTAGACTCCGTCTTGTATGTCAAATGTGAGATTGATTCTTCTTCAAAACCCTGTTTTGAAGAAGAAATCATTAAATGTGTTTTTTAGAATATGTAATTTGTCAAAATGTTTCAAAATTCTTCAGCTCTTCAATGGCAGCAGCTTCACCAGCTCCTGTCCCTGCAAAAGAAAAAGCAGAAGTGATAGTTGTTGAAAGTTCGACCTCAATATTGGGTGCTGTGAAAGCTAGGAACATTTTTCCAGTAACTGTATTCAGAGGTGGCTTGGAGCTGACTCTTATGATGAGAATTCAGGTGTGGGTTTATAAGAACACAAGGAAAGAAAGTATCCCTACATTAAAGAAATATTCAGACCCAAGCACTACTTCAAATACCGATGCAATCCTTAATGGACTGGAGATTTTTAAGCTGAGCAATAAAAACAATTTGGCTGGAAGTACTAGAAGGATTGAGGCTGGAAGCCCCTCTGTAGAAATAGGAAAATCCAAGATTCTCTGGCCTGCCATAGGAGCGGGAGCAGGAGGGATTGTTATTATAGTTGCAGTTGTTGTGGGTTTTTGCTTGTTCCGCCGCAAGAAGAAGTCAATTTCTGTGAAGCTTCATTCCCCAGGATGGCTTCCTTTATTCTTGCATGCTGGATCAGAGAGTACATACTCTACCAAAGGGCATCGTGAATAGTGTTAGTGTAAGCATTCCTGCAAGAAGAGGCAGAAGATTCACCTTTACGGAAATCAAACTTGCAACTAACAGCTTTGATGAGTCGAGGGTGATTGGGGTTGGAGGTTTTGGGAAGGTCTACAAAGGTGAACTTGAAGATGGTGTTGTCGTTGCAATAAAAAGAGCAAATCCACAATCGGAGCAAGGTCTGACTGAATTTGAGACAGAGATAGAACTACTTTTCAAGCTAAGGCATCGCCATCTGGTGTCTCTGATAGGTTATTGTGAGGATCAAAATGAGATGATCCTGGTCTATGAATATATAGCGAATGGTACCTTGAGAAGCCATTTGTTTGGAAGCGATTTGCCATCCTTGCCCTGGAAACAAAGATTGGAAGGAACAGGCCTACAATTGGAGATGTGCTGTGGAATCTGGAATATGTTTTGCAGTTGCAAGAGGTAACTGTTCGGAGTGTCTTACTCAATAATAGCTCGACCCAATTGGGCAACACTGCCTTGAATCTTCCAAGAATCGGAGAATCAGATGAACATGATGAGAGTACACTTATACAAGATCAAGATCAACAGATTGATGAGCGTATTTTTATATAGGATCAAGATCCACAGATTGATGAGAGGAGTGTTGGAGAGTCAGAAGTCGCTGCAGGTATTGTGGTCTTTTCGCAGCTTGTGAAACCTCAGGGAAGGTGAATGGTGGACAAATAAGTCTCAAGAATCTTCCTAAATTTATGTTTCCTGTTGCAGTCTTGGTCAGTGCCCCTTCAAAGTTGGAGACAAGCATATCCTCTGAAATATATCCTTCTCTATTGTTATCTGCATTGTTACCTAGAAAATTATTATGGACCAATATATAACCTCTTGGACGAGCATTACCTTCCAGCTTCTGCTGAGTGTTGTTTCATGTCAAATCCGGTCTTTCAATCCAGCATTATTTGCTGAGTGATAGGAGGCCATTATGGAGAACACGTTTCAGAAACAACAAAAGTTTATTTATCACTAAAGTTGTGACTATAATGCACGCGGTGTACCGGGAAATGGTCTTAACACTGCAGTGAGCATAGTCCGCTTATTCAAGGAGGATGAGATTCTGAACAAGCTTCGTGATTTAGGCAAGGGGAATGCATCATCACCTTCAGAGATGGATACATCAGTATTGAACTATGTCGAACCAGAACTTCCTGGTGACATGCACACTAAAAGAGAGCACCACTGTTCTCATTGTGGGCACTTGGGGAAGAAAGGTGTGTAGAAAAATATCAAGGATTCAAGTGTGAATGTTCAGGCTGCCTACAGGAAAAGAAGAGGAGAGCGACCTCCACTAGAAAGCAACTCAATATTACATCATATTTTAAGTCTACGAAAGGGCCAGTTATGTTAAAACATCAGGAAAATGATTCCTCAGATATACTGCCCGCTTGACTAGGCTCTTTATGAAGCGCAACTTGTCAGGGGTTTAGCTACAAAGTGTTGTGTCGAATTACAGAAGCAATATAGTTAAATGGCATTTGAATAACCAGATGGCCCCAAACTTAAAAGCCAAATCACCATCGTAAACAGTAAGAACAGGACAATTAAGCAATAATAGGGGGGCAGGATTGCCATTTTCTTTCTCTTTATTTGGCAACTTGGCAATACAGAACGGTATGACCACGTCAAAGATGTGGAGTTACATTTCAAGCAAACCGTCGGTGAAGCATCGAATCATACATTTATCATGTCACTAGTTAAGTACAAGAACCATTAAAATGAGTTGTGTTGTTGTTATCGCCTGGGCGTTAAGATATCCATCACAACAGAAGAAATAGGATTCGATTTCTATTTCAAGACTTCAGTCCTGATCCTAACAGGATCTGCACTCCAGTTTGTCGGCCATCAGAGGGATTCTTGCAATTATAGTTGAACAACTCATTTTTTTTATTGACTTGTAGGGAAAAATTTTCGGTCTATTTATTGTATGCGCTGATCTTTAGGAATTGATGAGTGGCTTTTACTATTTTTCATAGTGCCAGTTGAAACAGTTCCATCTTTTCATGGATCGGTTTTCTTCTGAGCCATTTAATGTATTAAATAATCATTTGAAAAAGGGAGTAGAGAAAAAAAAAGAGAGAATTCTGAGTGCTGGTGGAGGAGAACAGAGAGCTTACTTGTACAGTTTTTGACAGAGAGTCTAATGAAAAATACAGCTCTGACCCCTGAGATTCCTGTGGTATGACAATTTAGCATAAGTTTTCCTTCTGTTTCATATGTAACCTGTTATGTTTTCATTTCATTTCATGATCATTTCCAATTGAACAAATGAAGTGTTTAGGTAGAATTCATAATATTTTATGCTCTGCCTATAAGTTTGTTCATATTTAATGTTTTCTTCTGTTTGACAAGGATTCATCCTCTATGCCCTTGTCAGCTCCTCAGCAGTCTTGCCATTCCATTTAATCTCAATTTGATGTTAAATTTCTTGCCTACCTTGCCTCAGGAGATAATCTGTGTTTTTGATTATATTTCTCTGTTCAAGCTGTTTCTTTGCCCCATGCAGCCCAGAAAACCCCATCATCCATTAAAACCCCTTTTTCTATCAATTTAATAGCCTAAAATCAGTTTCTTTTAAAGTCATCTCAACCCCTTTTAGAAAACTTTTTGCTGAGATAGACCGGAGAGAGCCCTCTCCTGTCCTCGTAGGGCTAGCTAGAGGCTAAGTGGTTTGATGTTGCCTTGGATTTTGCCTTCTTCAGCCTGAGGCAGATTCAAGCGCTAACATATTGGCGACCATACTGGGGAGAACAGTCGACTTGTTGATTGTCTTGTCCCAGTACATGAAATCAAATTGCAGATTTGATGCTGATGGTGGACAGCAGTCAGACACATATGCAGGCTGAAACGTTCACCTGGCGACTCCAACTCGATCCAGACAGTTTAGTGCTCGCTGATCCATTCATCCAATGGTGGGGTATGTGGCAAACCCTGCCCTGTGTGAAGCTATAGAAGAAATAATAAATGAGTTAGCAAATACTGAATTTGATGAAGATGTTTTCAGTGCCTTGCTTCATTGGTTGAAATCTCCAAAGTTCCCTTGGTTCAAAACTAAATTTTGCGAGTTAATTGTTGAAAGAATCGAAAAGGAGATTCAAGATTTAGATGAGCAGATCCAGTCATATGATTTCCAAGACCCTAAAAAGTTCTTGGAAATCCTTCCTCCTTCGCAACAAGAAATAACAGACTTGCCTATAGATGTTTACATTGACAATGTGCAGCTGGAGGTATGTGTTGCAGAGTTGGGGCAGCCAACAGAGTCCGGCTTCCGCGATCCAATGGCAACATACATGGACACGTTTTTCAGTTTGATTGATAGATCAGGCTGTCTTGTATGTGACCAGGCTCATTACGTGCATGAAGGGCTGCCAACAATTACATCTGTGTCCTTGCGGAAGCATTCTCAAGCGGCGGCATCATTCTCAGGTTTACTTGAATGGTTAATCTGGCATTTCAGTATTACCTGATCTATTGTTTGTACAACAGATTAGGGTAGATTTTGTAAATAAATAAGCAGCCAAAAGGCAGCATCTTGTTCCAGTTTCATTACAGTTTAGTTTGAAGTTTGCCGAATTAGTCTTTCAATCAATTCAGTCAGTTTCCAGTTAATAAGTTGAGTCTTCAGTTGTGTTGATTTGTTGAAATAATGGACTCCATTGCCCAATGGATGGAGGCACTGTCTGCTCTCCCAAAGTTCTGCAGTTCTTGGCACCTCCACAAAGCGGCAGCTGCCATCCCAAGTGGAGCCGATATTAGACTCCGTCTTGTATGTCAAATGTGAGATTGATTCTTCTTCAAAACCCTGTTTTGAAGAAGAAATCATTAAATGTGTTTTTTAGAATATGTAATTTGTCAAAATGTTTCAAAATTCTTCAGCTCTTCAATGGCAGCAGCTTCAGTAGCTCCTGTCCCTGCAAAATCACAAGCTAAGTGATAGTTGTTGAAAGTTCGACCTCAATATTGGGTGCTGTGAAAGCTAGGAACATTTTTCCAGTAACTGTATTCAGAGGTGGCTTGGAGCTGACTCTTATGATGAGAATTCAGGTGTGGGTTTATAAGAAGACAAGGAAAGAAAGTATCCCTACATTAAAGAAATATTCAGACCCAAGCACTACTTCAAATACCGATGCAATCCTTAATGGACTGGAGATTTTTAAGCTGAGCAATAAAAACAATTTGGCTAGAAGTACTAGAAGGATTGAGGCTGGAAGCCCCTCTGTAGAAACAGAAAAATCCAAGATTCTCTGGCCTGCCATAGGAGCGGGAGCAGGAGGGATTGTTATTATAGTTGCAGTTGTTGTGGGTTTTTGCTTGTTCTGCCGCAAGAAGAAGTCAATTTCTATGAAGCCTCATTCCCCAGGATGGCTTCCTTTATTCTTGCATGCTGGATCAGAGAGTACATACTCTACCAAAGGGCACCGTGAATAGTGCTAGTGTAAGCATTCCTGCAAGAAGAGGCAGAAGATTCACCTTTACAGAAATCAAACTTGCAACTAACAGCTTTGATGAGTCGAGGGTGATTGGGGTTGGAGGTTTTGGGAAGGTCTACAAAGGTGAACTTGAAGATGGTGTTGTCGTTGCAATAAAAAGAGCAAATCCACAATCGGAGCAAGGTCTGACTGAATTTGAGACAGAGATAGAACTACTTTCCAAGCTAAGGCATCGCCATTTGGTGTCTCTGATAGGTTATTGTGAGGATCAAAATGAGATGATCCTGGTCTATGAATATATAGCGAATGGTACCTTGAGAAGCCATTTGTTTGGAAGCGATTTGCCATCCTTGCCCTAGAAACAAAGATTGGAAGGAACATGCCTACAATTGGAGATGTGCTGTGGAATCTGGAATATGTTTTGCAGTTGCAAGAGGCAACTGTTCGGAGTGTCTTACTCAATAATAGCTCGACCCAATTGGGCAACACTGCCTTGAATATTCCAAGAATCGGAGAATCAAATGAACACGATGAGAGTACACTTATACAAGATCAAGATCAGCAGATTGATGAGCGTATTTTTATACAAGATCAAGATCCACAGATTGATGAGAGGAGTGTTGGAGAGTCAGAAGTCGCTGCAGGTATTGTGGTCTTTTCGTAGCTTGTGAAACCTCAGGGATGGTGAATGGCGGACAAATAAGTCTCAAGAATCTTCCTAAATTTATCTTTCCTGTTGCAGTCTTGGTCAGTGCCCCTTCAAAGTTGGAGACAAGCATATCCTCTGAAATATATCCTTCTCTATTGTTATCTGCATTGTTACCTAGCAAATTATTATGGACCAATATATAACCTCTTGGACGAGCATTACCTTCCAGCTTCTGCTGAGCGCTGTTTCATGTCAAATCCGGTCTTTCAATCCAGCATTATTTGCTGAGTGATAGGAGGCCATTATGGAGAACACGTTTCAGAAACAACAAAAGTTTATTTATCACTAAAGTTGTGACTATAATGCACGCGGTGTACCGGGAAATGGTCTTAACACTGCAGTGAGCATAGTCCGCTTATTCAAGGAGGATGAGATTCTGAACAAGCTTCATGATTTAGGCAAGGGGAATGCATCATCACCTTCAGAGATGGATACATCAGTATTGAACTATGTCGAACCAGAACTTCCTGGTGACATGCACACTAAAAGAGAGCACCACTGTTCTCATTGTGGGAACTTGGGGAAGAAAGGTGTGTAGAAAAATCTCAAGGATTCAAGTGTGAATGTTCAGGCTGCCTACAGGAAAAGAAGAGGAGAGCGACCTCCACTAGAAAGCAACTCAATATTACATCATATTTTAAGTCTACGAAAGGGCCAGTTATGTTAAAACATCAGGAAAATGATTCCTCAGATATACTGCCCACTTGACTAGGCTCTTTATGAAGCGCAACTTGTCAGGGGTTTAGCTACAAAGTGTTGTGTCGAATTACAGAAGCAATATAGTTAAATGGCATTTGAATAACCAGATGGCCCCAAACTTAAAAGCCAAATCACCATCGTAAACAGTAAGAATAGGACAATTAAGCAATAATAAGGGGGTAGGATTGCCATTTTCTTTCTCTTTATTTGGCAACTTGGCAATACAGAACGGTATGGCCACGTCAAAGATGTGGAGTTACATTTCAAGCAAACCGTCCGTGAAGCATCGAATCATACATTTATCATGTCACTAGTTAAGTACAAGAACCATTAAAATGAGTTGTGTTGTTGTTATCGCCTGGGCGTTAAGATATCCATCACAGCAGAAGAAATAGGATTCGATTCCTATTTCAAGACTTCAGTCCTGATCCTAACAGGATCTGCACTCCAGTTTGTCGGCCATCAGAGGGATTCTTGCAATTATAGTTGAACAGCTCATTTTTTTTATCGACCTGTAGGGAAAAATTTTTGGTCTATTTATTGTATGCGCTGATCTTTAGGAATCGATGAGTGGCTTTTACTATTTTTCATAGTGCCAGTTGAAACAGTTCCATCTTTTCATGGATCGGTTTTCTTCTGAGCCGTTTAATGTATTAAATAATCATTTGAAAAAGGGAGTAGAGAAAAAAAGAGAGAGAATTCTGAGTGCTGGTGGAGGAGAACAGAGAGCTTACTTGTACAGTTTTTGACAGAGAGTCTAATGAAAAATGCAGCTCTGACCCCTGAGATTCCTGTGGTATGACAATTTAGCATAAGTTTTCCTTCTGTTTCATATGTAACCTGTTATGTTTTCATTTCATTTCATGATCATTTCCAATTGAACAAATGAAGTGTTTAGGTAGAATTCATAATATTTTATGCTCTGCCTATAAGTTTGTTCATATTTAATGTTTTCTTCTGTTTGACAAGGATTCATCCTCTATGCCCTTGTCAGCTCCTCAGCAGTCTTGCCATTCCATTTAATCTCAATTTGATGTTAAATTTCTTTCCTACCTTGCCTCAGGAGATAATCTGTGTTTTTGATTATATTTCTCTGTTCAAGCTGTTTCTTTGCCCCATGCAGCCCAGAAAACCCCATCATCCATTAAAACCCCTTTTTCTATCAATTTACTAGCCTAAAATCAGTTTCTTTTAAAGTCATCTCAGCCCCTTTTAGAAAACTTTTTGCTGAGATAGACCGGAGAGAGCCCTCTCCTGTCCTCGTAGGGCTAGCTACGAGGCTAAGTGGTTTGATGTTGCCTTCTTCAGCCTGAGGCAGATTTGAGCGCTAACATGTTGGAGAAGCCATTATGCCCATTAGTGTGGCTTTTCAAAAATTAATCGTCAAAAATAGGCTTCTAAGCACTTATTGATCACTTTTGTTGGACCATATATTTGGGGATGCTACACAATGCCTATGTTTAGCTGGTTTTGTATGTCCATGGTAGAAATTTTCAACACAAGGTTTTTTCTTTTGGTAATTTCATGAAACATGTTGTTTCAACCGATGGTTTTCTAATTCTTAGTAAGGAATACTATTGTAATATAACCCGAGTCAATGGATTAGTGGTTTTGGATTTCACAAGGCCCTATTATATGTAAACAATGATGTTACTTGATGATAAAAATTAGAGGCGTGGTTCTCAACCTTTGCTAGTTTTCCCAATTTGGGTTTCCATGGTAAATATTTGCATATGTCTATGATTATCATTGCTTTTCTATTTATGAAGATCATATGTGTGCATTGTGTTACTATAAAAGGTTTAAAACTTGTATTAAATGGATTTTCCCAATAAATTGTATATGGAATGAGAGGTAATAATTTTGAGGGAAGATCATTTTGAGAAAACTAAATGTAAGCCCTTTGAGGGTATGTTTGTACCCTTCTTTAGTGAAGCTCATATATAAATCCTTGAAATCCATAGTGTTAGGTCCCAAAGTGTGTAACTATTCTACCCCTAGAACTACATTGTAACCAACCATTTCAATAACATACATGTGGCTTCTAAGATGATACTCACCCATTTGGAGTTTCAAATTTTCATATTAACCACCACATTTCATCATACCACCATTAGCTATCCTAATTTGAAAATCAAACATAGGAAAAACATAAAAATGGGTGTGTTGGGTCACTCTCCTATGCATAAATTTTTATTTACTACCATAATCAATCAACAAAATCACATTTTTGTGCTTGATAAAATCAATCGAATTCAATGACTGAGGTGACATCATCCAAACTAAAGTGATCCAATGTCAATGGATGATTTTTTTTTCAAAAGAAAAAGCAGTATTGGTTGTATTATATTCAATATAAACAGATTTGTATACAAAAGAGCGGGCATCTGTCCCGGGAGAAAGCAAAAATTCCAGCGAGCATCTGTAGATATCTTTCCTTATACTTTACAAATTTTTTTTGGGGATTTTGATATCGTATTTTCAAAACAAAAAACTATAACTTTCCAGAATGTGTAGAAAGCCAGCAAATTGAGAGATTTTCAATATATTTGGCTGTAATTGCATACCTGTAGATGTTGACTTCATATTCCTGGCATTGTGAAGGGCTGTATGTCATATGTACAGGGGGCAGAAGTGATAAACAGGTGCCACTTACCGAGAGGCGAATGTAATCCTTTCTTTGACAAAATATCTGCTTGTCCATTTTGTTTGCGCCTTATATGAGTGATAGGGAATGTCGCCGGCTTCCATAGAGCTGCTATCCTTGCTAACCATCCAGTGAGGCTGTCGGTTTGAATTGCATGTTTACCTTTCACATGTTCTATGATAATTTTTGAGTCCCCGTATACATTAATAGGCTCTATATCCATGAAAGTGCAGAATAAAAGTAGACCATGTAGGGCCATTGCCTCTGCCTTGTTACTTGTTCCTTTGCCACCGTTCCAAAATAAGGAGTATTGGAGGTCATTTGTCATAGCTATGTAAACTCCACAAGCGCAATAGCCATTCTTTGCTGCCCCGTTGAAATGTGCCCTTGGAAATGTGAGATGTTGATCATCAGTGGCTGCCCGCCGAAGATTTTTCTGAATGGGCAAGTTCTGTAAAATGGTGGAGTAATATGGAATAACCTTATCCAAAATACAACTGAAAGGTTCTTTGCAGTTTTGGAAGATTCTGTTGTTCCTCCACTTCCAGATGAACCAAATAACAATTAATGGGATGGGGCACCAGATAGCTCTTTGTGCTGCCCACCAACTGTATGCTTCTATAATGGAAGGATGAGAAATTGCTGGAAAGCCAAAATATTTATTATAAGTTTTCTTGTTGGGAGACATCCATTTAAAATAATTTATTTTATTTGAAAATTTTCCTTTTAAAATATCACTCATCATGATTATAGTAAACTTAGGGGCTTTGCATTCTACCATCTTTACCATGAGAATGATAATTATAGCATGGCATGGTTGAGGCTTGCCAATTGAAATATTCTATGGATCTATCTTTAAGAAGGTTCTAAGTATCTTTATAACAACAATTATTCATTTCTTGAACCATGCCATGTTATAATTATATTTGCCTGGAAAATATCTGCATTCTCATGGCATTCAGGCCAATGGAAAATCTTTGCATTCTACCTAGTCTGCATTCCCTACATTCAGGCCCTGGAAACCATGGTTTATTGTCCCTCTTAATTTCCCACAAAATCCCCACAATGTAGTTCTCTTTGAGGAACTCGACTTCATAGAGTCTATTGCTTGACAGAATATGCCAAAGCGCCTTTAAAGATCTTTTTCTAGCGTGACCAAGGTCAACCCAGTGCTAATCAACAAGAGTGTCCAAATAATTGAACCCATGACTTCTAGATAGAAAAGGCGCTTTTAACGACGAAGACTTGAATAATATATACATAGTTGACATTGAAATATTTATTTTATTTATGATTCATATTCTCCACATTAAAATGTTAACACATGCCCCTTCATATAGAAATATAAAACATGTATTTATTTTGTTATTAATATTTTTTTAATGTTACATGTCAATTCTATATTAAAGATTAAATGAATTCTTTCATAACTTAGAAAGAACCTCTTAATGGAATAAGAACAACACACACACTCTCTCTTTATATATATATATATATATGTATGTATGTATGTATGTATAACCCATATTAAACCTTTTTTTGTTATTTAAATATTATACATCAACTCCACATTTAAAATGTAATAAATATTGCACTATAATATTTTTTTATTAATATATTTTTGTTTTAAACATTATATTTCAATTAAACATAAAATTAATTACACATTATTTAATATGAATAATATTATTTTTACAAGAAATTACATATCCTCGTCTAAAAAAATAAATATATATTTCTTACTTTTAATTATTTTATCTCTCTATGTAAATTTAATGTAAAATTAAAATGAAAATTAAAAATATAATTACAAAGTCAAGTCCTACTAGCACAACTGGTTGAGGATGGGCTTTGTTAGCAAGGCGACCCAGGATCAAACCTCACGGAGAAGAGACATGCTAAAAAATCGAGTTAGATGAGGGTTGGTGTGGCTGAGGCCGGGTGTGATATCCGGGTGATTTTGACGAATTAGATGCCCCAGGTGGCGGTTTCTCAAGCCACAGGTCAATCTTGAAAGATCACAAACAATTTGATATATATATATATACGATAAAAGGAAAGTTTAAATAATAGATCTAATAAGGACTCCACACTGTAATAAAGTGTCCAAGCATATGCTCTCTATGGTTTATCTTTCTATGATATATTTATCAATTGTATGTGATACTAAACTAAAAGAGAGACCGAGACATCATGTTTAATCTAAAATTATTATTTATTTTACATAAAAATATTCATCTCTAAAATTATTGTTTATTTATTTTTACATAATAAAAAATTCTTTAATTGTTAAATTTAAATTAATAGTGTAGATAACCATTACTCATTACCAATGCAAATTGATTTTTTTATTATTTATTAAAACTACACCATTACATGCCCTCTAATAATCCATAATGAGTAACCTTTTACTCCTACTAAATATATAAAAATATATTTTTTTAATAATAAAAATATAATTTTTCATTTTTATTACCTATACATAAGAGTATAGTGTTGAATTTGAAATGAATGATATATGTACATTTAAGCACTAATAAAATATCTTCTTTTTTTTCGGTTGTTTTTGCTAACAAATTAGGTAGGATATTTGATTAAAATTGTCATTTTGTTTAATTTAATATAAATATCTTTTTTTTCTAAGTAAAGGCTAAATCTATTAAAAGAAAGTCAAAATAATATTACAAGTTTTAGCTTCAGGAATAGGCATCTGAGAGCAAACAACACAGCAAACCATCCCAAGATTAGGAGGACTATAAGCAAAAGTAAGAAGTCGAATCCTAGTAGGATCATTAGCACAAAAAGGAAAGCTAACCGAATCCACATAAGAGCTACAATCTACCACTTTATCAGAAAAAGGGACCACATTCCAGTCTGCCGAGAGGAAATCTGAACTATCAAGCCAAAAATCGCCTGAGCGCATCGAACCAGGACCATACATGAGAAAACAGGGAGAAGCCAGGATGCCAGGTAGCGTTACATTTCCATTCCCAGGTCCGGAGGCTCCTCAACCACTGGGCAGGCGTTGCCATACCAATCCTCTTCAGCTGTAGCCACGTCACCAGCATCATTGCTGCTAGGAGGAGTCGACGAGGGACGAGTGTCGCTTGAACAGCCAGCCGCGGCCAACGATACCAAGTTGCCATGCGAGCTACCACCTGGCTGCTGAGAATCATCAGGGCTTTCGACCTTGTCATGCTGCTTGCCATGCTCATTCAGCTTGTCTGCGGCTGCCATATTCTGCTCATCCTCCTGGCTTTGCCCTTTGCCAAGATTATCCTGAGAGAGCTCGGCAAGAGGGTGGATAGTAACCAGAGGTGGCGCTTCTTCTTCAGAAAAAATAACCGAAACATGGGCGGAGATAATGGGCCTATTAAGGTTGCTTTGGAACCGGAAGCGGGAGGACTGGAATGCGCTATGCGAGAAAGGCCTGCAAGGAGGGTTGAGAGGAGGCATTTCTGACTGAGAAACAGGAAAAGAAGAGGGAGCAGGATTTTGGTCAGCGGACTAAGCTCTCTGAGAGCGTCCTCACCCCCCACGACTTCCACCAATACGACTATGCTTTCTATGCCGAACCATGATGAGGCTTTAATTTAATATAAATATTAATTTATATAAAAAAATAAAATTAGCTTATGGATTTCAGAGATCTGTGGCTTGAATCTTTTGAATCATTGACCGGAGAATCCACAGTTTTAACATTTTTGTACCAACGTTTCAAATCCCAAATGGGATCCATCATCAGGATATGAGAATGATGATGACAGAAGAGCAACAAAGAAATAATAAATAGTGATGAGGATAAACTTTTAGAATAACAAACTGTCGGCTGAAATAATTTTTAATTAATTTTATATAATTTAATATTAATTTGTTTTTAAAAATTTTATATATATTAATTTGTTTTATTAATTATATATATATAATATTAATTTGTTTTAATATATAGTATTGATTTGTTTTATTAATTTGTTTTAATATTAATTTGTTTTACTAATTTTATACCTAGATCTAAATGAAATTAATATTAATTCTAATATGAAATTAATTTTATACCTAGGGAAATATTAATTCTAAAATGAAATTGATTTTATACCTAGGGAATATTAATACTAATATGAAACTAATAAAGAAATTAATATATTCTAGAATTTAATGAAAATTCTATACCTAGATCTAAATGAAAACAAAGACCGAAGACACAAGAAAGGAGAGGGATAACTTACCTGCTGAGGCCTTTACCAGGGGATGCGCTTGCGATTTTTATTTCTTTGATCAAGGGAAGCCAGCTCCTGCTAATCTCTACGCCATTATCTCTGTTCAGATTATGAGGATGTTTGATAATTTCAAGCGCTTCTCTGATCTTTCATCTCTGATGTTGCTCTTCCCTAGCAATAATTGATGTGCTTTCAGACAGATATGGTGTTTAGTTTTTAAGGAGTGCTCTGCCAGGGCTGAAGTACGAGATCTTCCGTTCTTAATGTCAGTGCCATGTTCCTTGAGTCTTGTCTGGAGGGATCGACCTGTTTCACCAATGTATCTTTTTCCACAGGAACACTCTATTTTATAAACTCCTTTAAGCTGATGATTGTCGATATCATCTTTAACAGACTTCAAACTTTGTCTGATAGTACCTGGAGCTGAGAAATGAGTAATAATGTTTTTCTTTTTAGGATTTTAGCGATTTTGTCCGTAATCCCATGGATATACGGTAGAAAAACAATACCACAATTAGGCTGGTCTTGAGCCTTAGGCTCATGAGACAACAACTTTCTTTCAGCTTTATCTATGGCCTTTTTAATTTCCTGCTCCTTGTAGCCTATACTTTTAAAAGTTAAGATTAGATGCTTCTTCTCTTCCTCCAGGTGCTCTGAGTCGGAAATTCGAAGGGCTCTGATGGCCAGCGTGTTTAGAACACCAAACTTCTGTGCAGGGTGATGGTGGGAATCAGCATGGAGGTAACTCTCTGTGTGGGTTGATTTCCTGAAAACCTTATGGCCCAAAGAGCCATCCTCTTTTCTGATGATTAGGACGTCTAAAAACGGAATGCTCTTGTTTTCTTCAAGTTCCATTGTAAACTTTATATCTGGAGAGATCGAATTTAAGTGAGTGAAAAACCTTTCGAGTTCTGCTTTACCATGAGTCCATTTTATATTGGTGTCATCGACGAATCGCTTCCACCAGGCTGGTTTCAAAGGATATGAATTCAGGGCCTTCTTTTCAAAGTATTCCATGTATAGGTTGGCCACTATTGGCGAAAGGGGGGACCCCATTGCCACACCGGATGTCTGTTCATAAAATACTCCTTGGAAGGTGAACACAGTCGACCTTAGGCAGATCTCAGCCAGCTTTGCAGTCCCTGGATCAGCAACTTCTTTTATAACCTGAATGGCTTCATCAAGAGGGATCTTAGTGAATAAGGATACCACGTCGAAGCTTACAAGGATATCATCATGTTCCAACTTCTCATTCTTAATAAGATTCACAAAGTCCTGGGAGTCCTTGATGAAGGAATCAGTGTTTCCGACAAGGGGCTTAAGAATTTTTGCAACATATTTCGCAAGCTCATAGGTTGGGGAACCAATAGTATTAACTATTGGTCTAAGGGGGACCCCTTCCTTATGGATTTTGGGTAATCCATAGATTCTGGGAACAGTTTCACAGGAGGGGATCAACTTCTTTTTTAACTTTTCGTCGAGGTTTGAATTAGAGATAATCTTCTTTACATCCTTCACGATTTTGGGGATGGGATTGCTGCTTAGCTTCTTATAACTGCCATAATTTAGCTTATGATACCATATAAAGTAGGTTAGTTAAGATGTTCTTAGTTGTTGGAATTCGAAGTAATAATGCCATTTTCTTCAATTAGAATATATGGATTATTATATCAAACCAATAGGTTGTATTCACAACATTAGATATGATTATAATTTAAATGGATTATTAAATCAAGCTAAGAGTTTTATTTGCAACAACATTATATATATGATATTTGATTATATATATATATATATATATATATATATATATATATATATATCGACAAAGTTAATGATATTCAAATAGAAAGATAAACAATAAATTTCAAGATGAAAATGAGATTCAAATATTCAACACTTGAAAATTGCAAAAGCAAAATCGAGATGAAAATGAACTTCATGTGTCGAATTGGGGTTCACTTTGTGTCGATCACACAACTATGGAAAGGATGGAATCTACCCATACTTATTCCATCACATTACACCCCACTGTAGCTTTGTTGCTCCTACTTACATATTAGGGAAAGTGGTAGGTAGCTTGATTGATCTTTTTTTGCCAAATGTCATCGTACACCATATGAAGAAATGCTCTGTGAATAATGAGCAAACAAGGTCTATGGCTTAGTTGGGGGTGGAATTGGGGTTAATAATCTATCATTTGTTGTTGCCTCACATAAAAGAAAACATAATGACGGGGAGAGGTCTGAACGACACAATGGTTCGATGTTTGTAGGATCCAATCTATGAGCTTTTTCGAATGCATAGAAACAACAACTGTATGTGCCCTATAATATTGTTCATCTTGATCCCGCTGGTGCACATTAAGCCACATGAAACTTCCTGATATTAAAGTTGCAGTAGCAACTATACGTAACATTTGTGGCCTTCCATGGTCTAAACACCATAAAAAAATAGGTGCAGAGCAAGATATGCTTGATTGGCTCCAAGCTATGTTTGGATTTCAGAAAGGCAATCTGGCCAATAAAAAAGGAGCACTTAATTTTTTTGTTTGAAAATGTGCACATAAGGCAAATTCCCAAGCCAAAGCCAATGTGAAAGTTGGATGATCGAGCACTAAATTTGGTCATAAAAAATTTCTTCAAAAATTACAAGTAGTGGTGCAAATATTTAGGTCGCAAAAGCATTTTCTGGTTGCCCACTATACAATAAGAAGTGCAACAACGTAAAATTTTATATAAGGGACTTTACATTCTTATTTAGGGAGAAGCTGCAAATCTACGGTTTATGCCAAAATGCCTATGTTATTGAGCCAAGAGCTCATTCTACAGCCCAATAAGGCAATGTGTAATTCCGTTCGTGCTCAACGTGGAGTTGACATGTGTCTGTATTAAAATAAAATTAAAATATTCTCTAAATAGAAATGCAATGTCGGTTATAATAAAAAAATAAAAATGAATATCATAAGCATGTTTAGTTAGTTGTCCATATGGTGTAAAATAATTTCATGTAAAGTAATTACAAGTAAAAATAATGTATGAGAAAGATGCTTAAACCTTATACTTTTCAAAAATATTTGAAGATCTATGTTAACTAATTTATGTCGATATCAACTTCATATATATATATATATATAATGTTAAAAGAAAATGTTCTAATATACCTTATATAGCATTCAAAACTACAATTTAAACAATGAAAAATTACACATTGTATTTTGCACTCTAAAAGAAGTTTACACCTAAAGAAATTTGATCCCTCTCGGCTCATGTTATATCTATGCTTAAGATGGATCTATACTAGTATTTACCATCATATGGCATATGAACTCTATGGGATGTTTGCTAGTAATGTGAGTTTTGTGACGGGGGAAAATATAAAGCCAACATATGGTGGTGACAAAGAGTCGTTCATTAGAAAATTTGTGACTCCTATTTATAATATTATTAAAGAGTAAGTTGTGAGAAATAGAAGTGGGACAACCAAACACTCACAGTGGAGGAACTACGATGATATAAATGAATTCTTATGATCAATTGATTGTTTCCACCTGGGCTAGCCAATGCGTGCAGATGCAAAAAAAAATTATGTACCAAAAGAAATTGAAAGGAATCAATCCACAACGAAATTTGGACAAAGGCAAGGAAAAATATGGTTGTCAAAGACAATTTTGTTGAAATTCATTCATTTTGGCATCTATTTAGAAGTTTTAATAGAATGTGGACCTTTTTTATACTGGCACTACAAGCAATGATATATAATTATAGCATGGCATGGTTCAGTCTTGCCAACTAAAATATTTTATGGATCTGTCTTTAAGTAGGTTCTAAGTATCTTTATAACAACAACTATTCAATTATCTTTATCAAAGTCTCAACATATTCAGTTCTCTAAACACCAATATCTTTTATAACTACTGTTGGGTTTTATTTTAGTTCTCTAGTGACAGTGCTTACAGTGTATATTTTTCTGTATGGTCGATTGTATTTGGTTTTGAGTGGACTTGAAAAAGAAATGTTACATGACATTGCTATACAACATAATGGTTCTCTGGAATTAGCCCTGCCTCATAAGCATTTGTCTAGCTTGGTCTGTTAATGGCCTTACCTATGGTGATGGAAATTGGCCTAGAAAGAGGATTTTGCACAACCTTAAGTGACTTCGTGGTCATGCAACTGCAACTGGCCTCAATTTTCTTTACTTTCTCTCTTGGCACAAAGACACATTATTATGGCCAGACATTACTTCATGGTGGAGAAAAATACAAAGCTACTGGGCGTGGTTTTGTTGTCTTTCATGCCAAGTTTGCAGATAACTACCACTTTTACTCACACAGTCACTTTGTCAAAGGACTTGAGTTGATGTTGCTATTGATTATGTATAATGCCTATGGCCGATTGTATTGTAATACTCTTGCGTATCTCTTAATCACTTTTTCCATGTGGTTTATGGTCGGGACGTGGCTATTTGCACCTTTCCTGTTCAATCCTTCTGGATTTGAGTGGCAAAAAATTGTAGATGATTGGACAGATTGGAACAAGGATCAACAACCATGTAGGTATTGGTGTGCCACAAGAAAAGAGTTGGAAATATTGGTGGGATGACAAACAGGAGCATCTCAAGTATTTAGGCTTGTGGGGACAAATTTGGGAAATCTTGTTATCACTTAGATTTTTCCTCTACCAATATGGAATTGTTTATCACTTAGACATTGCACATGACAACAAAGGTTTGTCATTGCAATTATTTTATGGGTATTGAAGACTATAGCAATGGGGAGGCAGAGGTTCAGTGCAAATTCTCAACTCATGTTCTGGCTTCTGAAGGGGCTTCTATTCATTAGTTTCAATTTTGTTATCATTGTTCTCAAATATATTACAATGTGTAAGTTTCCAGCTGATAATCTAAGACAGTTTGAATCCCTACGAATAATTATCACATCGAACAAACTTCGCTCTCTGCCAACAATGGCATCATTGTCGAGTAAGGCTCGAATTTTGAGGCAAATATTGACCTCAAGAAGAAGAAATTACAAGCGAGGATAAAGCTGATGGGAACACGAAATTATAGGTGAGGACGAAGCTGACGGGAACAATGCTAGTGATGACGATGGTAACAACGATAGTGATGATTCCCCATGTCAGTTTTTTACTTAACCGGGGACAACGAAAATGAAGCACTAAGATTGGTTGGGTTGAACAGTGAACAGTGAACAGTGTTTTTCCAGTCAAACCTCGCAAAGAAAACACCTCCAGTGTAACAAGGAGTATAATTTTCCCTTGTGCACTAGTTTCATTTTTGATTAAATATATTATAAAATTTTGATTAAAAATATATATTAAATTTATTATTTACAAATGTATATTAATTTGGATTTTAAATGCAATTATTTTATTTTTTTGGTGGTGAAGTGAATTAATTTGATTGAAGAGATATGATTTGAACTCAAATTATAGAATTAAAAAAGTTAATTGAAAATTAAAAAAAAATGATATATTAACTAATTTAGATTTTTCTAAATGGATTTGTTGGTCAAATTTTAAAGATATGGCTTTTCATCATATTCACCTATATGTCTTTATATGAATATTTACACATTCAAGGACAAACTTAATAAATAGAGCTTCAATGGGCTTGATGGTTAAGAATATGTGTTTCTTTTAAGAGGTCTCAGATTCAAATCCAAAGGGGGATAGAGTATGTACACCTTTGTAAACTTTAAGAGTCAAATTGCACGGAGACAATTTCTTTGTCCCACAAACAGAGGGGTCTTATAGACCAATTTTATATTTTCCTTGGCCATGAAAATAAACAGATATTATTTTTATTCAAGAATACATTGGGATTTGGGTTTGAGGGGTCTCATAAACCAATTTTGTATTTAGCTTGGCCATGACCTTAAAATTGTATTATTGTAATTCAACAACACCTTGGGATTTGGGTTTTGGATTTGATGTAGTGTAATGATGTCATGGGGGTCAGATTTGGATAAAATTTAAGAGTCAAATTGTTGCGCAAAGGCAAGTCCTTTTTCCCACAAACTGAGGGGTCTCATACACCAATTTTGCATTTGGCTTGGCCATGACCTTAAAATGATATTATTGTTATTCAATAATACATTGGGATTTAGGTTTTGGATTTGTTATACAGTAATGATGTCATGAGGGTCAGATTTTTGGTACATTATTGTTGTGGAGGATTTTTTTTCATTCATGCCTACCTAGTTCATAGTGAACTAAGAAAAATTGCGAAGATCATTCCCTTGTATCTTAATGGGGCAAAGTAACACATGTTCCATGTCATCTCCTCTTCATGATTCTATATGGTTAACAATATAAGGGATGTAGTGGCCATTTTGCTTCAAAAAATGTGGAAGTAAAGGTGAAGAGAAGAGGAAAGTGCACTTGGTGATAAAAAAGATGGGTTCAAACCCTCTCGCTGATTGCACTAATGACCCACGCATTGTGGCCATCAATGAAACTAGAAAAGCTCATTTATTTTTTCTTCAGTTAGATGCATGTACACTAATAGCCATCTCTTTATGTAAATTTCACCTTAGAAATTTGGCATAGCTATACTTTTTTTCTTCTAGTTGTAAGTTTCTTAGCATATATATGGATGATTATACTATTCATAACTAGGAAACACCTTTTCTCACTACATTAAAGTTTGCAAGTTTTTCTTTTTCTTTTTTTAACAACAAAGAGTAGTATATTAATATTAATCCACGCCCGATCGTGGCAAAAATATCGAGAGGTTTACATTCGCGTACATTTCCATCCATGGGAATTGATGCATGCAGACTAGATCTCCAAGCCCAATTTCCGTATAAAAATACAAAAATCGAATGAGCTATTACATGATTACTAGTATATACCTTACAAAACCGCCTTAAGATCAAAATGCATTTAAAGTTATACATACAAAAATAGACATAACAACTGACTAGTCATCCATAGCAGCAGGATGATTGAGGTTAATTCCAGTTGTTTCCTCCAGAGTTTGAGAGTTCTGCCTTGCCAATTTGATTTGGAGTTCCTTGAGTTGATTGCGCAGAGCGTCAATTTCGTCTTCCAACTGTTGAATCTTTTGATTCTTCTCAATTTGCCTCTCCTACATTTCGTACACATCCTCTTGCTGTTGCTGAAGACACCTCTGGAGATCCTCCAAGCCCTCTTGAAGTTCTAAGTGCTCTCTTTCATAAGACCCATAGTCAGGAGGAGTGTATGCTGCTAGAGGTGGGCACTTCTCCCACCTCCTTTCTGAACCAGCCGACTTCCTATCCGAGCATGGATGTCAGCTGCCCCAAGATCCTGAGTTTGAATCTTCTATGAGAATATGATTCATCTTGAAAATATCCCAATGTCTCAATTGACCCACAGGAAAAGAGAACCCAACATCCCTCAGGATGAACATACAATAGCATAACTTATCCCACTCACCAGCAATTGACTCTACCTTCTCAACCAAACAGAAGATTACACCCTCACCAGTAATTGACACCCTCTCCAAGGGTTGACCTTCCCCAACCTGTGTGAAGGGGTTGTCCTCCACAACCATAATTATCACTTGACTACCCCGGCTCTGCCAATGGGTGCTTGCACCAACGACCGACATGACGGATTTGGGATTTTTCATATTGTATAAGTTAAGACTGTTATGCCATGATTTATAGATTTTTTGAAGCTGAAGCCTCATGAGAAATTGAAAGATTGCAGGATTACCTCTGGGATCCTAATGCTCCACCATGACTGTCCTGATGTTTGAAATGACTCTAGCTTTATGTAAATTATCCTTCCCTCGCACAAACCATATGTTCCAAACCAAAGGGAGTAAATGCAACACTCATTTTGAGAGATTTCACAAGGCAATGACTTGCTTGCTCCTGCTACAGATCCAAAAACGAGGAGTGGGTTGCAGAGCTCCCACACTTGTCCTCTCCACTGCACCAAATGTACCGAATCGCTAAGGAATGCAACCAAGAGTCAAGTGAGAGGGAAACAATATGCTCTAATGACGCCAGATGTGAGGGGAGAAGGGGCACATAAAGAGAGGATGGATGTGATGGGGACAGGGAGGTCGGGAGGAGGGGTGAAGGAGGGGTCAAGGAGGGGAAGCTACGATGGTGGGAGAGGTGGACGGGAGAGTGGGGTCAGATGGGGGGTGATGTGGAGGGTGAGGTGGGGGAGGGAGAGATGGGGGGAGGGAGAGATGGGGGGAGGGAACCATGAAAGAAAGGGCAAAACCCCACAAGGGGAGGGGAGGGGAAATATAGATTAATAATGCCATTAATTCCATGATTTTTGACTTATGAGTCTAGATTTTGGAGTAGGAGGAGAGAATTATCATCAACTTTATGACTTTCATGGAAGTAATTAGGGAATGGGAAAATATCTGTCTATTTCATTGACCTTGCTGCACCCTTCTTCTATTTGGCAGGCCTTGTTGGCTTGCATATCCACATCCTTGTTTTGGCCTCTTAGGATGAAAAAAAAATTATCTTCCCAAAGGGAGGAAGCATGCCCTAGGCTCTCTTGAGAATCTGATTCAGTTTGTTGTTCTGAGCTGCAGAGTTATAGTTCATGTGTTTTATGACCAAGAGGGAATCCCCCGGGACATTCATTTCCTTAATACCTTTTTGCTGAGCTAAGGTAAGACCAAGATACAATCCATAGGCCTCTGCTTGGTTATTTGTATTCTTTCCCAAACACCAAGCATACCTATCTTCAGTTATTCCTTCGGGATTAATGAGAACCCCTCACCCTCCTGCTACCCCTAGTTTTTATTCTTCTTAACGCTAAAGGCTAGATGTCTTTGATTATCCAAGGATGATCCTTACATGTTATTCACATCACTTTCAAAATGAAAAACTCAACCTAACCCTAGGCCCTCAATATAATTGGCTTCTAGCTAACTCTATGGTGTCTAAATTTATATATCTTCAATTGAGATGTTCCCATTAAGTCTTATTATCTTTCATTTTATTTGTTTCAAATCATTTTTTGAAAGTTTATCTTAGAAATGTGCCCTCCACATAATATGTACTTATTTTGGTTTAAATTCCATGTCTAATAAATATCCAATCATGGTTTCATGGAGACACCCCCTTTTGACATGCCATTTAAGTGAGACAAACCATAGAAAAAATAAAACCCTTGTAGAGAGCTTAATATTTGTCAACCTTGCTAGTGCACCAAGCCTAATTCACATCATGTCGTGCATTTAAATATTACAACTCTTAAGTTGTGGATGAGATTCAACTTGCATTTTTGGACTTAAAGAAATGAACTAACATTATATATTCTTCTTTTTTCATAATTTGCCTTGAAAACCAAATAGTATGCTTCACATTTTATACGATTTACCATGGTATGTATGTTTGCATTTTTCCTTCCATTCAAAATTTTCAAGGAAGATTGCATAATTTATGTGTACTTTGAACTACTTGTGTCAGCTCATTGAAGGTTGGTTTAAGTGTTTATGAAATCTTCCTCTTTTTTCATGGGATATATTTGTTTATATAAAAATTAGATTGATAGTTTATTAGTAGAGAAATAAAGGTTATTTTAGGGCAAAAAATGTTGCTTTATAACATTGTTGATTGAGTTCAATAGATAAAAAGATCAAAACAATTTATATTTGTTATCTACATATTTTGTTGGTTTACATTGTAACATATCTTAGCCATTGATTTCATTTATTTATTTTTCAAGTCATTGTCACCTCACTAGGTTCATAATGCAAGCGGTTAAGATCCTTAGTATTCAAACAAATATGGCTTAGTTGGCTTTGGTTCACTTGGAAAATGGTGACGAACATTGATACTATATAATTGGAAGAAGGATGTGCTATTATTTATATCACCATCCTAAAGTTAAAAAAAAATTTGGAAGAGGGAACTTTAAAGCAATTTTTTACTCTAGATGATCACATGAAGCTTTATATGGTTATCTTTAGCATGTGCAATCAAAAGGGAAAGTGATACTTGGAGAAATTATATGATAGACACATGGAGTCATGTAACAAATACATCACACTAGTGGTTTTATCAACCTCGAGCTATTCGAACACAATTGCATATGTATCAGGTATATGCACACACATAATGCATTATTTTATTCCTTCTCTAACTCACAAATGTTTATATGATTGTGATGATGGCTTCATCAAAAATTTAAATGTAGTGACTAGATCTAACTAGACAAAATTATTTTGGATACCCTGTCTATTATGCATTAGACTAATAATATTTTACTTGATGATTATATGTCACTACAAGGAAGACACCTTTTAGCATATTTTTTTGTAGAACCTTCCAAAAAAATTCTCCCTCATGCATTTATAAGAGAGGCGAGTTATCATAGTTTTTAATGGAGGTTTATAGTTGATGCACTTAAATTGTATGAAATGCATGGATGCAGTGATAACAATGGTGCAACAATGCACTAAATAACCAAGGGGATCAAATATTGTTATATATAATTCTTCATTAAAAAATAAAATTGTTCCTTTAATGTTAAACATACTCTAATCAATGTGACTTAAATTTATAAATGTGTTGGTGCATTCCTATCTATAAATAAGAAAACAAGGTTTAGCCATTTTCTAAACATTATCAAATTTACTTATTTAAAATTTTACAAAAACTTATTAGTGAACTCCCATAAAATAAACATTGGTGCTTTCCTTAGAGGGGCACACTAGATAACTTATTATTGTTTTGTGATAACACATTATTGTGCATAATCAAGCTATAAGTGCATTATCATGTTTATCTGTAAGAAAATTTGAATTATGTTTAGATATTTTTAATAATATATAATTAAAAAAAAATTAACTTACAGGTGTCCATGACAACTTCCACATGCAATAGTGCCCCAATAAATGGTGCCCCATATGCATTTTTTTAAAATTATTATTATTATTATTTATTTATTTATTTTAATGATCCACCACTAAGATGTGATCACACTAACATATTAATATCTACAACAATCTAGATAAGGTTTAGATATGTTGTTATGCAATTATGGTTTTTATTTTGAAACCTACAAAATTGTATCAATGCACTTCAATAGAAGGAGCATTGGTGCATTCCTCACACGATAATGTTTCATTTTTTTATAAAACATTATGGTGATTTATAATATTATGATTTCACAATGCATATATATGTAAAAAGCACCAAAGTGGGTTAAAAAAAAAAAAAAAAAACCTAACCAATGCAATTATGACTTAAACACACACTAGTACACCTGATGAAATAATCCATTATTGTACATTTATTATTATTATCTTTTTAAAATAGAATGGTGCACCACTCTTTTATGAGATCATCGATGCATATTAATAGGGTAAAAAATAAATACCAAATTGTAATTTAATTAAGTGTTTTCAATGAAACATGCACCGATGCTCATCATCATTATATAGTTGTCTTGTTGTCAATGCTATTGAATTATAGGATTATGCACAATTTGTTCGCTTCATTTGGATCACATTAAAATATGTGGTACATCTTATCAATTTACAAGATGCACCATGAGAAATGCATTGCCTTACACCAAGTGCCCTAGTAAATCACTTCAAACTACACAATTTCTCATGCTTATTAGTGTGTTTGTGGATGTACATTGGAACTATTATTAATTCTCTAATACATAATAAGTTCACTAATGATTCCCATGCCTTGTGAACCATAAAATTCCATGGATATTCCACTCGACAATTCATCACAATGGATTTGATAAAACTATACTTAAAAATATTAAATCTACACTATGGGGTTTATTTCTCTTTAGATTTATGGATATGTAATTATTGTTTATTGCATATGAATGTCAATTATAATTATGTAAAAAATAGAGAAAAATGAAATAAAAACTCACAAACTGTGATTGAAACAAGATAAATCACGGGAAGCCCTTTTGGGAGAAAACCTAGTTGGAAGGTGAGGTCGCTCTGCTCTCTTTATCTGAATATAGAATGGTTGTGAGTATAAAGAAGTAAGGATTATGGCCCATGGGATAGTATAGTGCACAAATCCTCTCTGCGTTCTCTCTCCCAATTCCTCTCAGCCACTCTACTCGTATACGGAACAAGGTACGTTGAAAAAAGAATGGAAACCTTTTCCTCCTAATGGCCCAATTTTAACACACTCTGATAACTTACTAGTGGTTAGGTTTGACGCCCTCAACTCTTAAATCAAGTTACAATATGGAATATTCTAGAGTATTCTTCATCATGATCATGTGTCTAGCCCCTTTTCCATGAGTATTGTGGGTCGACGTGGCATCTTATCGAATTATGGTGGCCAAAACATGAAGGCCAACTTTCGAGTGGCATAAATTTTACATAAATGCTTTGATTGAGGAAATTCTTTTGTCTTTAGAAGGTATCTATGTATAGAATATGAATAAATGGTACCACACTAAAGCCACACATTTTTATCCACCAAAAAACATCATTTGATGCATCAAAGTGCTTTTGGAAGGTTTCATGCTCCAATTTCTCAAACTAGGTCCTACCATTAAAAATGGACCCATTAGTTGATTCCTCCACTTTTTCCACTTTGAAAGCATCAAGATGGATGAAAAATAATATAATGATCCAATATGAATCACACCTCCCTATTTTTGGAGTCTTTTCGTCCCTTAAATCTTCCACTAAATGAGGTGAGGAAATTTTTCCTCCACCTTCTCTAGGGTGTACCATTTAGCTTTATCTAAAATTTGCCCTTTCAAACAATCTTCTGATGGTCATGCTACCTTTGGTCATAGTTTTGGACCTCTTTTGCGAAACTGTATCTTTTTTCAACTCTTCCTAAGCATCTGGTGCCAAATCCTCTACAGAAGGTAGGAGTTGTTCCTCTTCTTGATCTGACATGGAAGGATTATAGAGTTTCATATTCTATGCATTCACAATTGAGTAAATACGCATGTATGGGGGTAGATTGAGTCTAAAGACATTATCTCTCACATTTTCTATTATCTCAAATGGACCATATCGTAAATACCTTCATTTTCTTACCAGGACCCTGTAGCCTCTCCTTGTTCACCTGTAACCATATTATATCTCCCATCTTGAACGACTTCTCTGTTATGTGTTGATCATGTCTGGACTTGTATTTTTCCTGTGACTTCTGTAATGTCTGTTGTACTTGTATATGGATATGCCTCATCTTGTCAACAAAAATTTCAGCTTTCAAGGAATCCCCTCGAAGATCCTCTCTCACTCCATGTTCCCATATGTAATATCCAAAGTGAAGGTGGCAAATATCCAAACCAAGTTTCAAATGGGGACTTACCCATAGAAGTGTGGATTAATTTATTATAAGAGTGTTGTATATATACCATATTTTCATCCTAGGTATTCATATGCTTTTGATTGTAGCCCCTCAAATGTTGCACCAAAGTCTTGTTGACTACTTCTGTATGTGGATGGAATGTTGTAGACCTATTCAAATTCGTGTCTATCTTCTCCCATAATGTAGTCCGAAATGTACTAATAAATATTGTGTCCTTTTCTAAAATGATGCTCCTTGGTATCCCAAAGTGCACCTAAACTTCTCCAAAGAATAAGTTTGTTTCTTCTTCCCCATTGATGGTATAATTTTCTACCGGGCATCATAATAGACATCTTGTTGAACTTGTCAACTACCACGAATTGATAGTTATGACCCTTCTTGGTTGTTGGTAAACCTCCCACAAAGTCCATGGAAATTCTTTCTCATGGACAAGTGGATACAAGTAAGGGATGATATGCATGTTTCATGTTACTAGGCTTACTCGTACAACAATACATGCATCCTCTTATGAAATTAGCTACACGTTCTTGCACCTTGGGCCACTACACATACCTATGCAAGTTTCCCACTATCTTCTCTACACCATATTTCCCTGCAACCTTAGAGGTGTGAGCCTCTCTTATTAGATGTAATCACTCACCTTTAGGAACACATAACTTATTTAACCTGTAGAGTAAATTGTCCTAGAGATGGTTGTCAAATATGTTGTCACCATCATACACATGACTCTTTCTATGAAACTACTAAAAATCCTCCTTGAATTCCTCATCCTTTGAATATGCCTCGTTGTATGCATCGTGGTGAATGGCTCCATTTACATTATAGTGCCTAAAGTTACGTTCTTAGATGTGGGTGGCCTTGAAACCATGTCGGCCAACTTCTTTGTGCTTCCCTTCTTGTACTTGATCACTAAATGAAACTGTTGTAGAAACCCCATCCACTTGTAATGCCTAGTCTATTGTAGCTTACTCTGGGAATGTAGGTATTGTAGTGGGTGGCGATCTGTGTGGATTTCTATCTCCTTTCCCATCATATAGTGTTTCCACTTCTTCACAGCTTGCACCAGGGACATAGCTCCTTGTCATAGGTACAATAGTTAAGAATTTTCCCAAGAAATAATTTATAATGGTAGCATATAGGTCTTCCTCCCTACATCAAGAATTCTCCCATTGCATACCCATTCACATTTGTCTCCACTTCAAAGGGTTGTTGCACGTTTTATAATTCTAGAACTAATGTTTTACTAATCTTCTACTTTAACTACTTTAAGGCCAGCTACTGACCCTTTCCCTAATGGAAACTCTTGTCACTTGTTATGGCATGGAGTGGTGCTTATACCACTAAAAACAAGGTTATGAATTTCCTCATATACTGTGTCACCCCACCAAAACTCCTAACCTCATAAACATATATTAGTAGGCACCATCCATTTCAGGATGGCCTCCATCTTAGCAGGATTTATCTTCAACTCTCCTTCACTTATCACATACCTCAAATACACCAAAGATTGTTGTAAAATCGCGCTTCTTGAGATTTGATAGTGGTTGGTGCTTCTTTAATGTCTCTAACACTTACGGAAAATGTAAGATGTGCTCCTCCCAGGTAGCATTGTATACAAATATATCATCCAAATACACAATAACAAATGAATCTATAAAAGGGCACACTATATCATCTATTAACCTTGTAAACGTAGTTGGTGCATTGCATAGGCAAAATGGCATGACTAACCACTCATACAAACCTTGGTTGGTTTTGAAGGAAATCTTCCAGGTATCTTCTTCTCTAACTCGAACCTTGTGATATCTAGACTTTAAGTCCAACTTGGAGAAGTATTTTTCTTACTGAACCTAATCCAACAAATCATCAATCCTGGGTAAGGGTACCTCTTATTGAACATCATTTTGTTAAGCACCTTGTAACCAGTACACATCTGCCAAGTCCCATCCCTTTTTGGCACTATGATGATGGGTGACCCACATGGTGATGTACTTAGTCAAATGACAACATATTCTAGTAGTTGTTGCAACTATTCCTTCACCTCACTTGCTTTTATGAGAGACAGTCTATAAAACCCAACATTTGGCAATAGGGAGTTTGATAATAGCTATATCTTTTGTTCCACTTCCCTCTTGGGTGGTAACTCTTTAGGATCCTAACACATCCTTTTATGCTTGTATAAGCTCTTCCAGTTGATTTTTATGTTTCTTAATACTCCACTCCATGATTTTTATGTTTCTTAATACTCCACTCCATGGGTTCCTTTACTCTTACTAGGTCTTTTATAGACTAATTCTCTCTTTTAAATAATGAAACAAACTTCTTGCTAGAACTGACCAATTTTCTGAATTGGTTGGAACTTACTAGTGAAATTTTCAACTTTCCTTTGTGCACATTGATGGTGAATGATTTTCCATACTTGACAAGTCAGTAATGGTTGTCTCTTCACATGAAGATTTCATCTCGCATGTACATGTAGGTACTTCCAAACACCACTCCACATACATCAAGGGGGACTACATCTAGTTCTACTTCATCAATAAAATCAATGTTGATACCAAATATAATTTTGCATTATTTTTTGCCTTTAATTCTACATCCTTATTTACCCATCCCAATGGATATGGGCAACTTCTAATCATTATTTTTTGACCGGCTCAACTATAATAAGGTTTGCCTATGATCTTGGGTAAAATAGAGCATCAATATTTGTCTTCTTGACCTGTATCTTTATGTGGAAGAGTTTGGTCTTTTTCTTCATGTTGCTGAAGGCTACTCAAATTCACATCCTTCTACATTGATGTATATAAAATCTTCTCATCCATGTCTGATTTTCTTTCAACTTGGTTTCTCAAATTAGTGGCCATGAGATTCTTTGTCTTATTATCTTTCTTTTTGTTCTTTGGGTTAAGCTCCATATGAAACTTCCAACACCTCACCTGTGTATGACTGTCAATATTAAAATGGTTGTAGGGATCCTTGCACTAGTGTGTTGTGGCTACTGTCTTTTTATCTTCCCCCCTTTCTACTTCTTCTTCCCCTCCTTAGAAGCATCCTATTTCTCCTTCTGCTTCGATCTACTTGATTGTACTTTTTTCTAGCCTATGTTCTCGAAGTACTGTGCCGACACATAAGCCTCATCCACTGATCTTGGCTTGAACAACACTTGCTTCCATAGATGGTTGTGTAGACCCCCTTGATACTTGAGGAGTACATTTGGGTTGTTAGGGAGATACACAACATTATCACCATCTTTCTAGAATTTGTGGTGCACTCATGTACACTTTACCCCTTCTTCTTGTTGAAGTAGTGCCATTGTATCCATTAGTCCCTTACATACCTGATAGAGTAAAATTGTGACTTTATGAGGGTTTTAAAGTCCCCCCACTTAGTGACTTGAAGATCTCCCTCCAACCTCAACGTCTCCATGTGGCTTTCCCACTAGGTCGGGGCATGACCCTCTAATTTCAGTTATGCAAATCAAATCTTCTATTCTTCCTCTATATGTTGAACATTGAAATAGAATTCTAATTTCTACAAACATTTATTTAGCTTTAGAGCATTAATCTCACCTTGGTACAACTTTATTTCAACCTTTGCTTCCATTTTAAATAGTGATTGTGAATGGTTCACGACACTCGAACTGGGTTGATCTTTTTCAAGTACTTTCTTTGGCTCATTCTTTATTTCTTCTTGATCTCTTGATCTCCCCTATGATCATACATTTTCATTAGAACCCCCATATTCTCCTAATAGACCAAGCTTATTGGTTAGAGCTGCCATGAGGAGATGGAAATAATTACTTATATCTTCAACTTATGTTTCCAACCGTGAAAACCTCTTCTTTGCCGGATCACCAAGGTTATTCACAGATTCGTGGCCATGACTAGGGTTTTCTGACTTTTGGTTTTTCCAATATAGACCCCTCACAAATATACACAATGTACCCAAATAAACCTACTCTTATACTAACATGATCAATAAATTGTTGTGGATATTCCACTAGACAATTCGTCACAACATATCTGATAAAATTATACTTAAAAATATGAAATCTACAGTATAAGGGTTTATTTCTCTATAAATTTATGGGTTTATAAATCATTGTTTATTGTGAATGGATGCAAATTATAGTTATTCAAAATATAGAGAACAACAAAATAAAAAATCACAAAGCATGACTGACAAAATATATATCCCAGGAAACCCTTTCGGGAGAAAACCCAACTGGAAGGTGAGGTCGATCTGCTCTCTTTCTTTGAATAGAAAATTGTTGTGAGTACAAATAAGTAAGGCATGTGTCTCATGGGATACTACAGTGCAAAAATCCTCTTTGTGTGCTCTCTAACAATCCCTCTCAACTACTCTTCTTATTTATGGAACAAGATACACTCGAAAAGAATGAAACCCCTTTTCCTCCTAGTGGTCTGATTATAACACAACTTGATAGCCTATTAGTGGTTAGGTTTGATTCCCTCAACTCTTAACCAAAGTTATAATATAAAATTTCATATATTCTTCTTCATCATGATCATGTGGCTAGCCCCTTTTCCATGAGTAATGGGGGATGTTGTGGCATCCTCTTGAATTATGGTAGCCAAAATAGGAAGGTCAACTTCCTAGTGGCATAAATTTTGAATACAGACTCTAATTGAGACAATCCTTGCAATGTTGGAAAGGTCTATGTGTGTAGAATAAGAAAAATAGGTGCCACACTAAGGAAAAAAATACCCTTAAAAAACTCCAGTTGATGCCTCAAAATGCTCTCAAAAGGTTTCAAATGCCAATTTATCGAAATGGGCCACACTGGTAAAAAGGGTCATGTGAGCTAATTCCTCCACTTTTTCCACTTTGAAAGCATCGATATGGATGAAAAAAATACAACGATCCAATCTGGATCACCTTGTAAATACATAATATAGAAGTTGGAGACACCATTAGTGGTGCACCAATATATTGTCATCGCACTAGTGAGTGCATATTTGAATTTATAAATTGCCCCTTTTAGTTGTGATTTTGTAGATATAAGGAAGCACCATTATGTATGCTCTCAGATATCATAATTGTACACTTAATCCTAGGCTAGAAAATCTAGTTCCCCAATTTTGGAATTGTGTTTTGAAATGTATGGATGCATATATGGTGGTGATCAAAAGATACAAGGCACATCATGGTGGTGTCAGTGCCTTGTATAAGTGCCATAATGATTTTCATCAATAATAATAATAGTCTTATAGTGTGTTAAGTTTTAATTATGAGCATCAATTACAATGCATTCATTGTTACTTCACAATGTTAACTGTGCCTCTTTTTTTTTTTTACGGTGCATGGATGTGCTTTAAACAATTTTTTGTTTTAATAGATATTTAAAATGGTAATTTATTATAGATTGTTTAGTTTGTGTGTGTGTGGGTACATTCATGCGTACACACATGTCCAATGAAATTTGTATGTGAATAAAAGGCAACAATGATCACAACCATGGCAACTAGTGAACATTTACAACTTTGTATGTGTGGGGGAGACCAAAGAGATGGAAATAGATATGTAACCTCATCCTATTACAACGCAACCTTAGCTTATCTTGAGGTTTTATTACCACCTCAAGCTTTATAAGAAAGCTACATCCTTCAAGGGGAACTTGTGCTTGTTGATGCAGTTGATCCATCTTTAGGATCTTACAAAATTGGTATTCAAGGTCAATCCTAATATATGGTAGTAGCTTCTAGAACACGGGTGGGACTACTGCAAATCGATTCCAAACACCAAAACTCCAGAGGTCGGATTTGGTGATGGGACTTGCTTTCATATTGCTTGTACCCTCCTACACTGCGGGCGTATGGGTGAGGCCTCCAGAGATTTGAACATTGACAGGACTACTGCAAATCGATTCCAAACACCAAAACTCTAGAGGCTGGAGTTGGTGATGGGACTTGTTTTCATATTGCTTGTATCCTCCTACACTACGAGCGTATGGGTGACACCTCTTGAGATTTGAACATGGGTGGGACTACTCAAAATCGATTCCAAACACCAAAACTCCAGAGGGGAGGGTTTTCTATGAGAGGGGAGGGTTTTGCCTAGTTCTCTTGTAACACCACCTACCATCCCTCCTTGAATTATTACGGGTTGTCGTAAGTGTCACTATCATCTAAATTTAATCTCATGATGATCATTAATATACCAAGCTACCAAAAATGTCATTTATTAGAAACTTGCAAGACAAGTGTTAATGCAATTATCAATGTCGAGCTTGATGAGAGCCCTCTTGATGAGCCAATTTATTTCGACAAAATGAGATCTAGATTAAGAGTATTTCTTAAAGGAAAATCTTATTGTTGGGCCTCAAATATGCCCATTTTTTCCCACCGTACAAATACCATTATTCATACCCTAAATTCCTATGTTTTTAACTCGTTTCACACTCTAATTCCACAATTTTCCATTAATTCATCTCCTACACTTTGTGGTTCATTATCATTGGTTTTCTTGACTTTTCAGTGATCAGAGATAATTTTGTCATGATTTAATAATGATGTTTTTTCCAAGTTTATTTACTGCATGGATTCATTTCCGAAATTATTCATAAGTCAATTAAACTAGTTTCTACAGGTTAAGTACAAAATGGATGTACATAAAAATCTCAATTTGTGATCAAATAAAGAAGAATCTTGAAATTTCGACACACGAGTTTTGTTCAGAGCACCCTCATTTAGGTAACCAAAAAACCGTTTGACAAAATTAGTCATTGAGAAGAAGGTATGGTTAGGGGAATATTCCAATGAAAGTTAAGTACAAAATTGGTGCCAAAATTCTGAGTTAAGTACATATTTGTTGGGTTTGAAAATTTTGGATTAGCCACAGTTCCATATATTTTGGGTTGAAGATTTATTTTGTTTCTTTTTCAAGCTATATGGAGCTGCAATCATATATTTTATATCTCAATCATGTTATGCATGGATCATGAGATTTCACAAGACAAATTTTCCATAACCAATTCCAAAAACATCATTTGAAATATATTTTTGTAATTTTGTTAGCATTTGGCTAAGATCAGATCCTTGAGCTTGGGATCTCAGATTGTAAAAGCATAGTATATATTTCAGTCATTCAAACCTAGGGATTTACACAAGGAGTTACATAGAATTACATAGGAGAGGAAGCAAAATTACATTTGTTGGTTTTTGTATATTAAAACTTTATTTTTGGATGAATAAAGGATGATGAAGTTGTTGTAGCTTTGGTGTCCATTTTATGAATTGAGTTTAGACCTGCAACATGTGGATAGGAAAGGCCACATGAACCCATCGTGTTTGTAAGGTTAACATAGATTATGTAAGTGTGTTTATTTCCTTTTTATATTTAATTTCTTGCAAATGGCTTGAATTAGATTTAATAGTTTTGTCAATTTATTTCTGCATTTTAGATTATGTAATTGCTTCTCGATTTATGGTGTGATCCTGGGAATAGTTTTAGGAAGTGTGTTTTGTTTTAGTCAATAGATTTATATTTCATTTCCAAGTTGTTTGCTAATTTTTTTTCAAAATTCCAGTGCTTCAAATTGTATTCTAGATTCATTTATGTTTTGTAGATCTGAGTAGAGGGCAGCGAGTGCATTGCTATTGGTTTCACTTTGCGGGTTGTGGAGTAATGTTAGGTCCCTATACTACTAGTGTAACTCCTTATTATTATTAGTGCAACCCCCTTATTATATTGTTGTGCCCATGTAGTCCCCATATTGTTATTATTGTGCCCCAAAGAAGCCCACTATTGTTATTGTTGTGCTCTTACATTATTATTGTTATGTCGGCTCTGATTATATTATGACCCCTTAGACTTGTATATATAGAAATGAGGTCTTGTCATTTGTATCATCCAAGAATTGTTCATTTGTGTAATGTAAAGGAGGTTTCCCCCCCGAAGAGGCTAATTCTTAATTCGTTGATCTATCTTTCCTATCTTTTTGTGAGCTGGTTTCATAACATTTGGTATCAGAGCTTTGGATTCTAGGGTTTCGCTGCTCCAAACAGGTCATCATGGAATTTTCGCTATAATTTTTTTTATTTTTTATTTTTAATGTTTCAGAAGCAAAATGAAACCCATTTGAGCTAAAATCTCTCTAAACCTCGGGTCCAAATTTAAGATCTTGTCTCACTATATTTTCGGATATATGGTCCCAGAAAGTTAGAGTTTTTGCAGGATCCCAAATTATATCTCAAACAACCGACCTGGGGAAAATCGTCATAACTTTCTCTCTAAGCATCATATTGAAATTTCGTAAGAAGTTACAGAAAGAGGACAACCTGTAGTTTTCTATGTATCAGTTTCAGGTCGGAAGGCTTAAACAATGCCATGTGACACTTCGTATAAGTTCTCTCTACTGGAAAAGTATATAATTAGGTCATCTTGGGAGATTGGGCATAACTCTTTCTTGGAGAATCCAATTTCGATAAGACTGGTGGCATTGGAAATAGGACGCAGAGCGCTGCTGCAAGTCCCAACTTCAGACCTTAGAGATCAGTAATTTTAGAGATACAACAGATTCAAGATCGAGCTCCTAAAATCAAGAAAAAGTGATATGAGGAATTTTGATGGCAAGGATCCGGTAAATTGGATACTACAGATGGAGCAATATTTTGGTATACATGATGTACAACTGTTACAAAAGGTACATATTGCATCTTTATATTTAGAACCAAATCAATTTGTATGGTATAGAGGCTTTTTTTTCGTAAACCACTTGTCACCTGGTCAATTTTCACAGAGGAAATGATAGCACATTATGAGGATACAAAGAGAAACACCTTCTTTAGCCAATTGATAAATCTCAAACAAAAGGGTTCAATGGCAGAGCACATTGAGGACTTCCAAAAATTGAATATAAGGGTAAATGATATTCCAGATAAGAAAATGATTGATATCTTCATAAGGACTTTAAAGGATAACATTCAACATGAGGTTCGTCTTTGGGAACCTGATTCATTGGAGAAGGCATTCAGGTTGGCAAGAAACATTGAAAGCGAAACTATGGAAACAAGGAATCCTACCACTCACAACTATAAATATGGAAGTGTTTTTTCTCCTAGCCTTCCACAACCTACAAGGTTTACAACACAACAATTGGAAGAAAAAAGAGAAAAATGGTTTTGTTATAGTTATGATAGCAAATACACTAAGGGTCATAAGTGTCTTGAGAAGAAATTATTTTACATAGATTGTGAAGAGGAGGAATAAAAGGATCAAGAAACGCCAAAAGAAGAGGATATACACAAGGAACCAACCCTAGAGAAAGAAGAAATGAGTCTGACCATATCTTGTAACGCATTGGCAAGAATTACCACTCCTCAAACTCTCAAGATAGAAGGACATATCAAGAAGAAAAAGGTTCAAGAAGTGAAAGTTCACAATGAGCATCAAGAAATGAATCCGACCATATATTGTAAAGCATTGGAAAGAATTACCACTCCTCAAACTCTCAATATAGAAGGACATATCAAGAAGAAAATGGTTAAAGCAATGAAACATCACATCGAGCATCAAAAACAAGTTCTCTGAATTTTAAAGGATAACCCCACTTTGATGCAGAATCAAATGAAACAACAGGCAGATCAACATCACAGTGAAAGAAGTTTTGATGTAGGCGATTGGGTATGTTTACGAATACAACCATGCAAAAAAATGTCCCTCAAGCAAGCCAAGAAGGATAATAAATTATCACCAAAGAACTATGGTCGGTGTTGCAAAAGATTGGTACTAGGGCATACAAATTGGAACTTCCCGCATCTTCCCGAGTGCCCCCATTTTTCCATGTTTCATGCTTAAAGAAGGTTATAGGTGACAAGCTCCCAGTTCAAACAATATTGTTGGAACTTGATGAGGAGGGAAAAATCATATTGGAACTTGAACCAGTCACGGAAACAAGAACCCAACAACTATGAAATTGATCAATTTCATAGTATCTCATTAAGTGGAAGAACTTATCTGCTAAAGATTCCACATGGGAGGACGGGAATTTTATACAGAAGCATCCATAACTACTCAAGCGTTGAGGACAACAATTTGTGAAGGAGAGGGGCATGTTAGGTCCCTATACTACTAGTGTAACCCTTTATTGTTATTAGTGCAACCCCCTTATTATATTGTTGTGCCCATGTAGTCCCCATATTGTTATTATTGTGCCCAATAGAAGCCCACTATTGTTATTGTTGTGCCCTTACATTATTATTGTTATGTCGGCTCTGATTATATTATGACCCCTTAGACTCCTATATATAGCAAGGAGGTCTTATCATTTGTATCATCCAAGAATTGTTCATTTGTGTAATGTAAAGAAGGTTTCCCCCTCGAAGAGGCTAATTCTCAAGTCATTGATCTATCTTTTCTATCTTTTTGTGAGCTGGTTTCATAACAAGTAAGCACTTGATTGCATTATGTACTCACAACATTATGCACTCAGCCGCATCCTGTACTCAACCGCATTTTGTACTCGACCGCATTCTGCACTCGGTTGCATTCTGTACTCAATTGCATTCTATACTCAACCACATTATGTACTCAGGCCACATTCTATACTCAGGCCATGTTATGTACTTAGCTGCATTCTATACTCAGAATTGCTCTGATTTAGTTAATTAGAAAAATCTAGTTTGGAAGCGTGAGTTGTGTGATTTCAATAGAGTAATTATCATAATCATTTGTTTAATTGCAGTTTATGGAATTAGAGACCATTTTTTAATAAATTGCGTTGTGTGAACAACTAGCTTTAGGTATAAATTTTATCTTTTACATGTTGATTTGTTTTGAATCAAGTGGCACTAATTTGAATAGATCATTCATTATTTTCCTTGATTTCTCAGTAAGTTTTAATTAATTCATTATTTGATTGAAGTTATTCCTTTGCTTATCAATAGATTAGTTTCAAACTAGGAATAGAAATTTTGTACTTAATCTAGGAATATATTTCAAATTTCATGATGTTAGTTTAGATTAGATGCTCTGATCCTGCATTACCTGCGCTTGTGCCTCGAAGCTTACGAGTCCTAGATTGATAATTTAATGTTGGAATTATAACACATGTAATTTCCCCAACATTTTTGGCAGTGTCGCCGGGGAGGTGCTAAAGGGATTAAAGCTTAGTTTCTTTCACAAGTTTTTTGTGTGATCTTAGTTGCAGGGCTATCAGAGGTCAGAGAGTGTATGGTAAGATGTGCGTGAAGAGCCACGCATCCACTATTGTGGGGTTGCTCCAAAGTTTGCTTGTCCAAATAAGCAAGTTTGGTGAGTTTTATTGCAATTAGCAGTTTTTAATTCATCTAGATTAAAAATTCAAGCTCTTTAAAGATCAAACATTTATGAGGTGTTGTAAGAACCCTCGGATACTGATCCATGTTGCGAGACATGGATCATCAATTAGCAAGAGAAATTTAAAGAACGATTTAGAGCTAGAAGAATGTCCTCAAAGCACTTTCTCAAATCCTAGCAGTAGCTGGGGTATCCACTTCTCAGGAATAGTTCATCTTGACCACATTCAACAAATTATCTATCTCTCCACAACCAAAAAAGGATTTGGAAGTCTCCCTTGATTCCTCTTACCTATCTACCAAGGAGATCAAGCAATCATGTACCAAATCCAATGAGGAGCATCCTTCTGAACCTGAGATCAAGGAACTCTTACCATGCCCAGCAACAAGCCTTATATGCATTTCGAAGACCAATTATCCAAGTTTTCCTGGCATGCCCAAGGAGGGTATTTAGAGTGGTTCAAATGAAGAAATGGTACAATACCACTAGGGTTACATTGAGCATTGGTTCCAAATCACAATCCAGTCAAAGTACCATTCTCGTCTTCAAGTACTCTTTGTATCACATCTTTCAAAGTTGATTATTTTTCATCCTCATGTACATTCTAAATTTTATATGTTAAATCTGAGCATGAATATACCTTTGTACCTGATCCGCACATGGATTCATTCGAAGTTGTCTTTCACTTGAAGGAGGACATTTTTTTCTCTAGCATAGTAGGAAAGTTAGTATTGTAAATAAATAAATTAAATTAAAGAGAAAAATAAGTCCTTTTGTGAAAACCAGCTTATCTGGCGCAACTGGACAAGGACTTTTCTTGAAAACCAGGTAACTGGCGGGCAAAGTTCCCAATAAAGTTTGTAAATTTGTATGATTTCTTCAAATCATGTATATTTCAAGTGATTATGTCTTGTACTTGTGTTGGTTGATGTGGGATCCCTAAGGCCCACCCGCCAACAAACCTTGTCCCATCGACATCAACAAATTATCTGGGACCAAGGTTAGGGTTAGATAAGGTACCTAGGAGCTTGCATGCCTTAATGGCAGGTATCCTTGTCATCTACTAAGGAAATACATCAATTCTTCTTGGTGGATGAATTTTGCAATCCATTCAACTTCGACAAATTGATTCATGGCTAATAGAATGTACCTAGTGCCTTGATTCCCATTGACATCAAAGGTGGGATATCTCGCATTGGTTAATGACATCCTCAATGGTTGGTAATCCAGTGATTTTTTCTTATGTTCGACATAGACACCATTTATTCACATATGCAAGATTTCACATGAGTGTGTAGCAGTTGAATACTATATAGTTTTGAGATCTCAAAACAGGTTTGCAGTAATTTGGATTTTTGTATCAACATTCCCATTGTCTTTTGCAGCAACAGTCACCTTTCCTCAGTTGTTTGGGGAAATAAAACTCCTTAGGAATGGGGGAGAAGGCGACCTTCAGTTCATCCTTCAACACTTCAGTTCATCCTTCAGCACTTCAGTTCATCCTTCAACACTTCAGTTCATCCTTCATCCTTCATCCTTATTCAGTAGATCAGATCAACAGTCACATTAGCTCTAGCCATTCCATCCTCCACTTCATCTTGCGGCATTGATCACATCAACAACAAGGTAAAACTTGAGGTAAATTCGGCTTATGATTCTCTAATTCATTAGAAATGTTAAAGAAAATTAATGATTGACCATTTCTCATGCCACACATTTCATCTTTCATAAACCATTATTCTTTTATTTCCTTCCATTCATTACGCTTATATGTCCATGTTAAAAGAAAAATCCTTGTGGTATAAAAGCCGTATCTTTAGTGTCTTCTCCCCATGAAAAATAATTAGAGGATGAAGCCATTACTGCCATGAAATGATAAAGGAAAC
>CM062817.1:1119542451-1119917675 GCA_031772625.1 Pinus tabuliformis
ACCCTTCCTTCCTCCCCCCCCCAAACCCTTCCTTCCTCCCCCCCCCCAACCCCTTCCTTCCTCTGTGTGAATATTCTCCTTTGATACAAATGAACGTTACTCCTTAATTGATAATTTTATTGTCTACTGCCTTTGAATGTCACAGGTAAAATTTGCAACGTTCCTTTTAGCCATGCCCAATGGTTTCCTAGCTTCACTGAGTACTCACAAGCGTTCCTTCACTTCCAGCTCGGTTCCTTTGACTAAAAAATGCCTCCTAGGAACATTTTATCATTGTTAAGGAGTTGGGAAGAACACAGGGTTTTCTTGTTCTTTTCTAGGCTCGCCCTATTGTTGCCCATCCAAGACTACCAACTATGGAACTTTTCCTTTCAGTTCAAAGAGTCATTTAAGGACAATAGGCTAAAGAGCCAAGCACTTCTTGGAATCTCTCGCAAATACATGCTTGACTGAATTTTGTTTTAATGGCGTTAAACCCCTTGTTTCCGGGAATCTCATTTATTTTTCCTTTTTATTAATGGTGGTACATGTGCGACTCTATTCTGTAAAGTTGTGCTATTAACTGTAATACTATTGGAACAATGACCTTTTTCGATTATTGAAATATTTTCGACTTGCAGTAAACATGAATCTTGTTCACTGTTTTTTTTCCTGGCTTGATAGATGGTTCAATATTTTGTCTATGATTTAAGACTGATAATAAGAATGGGTTTCGTTCTTTGCCTTGTACTCCTGAACGATCTAGGAATATTTCTGTTATGTTTTGGAAACTTGCAACAAAAGTACATATCGCTCTTGTCTTGATACCTTGAATGACTATATACTACTTATGCAAGTTTTGAGTATGATTACTGCATCGAATCCACTATTGTGTTTTATTTCTCGCAGTTGCGCTAATGTGAACCACTACAGGCCCAGGCTATAAATTAATAATTTTACCCACTCTCGTATATGTTGCAATATGTAATTTAGCTAGGAATTTTCATTCTAGTATATGTTGCATTATATATTTTAAATGGGAAGTACCATCCATGTATATGTTGTAACATGTAGATTAAATTGCAATTACATTTATGTGATAATGGGTACGCCTGTGTGTGTCCTTTATGCTATTTCCTCTCTTATTTAACATGCACCTGGCTTGTAACTTAGCAGTCGATGCGACTTACTTTCTGAGTCTTCCTTGAACCTTGTTTTTCCAACTCTCGTGCTACTAATGTTATTTTATGTGTATGCCTCTAAATTACCTGCATTACAATTTACAACGAGTTGTTACTTGTTCAATTCACTGTACCAGTCACTATTCTACATTGTGTAATTACAGTCCTTATATTGGTATTTTCGATTATAAGTTCTTAGATTAGGATCAATACTTTGTACGAGCGCAAGACTTATTTTATGTCTAATAATTTCATTTCCTTGTACAATAAAACTAGATTTATTTCATCTCGTTACTTTTTGGTTGCTAGTTATTTTATGATTCGAATAGGATGGAACTGTGGAATAGCTAGTGACCCACCCCGACTCCTTGGATCTTAACTATCTCTATGGATCAGATAATTTACCCCTAAAGACGACCTTTCCCTCCATTTGGGTTTTACTTCAATTAAAATTTAGTCCACCCTGTCAACTTCAAGTAGAGACACACAGGGACCCCCCATTGGGGTTTCCTGTTAAACATTACTCCTAGTTGTCGCAACCTCACTTCGACCCCACTCAGCCGAAAGCAAGGATAAGGGTAGTTATAGGGATTGTAATTTGGATACCCCATATGTTATTGCCTAAAGTATTTGTAAGAAATATTAACTCATGCTTGTAACAACTTACTACAATTTTTTGTTTTGCTCTCTCTCTCATTCTTCATCCCTACCACAATAAGTCTTATTATATGGTCATACCGTAAACAAAAATGTACCTTTTTAGCATCAACAACATAATTGTATGCTCACAAATTCCACCTGTTATCACCCTAAAATCTTTGTCTCTAAGCTTTGGTAAGTTGCCTTGTTTCTAATCATAGTCTTATAAGTTTTGAGTCAGCTCATCACAATTAGTGTCATTCTCATTTACAAACCCTTCTTTTAGTCATGGTGTTAAAGGGTCTCTAGGTCATTTCATGCTTTAAGAGTTAGTTCATAAGGTTAGAAGTCTTTCACGGTCATATCTCTTTTCCATCAAAGTTTGACAGCCTCATTCCATGTCCTAGAAGCCTCACCATGAGTTTGGAAGTCATATCTCACATTACTTTGGAGAAATTTTCAAACTAGCTTCGAAATCACTGAACTAGGAGTTTTCGTAGCGCTTACGAAACCCCTGTAGCAGCCTGTTTTAGCAGAAAAACTTTGTTTTCTGCTTTCAATAGTCAATTTCCAAAAGCTTTCCTGAGCAGCTGAGAACTTAATTTTGCAAACTGAAAGAAGCTTTTCTTCCTAACATGCTGCACTACAAAAACCTCTTTCCGTTTCTTCAAATTCGTTCTGAGGTGGGAGGAATTTGTGGTTAAACTTGCGCTACGAAACTGCTGAAAGTCAAGCTTTGTCTACTAGTTTTATCAGTCTTTTTCAAGATCTGTTTTTGGTTACAGGAAGACGTATTTTGGAATTCTAAGGGAGGTTTCTCTTCATAAAATGTCCAGCTACAATAACCTATCTCACTTTATTCATAAGTGTTTTCAGTTGGGAGATACTAAGCTTTCATTGAGACCCTACTTTCAGAAAACGGATTTTTCCTGTTTGCCACGTGTTTTTCAAGGACATTTTCTGGATAGCTGGAGAAATGTTTTAAAAAACCAGGAGAGGTTTTTGTTCTGGACAACATGGGCTACAAAAACCTCCTTCAGTTTCATAAAATGTGTCATGGATGAAGAGATAAAGGCTCTTTCCCACGTGCCATTTTCAGGGATCCTAAACCTAAAAACAGGGAAACATGTTCCCTAATTTCTAGGGTTTGTCATCAGCAATTGGGTGACCACGTGGGAGGCTTCATCAAATTCGAATTCATGGAGTTTTAGGTGTCAAATAATGTTTTAAATGTTTATATAAGGTTGTTGTAATCATAATAAGGAGTTACACTCCTAGTTGTATTAGGTCACTAGCACTCCTAGTTAACAGCTAGTTCCCTAATTTCTAGGGTTTGTCATCAGCAGTTGGGTGACCACGTGGGAGGCTTCATCAAATTCGACTTCTTGAGGTTGAAAGTTGTCAAATAATGCTTTAAATGCTTAGATAAGGTTGTTGAATCATGATAAGGAGTTACACTCCTAGTTGTATTAGGTCTCTAGGACTGCTAGTTAGGTGTCATTTGCATTTAATAATTAGTTTTATGTATCAATAGGTGTCATAGTAGGATGAATTCGGATTCCCCTCATGCTGGAGGAGGAATCTCATTTATGTAAAGAGCTCTATATATAGCAGAAGAGCTGATGTACAAGGGGTTGGAACATTTTATGGAAAAACTTGTATTTGGCATACGTAAGACTCATTTTCAGTAATACATGCTTGACTTTACTTCTCAGGATTCATGAAGGGTTTTTTATGTTCAGAATATGTGATGTTGTCCTTTTCTTAATTCTTACAGTGGTATGGATGTATAATCACTCAGAATTCACTGAATGTGCTCTGACTTCCTGTATACATTTATAAACTGTGTGGTCCCATATGAGTTTATGTTCTGAATGTTTAAATGCTGAATGCCCTGACTTCCATGTAGGGTTGAGTTCATTGTTATATTGAGGTGTTGTTGACTCCATAAGCCCAATGGATGTTTACTGATCATGTTCAACTATTCATATTTTTCACTTGTTTCATAGAGTTAGCCATCTAATCTTTATCAAAATCATTAACCTTTGAGAGAGCCCTCTCAGGTTGGGGAGGCTAAGCCTCAGCCTAAAGTTGGTTTGAAAGAGTTACATAAGGTCTTCCTGATCAGCAGCCTATCAGGGGCATGATTTTGTGATAACATTTTGGTGCGTCTGCCGGGAGCCTGAAGTCTATTCATTCCCGAAATTAGGAGGTTGAACTTCTGAAGGTAGCAGGAGCTCAGACATCTATTTGAGGCTGCAAAACTACCTTGGCGACTCCACACATCGAATAAGAAATTGGAAGGTGACTCCACTGCTAGAAGATCAGTAGCTTGATGAAGTTTCAAGATGAATTCCACTGCAAGAATGAATGCCAGGTATGCTCCTATGAATCGGTCTCATATCCCTGGTTTTCCAAATCCTATGCCAAAGGTTGATTGGTTAGAGGATCTTCCGATATTCAAAGATGAAAAGAAAGACAATGCTGCTCTTCATTTGGTTAGGTTTCATATGCATGTACGCAGTCTTAAGGTTCATTTCCCTGAAGATTGTCTCATGAGGATGTTTATGACCACTTTAGAAGGAAAAGCATGGTCTTGGTATAAAAGTTTGGAAATTGGTTCATTATATTCTCTTGCTGATTTCCATGATGAATTCTATGAGATGTATAAAGAATGTCATCCTTCCTTATTGCTGCTCAAAGATTGTTGTAAACATTCTTTAAGTTTTATTCAGTACTTGGAAGATTGTTATAATGATGATGAATTTATGGATGAAGAAATTTTAGAGGCTCTTCATAACAATGCATTTCAACACCAAGAAGAAAGTATAACATCTCATGAAATGCAGCATGAAGATCAGCAGGGGTTTACTTATGAAAATCATATTACATCCTCTGAGATTGATGTAGAGATGTAGCAGATTTGTCAGGCTTCAGATCATTATGAGTATGAAATTGATTGCACACAGCAAGAAGAAATACTGGAGGAAATTTTCTATGACCCTCAGGCGGAGGAAAAGGTTGTTCATTTTTGTGATTCCTTGCAGCAGCTTGCATCAAAGAATGATCTTTATAATGAAGAAAATTACATTGTTTGTGGGCATCATTTAGAAAGGCAGTTGGATAGCATATCAAATAAATTTGGTGTGGCTGAGGATCAGTTGTTTGAAGATATAGAATGTTATGAGAATCATCAAACTAACCATGTGTTTTTTGACCCTATAGCTGACTACATGGAAAAGATTTACTGTTCAGGCTTCAATTATATGTTCATTTTGAAGAACAGTTACACCTCATGCTTCCTTGGTTATTTCAGTATCTGGTTTATTTATGCTTCAAGCACAGTAAGGAGATCCAAGTTTCAGATCAGATTGATGATTGGCTTCATTGTAAGTTTCATGTTCCTTGAGCTACAATTGGAGAATGCAGCTGATAGGGTAGGTAGGAATGTGCAAATAAGCTCAGGGTAGGTTGACTGAGCATCTGTTTCAGTAGGTGCAGTTTGAATTCTTCATTCAGAAATCATTAAAGGCTTGGGGAGAAAATTGGGCAGAGGTTCAGAGTTTTATTCTAGAGGATGGATAGCGGCACTGGAGCTGCAAGTTCTTAGTATACCACAAGGGCACACTATCCCTAGTGGAGCCACTGTTATCACCCTAAAATCTTTGTCTCTAAGCTTTGGTAAGTTGCCTTGTTTCTAATCATAGTCTTATAAGTTTTGAGTCAGCTCATCACAATTAGTGTCATTCTCATTTACAAACCCTTATTTTAGTCATGGTGTTAAAGGGTCTCTAGGTCATTTCATGCTTTAAGAGTTAGGTCATAAGGTTAGAAGTCTTTCAAGGTCATATCTCTTTTCCATCAAAGTTTGACAGCCTCATTCCATGTCCTAGAAGCCTCACCATGAATTTGGAAGTCATATCTCACATTACTTTGGAGAAATTTTCAAACTAGCTTCGAAATCACTGAACTAGGAGTTTTCGTAGCGCGCTACGAAACCCCTGTAGCAGCCTGGTTTAGCAGAAAAACTCTGTTTTCTGCTTTTACTAGTCAATTTCCAAAATCTTTCCTGAGCAACTGAGAACTTAATTTTGCAAACTGAAAGAGGCTTTGTTTCCTAACATTCTGCAATACAAAAACCTCTTTCAGTTTCTTCAAATTCGTTCTGAGGTGGGAGGAATTTATGGTTAAACTTGCGCTACGAAACTGCTGAAAGTCAAGCTTTGTCTACTGGTTTTAGCAGTCTTTTTCAAGATCAGTTTTTGGTTACAGGAAGACGTATTTTGGAATTCTGAGGGAGGTTTCTCTTCATAAAATGTCCAGCTACATTAACCTATCTCACTTTATTCATAAGTGTTTTCAGTTGGGAGATACTAAGCTTTCATTGAGACCCTACTTTCAGAAAACGGATTTTTCCTGTTTGCCACGTGTTTTTCAAGGACATTTTCTGGATAGCTGGAGAAATTTTTTAAAAAACCAGGAGAGGTTTTTGTTCTAGACAACATGGGCTACAAAAACCTCCTTCAGTTTCATAAAATGTGTCATGGATGAAGAGATAAAGGCTCTGTCCCACGTGCCATTTTCAGGGATCCTAAACCTAAAAACAGGGAAACATGTTCCCTAATTTCTAGGGTTTGTCATCAGCAGTTGGGTGACCACGTGAAAGGCTTCATCAAATTCGAATTCATGGAGTTTTAGGTGTCAAATAATGTTTTAAATGTTTATATAAGGTTGTTGTAATCATAATAAGGAGTTACACTCCTAGTTGTATTAGGTCACTAGCACTCCTAGTTAACAGCTAGTTCCCTAATTTCTAGGGTTTGTCATCAGCAGTTGGGTGACCACGTGGGAGGCTTCATCAAATTCGACTTCTTGAGGTTGCAAGTTGTCAAATAATGCTTTAAATGCTTAGATAAGGTTGTTGAATCATGATAAGGAGTTACACTCCTAGTTGTATTAGGTCTCTAGGACTGCTAGTTAGGTGTCATTTGCATTTAATAATTAGTTTTATGTATCAATAGGTGTCATAGTAGGATGAATTCGAATTCCCCTCATGCTGGAGGAGGAATCTCAGTTATGTAAAGAGCTCTATATATAGCAGAAGAGCTGATGTACAAGGGGTTGGAACATTTTATGGAAAAACTTGTATTTGGCATATGTAAGACTCATTTTCAGTAATACATGCTTGACTTTACTTCTCAGGATTCATGAAGGGTTTTTTATGTTCAGAATATGTGATGTTGTCCTTTTCTTAATTCTTACAGTGGTATGGATGTATAATCACTCAGAATTCACTGAATGTGCTCTGACTTCCTGTATACATTTATAAACTGTGTGGTCCCATATGAGTTTATGTTCTGAATGTTTAAACGCTGAATGCCCTGACTTCCATGTAGGGTTGAGTTCATTGTTATATTGAGGTGTTGTTGACTCCATAAGCCCAATGGATGTTTACTGATCATGTTCAACCATTCATATTTTTCACTTGTTTCATAGAGTTAGCCATCTAATCTTTATCAAAATCATTAACCTTTGAGAGAACCCTCTCAGGTTGGGGAGGCTAAGCCTCAGCCTAAAGTTGGTTTGAAAGAGTTACATAAGGTCTTCCTGATCAGCAGCCTATCAGGGGCATGATTTTGTGATAACATTTTGGTGCGTCTGCCGGGAGCCTGAAGTCTATTCATTCCCGAAATTAGGAGGTTGAACTTCTGAAGGTAGCAGGAGCTCAGACATCTATTTGAGGCTGCAAAACTACCTTGGCGACTCCACACATCGAATAAGAAATTGGAAGGTGACTCCACTGCTAGAAGATCAGTAGCTTGATGAAGTTTCAAGATGAATTCCACTGCAAGAATGAATTCCAGGTATGCTCCTATGAATCGGTCTCATATCCCTGGTTTTCCAAATCCTATGCCAAAGGTTGATTGGTTAGAGGATCTTTCGATATTCAAAGATGAAAAGAAAGACAATGCTGCTCTTCATTTGGTTAGGTTTCATATGCATGTACGCAGTCTTAAGGTTCATTTCCCTGAAGATTGTCTCATGAGGATGTTTATGACCACTTTAGAAGGAAAAGCATGGCCTTGGTATAAAAGTTTGGAAAATGGTTCATTATATTCTCTTGCTGATTTCCATGATGAATTCTGTGAGATGTATAAAGAATGTCATCCTTCCTTATTGCTGCTCAAAGATTGCTGTAAACATTCTTTAAGTCTTATTCAGTACTTGGAAGATTGTTATAATGATGATGAATTTATGGATGAAGAAATTTTAGAGGCTCTTCATAACAATGCATTTCAACACCAAGAAGAAAGTATAACATCTCATGAAATGCAGCATGAAGATCAGCAGGGGTTTACTTATGAAAATCATATTACATCCTCTGAGATTGATGTAGAGATGCAGCAGATTTGTCAGGCTTCAGATCATTATGAGTATGAAATTGATTGCACACAGCAAGAAGAAATACTGGAGGAAATTTTCTATGACCCTCAGGCGGAGGAAAAGGTTGTTCATTTTTGTGATTCCTTGCAGCAGCTTGCGTCAAAGAATGATCTTTATAATGAAGAAAATTACATTGTTTGTGGGCATCATTTAGAAAGGCAGTTGGATAGCATATCAAATAAATTTGGTGTGGTTGAGGATCAGTTGTTTGAAGATATAGAATGTTATGAGAATCATCAAACTAACCATGTGTTTTTTGACCCTATAGCTGACTACATGGAAAAGATTTACTGTTCAGGCTTCCAATTATATGTTCATTTTGAAGAACAGTTACACCTCATGCTTCCTTGGTTATTTCAGTATCTGGTTTATTTATGCTTCAAGCACAGTAAGGAGATCCAAGTTTCAGATCAGATTGATGATTGGCTTCATTGGAAGTTTCATGTTCCTTGAGCTACAATTGGAGAATGCAGCTGATAGGGTAGGTATGAATGTGCAAATAAGCTCAGGGTAGGTTGACTGAGCATCTGTTTCAGTAGGTGCAGTTTGAATTCTTCATTCAGAAATCATTAAAGGCTTGGGGAGAAAATTGGGCAGAGGTTCAGAGTTTTATTCTAGAGGATGGATAGCGGCACTGGAGCTGCAAGTTCTTAGTATACCACAAGGGCACACTATCCCTAGTGGAGCCACTGTTATCACCCTAAAATCTTTGTCTCTAAGCTTTGGTAAGTTGCCTTGTTTCTAATCATAGTCTTATAAGTTTTGAGTCAGCTCATCACAATTAGTGTCATTCTCATTTACAAACCCTTATTTTAGTCATGGTGTTAAAGGGTCTCTAGGTCATTTCATGCTTTAAGAGTTAGGTCATAAGGTTAGAAGTCTTTCAAGGTCATATCTCTTTTCCATCAAAGTTTGACAGCCTCATTCCATGTCCTAGAAGCCTCACCATGAGTTTGGAAGTCATATCTCACATTACTTTGGAGAAATTTTCAAACTAGCTTCGAAATCACTGAACTAGGAGTTTTCGTAGCGCGCTACGAAACCCCTGTAGCAGCCTGTTTTAGCAGAAAAACTATGTTTTCTGCTTTTACTAGTCAATTTCCAAAATCTTTCCTAAGCAGCTGAGAACTTAATTTTGCAAACTGAAAGAGGCTTTTCTTCCTAACATGTTGCACTACAAAAACCTCTTTCAGTTTCTTCAAATTCCTTCTGAGGTGGGAGGAATTTATGGTTAAACTTGCGCTACGAAACTGTTGAAAGTCAAGCTTTGTCTACTAGTTTTAGCAGTCTTTTTCAAGATCAGTTTTTGGTTACAGGAAGACGTATTTTGGAATTATGAGGGAGGTTTCTCTTCATAAAATGTCCAGCTACAATAAACTATCTCACTTTATTCATAAGTGTTTTCAGTTGGGAGATACTAAGCTTTCATTGAGACCCTACTTTCAGAAAACGGATTTTTCCTGTTTGCCACGTGTTTTTCAAGGACAGTTTTTGGATAGCTGGAGAAATGTTTTAAAAAACCAGGAGAGGTTTTTGTTCTGGACAACATGGGCTAAAAACACCTCCTTCAGTTTAGTAAAATGTGTCATGGATGAAGAGATAAAGGCTCTGTCCCACGTGCCATTTTCAGGGATCCTAAACCTAAAAACAGGGAAACATGTTCCCTAATTTCTAGGGTTTGTCATCAGCAGTTGGGTGACCACGTGAAAGGCTTCATCAAATTCGAATTCATGGAGTTTTAGGTGTCAAATAATGTTTTAAATGTTTATATAAGGTTGTTGTAATCATAATAAGGAGTTACACTCCTAGTTGTATTAGGTCACTAGCACTCCTAGTTAACAGCTAGTTCCCTAATTTCTAGGGTTTGTCATCAGCAGTTGGGTGACCACGTGGGAGGCTTCATCAAATTCGACTTCTTGAGGTTGCAAGTTGTCAAATAATGCTTTAAATGCTTAGATAAGGTTGTTGAATCATGATAAGGAGTTACACTCCTAGTTGTATTAGGTCTCTAGGACTGCTAGTTAGGTGTCATTTGCATTTAATAATTAGTTTTATGTATCAATAGGTGTCATAGTAGGATGAATTCAAATTCCCCTCATGCTGGAGGAGGAATCTCAGTTATGTAAAGAGCTCTATATATAGCAGAAGAGCTGATGTACAAGGGGTTGGAACATTTTATGGAAAAGCTTGTATTTGGCATATGTAAGACTCATTTTCAGTAATACATGCTTGACTTTACTTCTCAGGATTCATGAAGGGTTTTTTATGTTCAGAATATGTGATGTTGTCCTTTTCTTAATTCTTACAGTGGTATGGATGTATAATCACCCAGAATTCACTGAATGTGCTCTGACTTCCTGTATACATTTATAAACTGTGTGGTCCCATATGAGTTTATGTTCTGAATGTTTAAACGCTGAATGCCCTGACTTCCATGTAGGGTTGAGTTCATTGTTATATTGAGGTGTTGTTGACTCCATAAGCCCAATGGATGTTTACTGATCATGTTCAACCATTCATATTTTTCACTTGTTTCATAGAGTTAGCCATCTAATCTTTATCAAAATCATTAACCTTTGAGAGAGCCCTCTCAGGTTGGGGAGGTTAAGCCTCAGCCTAAAGTTGGTTTGAAAGAGTTACATAAGGTCTTCCTGATCAGTAGCCTATCAGGGGCATGATTTTGTGATAACACCACCAGTTTGCAAGGTTCAACATGCAAGGTTGTAACCACTCCTAGACCAGACTTTATTGATCTACACAAAGTGTCTAATCATACCCTACCTATGGTTTAGCTATGAAGTTGCACATGCAACCTCATTGACAATCAATTATCCACAAAGGATGATACACACGAGGCACCACCCAGATACTTTTCCTTTTTCACCGTTGTACTCATATATGTGTCAAACCCTGTATCCCCTTAATCAAAATATTGAAAAGATTCTTATAATAGGAAATTAAAATTAATTTCAACAATGCATAAATCATCCCCATATACGAAAAAAGACTACCGTGAATATTATCATAACAAAAGAATACAAGTATTTCTAGCAATACAAAAAATTATCCTTATAAAAGGAACAATGACTACCAAGGTATTCTCATAACATAAATTTACAATTAATTTCAACAAAACAACAATCATTATTATTCTAACCAATTTAGAATCTCTGACCAACAATTTAGTCTGGAAACCATGTATACGAAAACACTAATCCACCCAACCTTCAACCAACCACTGGCTCCCCCCGAGCTAAGATGTTCTTCCCTAGAATCAATAACCCCCTCCGATTCCACATAATGTGTTTTTAACATTATTTTTCCAGCAGATTTTTCCTTGACGGTGTCCCACCTTTTAGGGATCTGCTCACCCTTCAGCCTAGGTTTTGCTTTTGTTTTTCCTCATTAAGCCTGCTTTTCTCTCCCGCAATGGTTTTCTCATTATTTATCTTCAACTGAGTATTTTTATTTAAGGTTTTTTAATCAAATCTGATCCACTCCATTGGTATTCAGATTTGGGCAAGCATCTTTTTACTCTAGTGTTTCTTTCCTCACAATTTCCAGCTTTATTCAACAATTTCGTTTATTTAGTTACATCAATTTTTTCTCATAATAAGTTCACCATGGATCATCATCCAACATAATAATAATAATAATCAAATACAAAATAAAATGTTTCTAGAATAGTGGAAGGGTATTACATATTTCCCCTCTCAAAAATAACACTGCCTTCGGTGTTTATTATTCTTTGTGTTTTTACTGAAGCAATGCTGGGTAGGCTTCTTTCATATTATATTCCTACTCCCAAGTTGCCTCCTCAGGTGTAAGTGCTTCCAATGCACCTTAACCTGAGCGATGACTCGATTACGAAGCACGATTTCCCTTCGCTCCAAGATGTGAAGTTGCTCGGGCAGGAAATCTCCTTCGGGTTCCACTTGTATAAGATTCCAATCAATCACATGAGAATTTTCATGAACATACTTTTTTAATAAAGACACATGAAATACATTATGAACTCTAATATGGCTGGGTAGAGCCAGTTGATAAGCCACTGGGCCAACTCTGTCCAGGATTTCAAAAGGCCCACAAAATCGTGGTGCCAACTTTGCACAAGTTCCTACGCTTAGAGTACTCTTTCTGGGTTTTACCCTTAAATACACATGGTCTCCGATGTTGAATTCTTTATGCACTCTTTTCTTGTCTGCATAACCTTTTTGCCGATCTTGTGCTGTTTTAATATTCTGCCTGATTTTCTGCACTATCTGTTCCATTTCCTGCAAAGCATCTGGCCCCAATATTAGCTTATCTTCTGGTTGACTCTAGCTCAGGGGTGTATTGCATTTCCTACCATACAAAGCCTCAAAGGGACTCATTTTAATAGAAGCCTGGTAACTATTATTATATGCAAATTATGCTAAATGCAGAAACTCCTCCCACTTGGTAGGTTGATTCATAACATACATTCTTAGCATGTCCTCCAAAGTTTGATTGGTCCCCTCTATCTGCCCATCTGTTTTCAGGTGATATGATGTACTAAAATTCAATCGTGTTCCCATTCCTCCGAAATATGCTTTCCAAAACTTGGATGTAAATTTAGCATCTCTATCCAACACTATTACCTTGGATATTCCATATAGGTGAAATATCTCTCTCATTAAAATATTAGCTATCTGAGCAGTCCCAAACATGGACTGCACCAGTATAAAGTAGGTTTCTTTAGTCAACACATCTACTACCACCATGATAGAATCATGTTGGTGTTTTGTCCTTGGTAGTCCTATGATAAAGTCCATTAAAATTGTCTCCCACTTCATTTTGGTATGGTTAAAGTGTTCAACAATCCTGTAGGATGTTGATGCTCTACCTTTACTTTTTGACATTCTCTACACTTTGCTAGATATTCTGCCACATCCCTCTTCATACCTGGCCAAAACATTTTTTTTTCTCTGTAAAGCGGTCATCATTTTCAGGTATCTGAGATGGCTTGCGTAAGGTCTTCTGTGATACTCAACTAGTATTGTTTGTTTCAGTGTGCTCACATTCAGAATATATAAGTGATTCTGGTATGTGAGTAGTTTTTCTGAATTTTTAGCATACTCTGAATTTCTTGTTTGCTGTAGCTTTTGTTGAATTTCCAAGTTGCGATCATCTTATTGTATTGACCTCTTCACCTACTCAGGAAAATTTGTATCTACACTACTAACATATATCCCTAACACAACATGAGCATGCTTGCTTAGGGCATCTACCAGTTTGTTTTCCTTCTCTTTTATGTGCCGTATTTCAAAGTCGAAATCGCTGAGGAATGCCAACCATATTGTTTGCCTATCATTTAAGTTCGACTGGTTGAAAAAGTATTTTAGACTGATGTGATTAGTTACTAGTGTAAATTTCTTTCCAAGAAGATAATGTCTCCACATTTTAAGAGCATGTATCACAACTGCCAATTCTAAATCATACACTGCATAATTTTGCTCATGTACTTTCATCTTCCTGGACCCATAAGCTATTACAACATTATCCTACATCAATAATCCACTAAGGCCTTCCAAATATGCATATGTACAAAGAATGAATTCTTTATTTGGATCTGCGATTTTTAGTACAGGGGATATGGTTAACAATTGTTTCAGATTATCAAAGCTTTCTTGACATCTAGTTGTCCATTTAAACTTCACACCATTTTTTTGCAAGGAAGTGATATGATAGGCTAATCTTCAGACGGCTTCTATGAAACTTCAATAATATCCTGCAATTCCCATGAATGAGCAAATTGCAGATATGTCCCTTGGTATGGGTCAATTCATGATATCCTCAATCTTTTAGGGATCCATCGATAATCCTTCCTTGGAAATATCATGTCCCGAGTATTGTATTTTGTATTTATAAAACTCACATTTGCTGAGTTTTGCATATAGTTAGTGTTCCCTTAACATTTGTAATACTAGCTTCAAATGTTATTTGCGTTGCTCTTCATTCCTAGAATACACTAGAATATCATCTATGAACACTAGCACAAACTTATCAAGGTGAAGGTGAAGTATATTTTCCATCAAGCAAATGAAAGTTGTTGGTGCATTCGTGAGACCAAAAGGTAACACAACAAACTCATAATGGTCGTATCTGGTTCTAGAAGTTGTTTTCTAGATATCCTAATTCTTTATGCGCAGTTGATGGTAACCACTTCTTAAATCAATTTTTGAAAAAAATGTCGCTTCTCTCACCCGATCAATCATATCATCGATTTGAGGCATTAGGTATTTGTTTTTTATTGTTAATTTATTCAACTGGTGATAATCAATCCACATTCTAAATGTGCCATCCTTTTTCTTGACAAAAAGTACAGGTGCCCCCATGGTGAAACAATGGATATGATGTATCCCTTGTTCAAGAGCTCTTGTAATTGCATTTTCAATTCTAACAGTTCTAGTGTGCTCATCCGGCACAGGGCTCTTGACACAACAATGGCACCTGATACTAAATCAATGGTAAAATCTATGTTCCTATGCAAGGGTGACTCTGGAATTTCTTCTGGAAAACATTTGGAAAATCCTTAATGCTCGGTAAAGTATTTAAATTTCCATTTTCTGTTGATTGATCACTAGTTTCCACCTATACCACATACAACTAACATCCTTTCCTTGCACTTATTTTCAGTTGTAACGTTGAAATTTGTCGAACTGATATTGGTTTTGGCTTCCCTCTAATTAACCTTGTGTGTCCATTTTGATCCACACAACTGATTGTTTTCTCTAGGCAATTTATAACAACTACCTGCTTTTCCAACCAATCCATGCCTATCAACAGATCATAAGATCATAAGGAAAGAATATTTAAACATGTTGTTGTAAGATAACCATTTAGATTAAGAAGATGCTATTTAATTCGACTGGTTACTTTTCTTTTGGTACCTGTATCTAACTGTACCAACCATGCATTCTTGAACCTTCCAGATTTTAGATTACACCGTTCCAGAATTTGGGGGCTGATATAACTTAAACTAGCACCCAGGTCAATTAAAACAGACAAAGTTTGGTTTAATATAGTACCTTCGATTTCAATCACAATAAATTTATGTTCAATTTGTCTCTCCTCCAACGCTGCACTAATTCTAGCAATATTCTGTGCAATGTCATTCACGGTCCCTGCCCCTTGAATTGCCTGAATGTTCTTTATAGATCTAGAATTATGGGGGAAATCTCTTCGCAAGTGTTGTTTTTCGCAACCCCGACATTTTAACGGTTCTCTCTCCTTTATGCTATTGTTTTTCTTGCTATTCAACTCTGTGGTTTTTGAGCCAGTATAATACTGTGCAGGCGGAAGTGCATTTCCTTTACTAAACTTCTTCCTTTGATGATCCTTACCAAAATTCTTGAGGTAATAAGGTTTTTGTCTTTTCACGCTCCCTCCAACCTTATTGCTCTCCTTGTTTTTCCATGATTTTCCACCTTCACTTCTATTCTTGAATTGTTGGTAACACAATCTAGCCTTCCTCACCACTTCATCCATTGATTTTGGGTTATCAAACTCAATTCTCTCTTTATACGAGGCTGGAAAACAATTTAAGAATTGTTGTACTTTGGCCTTCTCCTCTTTAAGGTAGGGCATGTACTGTAACAAGTTTGTAAACTTGGCCACAAAATCATCCATGGTAAGCTGTCCCAACTTTAATTCATGAAATTCCTTGGCTCGATCATCATAATAATGCTCGCTAAGATACCGTGACTTGAACTGCTTATGGAATTCCTCCCAAGAAACTGTCTTTTCTTCTAATAGCTGCACACTTTTTACCCCTTCCCACCAAAGCATAGCTTTACCCTGCAACTGATAAATAGTTGGCGTGCCTTCAAATTACTCTCGTATTCATACACCTGGAAATATTAATCATGTTTAGCAGCCATGCCTCTACATCCTCCTCTCTTTCCCCATCAAAAGTAGTGGGCTTGATCTTCCTAAACTCCCCCTGTAACTCCATCTTCTTCTTTCCTTTCCACACCTTTGGAGAATTATGACCTGACCCTTCCCCACTTTTATATTTTTCAAATTCTATCATACTCTTCTTTCTTTTTAGCCCTTCCATCTCTATACTCTTGTGGCTGGACTTTTCGGTCCATTCCCTAATCAGTTTTTCCTGTTCCTCACTAGATTTTAGTAACTGTTCATTACTTCTCCAGATCTATGTCAATTCTTGTTGCATATTTATCACTATATCCATGAACTGAGAGGGTAGTGAGGTGCTACCTTCACCTAGTTCCACATACAAATACTCCCCACCGGTGATAGCTGGGGGAGAGTTCTCCATCCTTCTACTGTAGTCTGCTTCAATTCAGAACCCTATGAAACATACCAATTACCACCAATAAGTTACATTTAATTCTACTACTTCTTACTATATAACTATGGTGGTGCCTTTTGTCTTAAGAACAGTGTGGTAACTAGTGCTCTGATACCATTTTTCAAATAAACAACTTCCAAAGAAACTCTATAATAAATAACATTGTAATACTATATATGGTGTGTGCTCTTTAAATTTTTTTTCCTTAGTGTAAATACATGTATAAATAACATCTTATGATAAAGATTGCCCATATTTATTTTGAATGGTATTTAAAGTTAATGCTCCTTTTTCCCTCAAATTACTCTATGGTATATGATCCACCTTGATTATGGTTTATACTTATGTTCCTAAGGCTTGCTATATCAATCTTGGCTCACACATATGTTCCCATCGATTATATTTATTACGCCTAGTTCAAAGTTATCATAACCCATGGTTGGGCGCTTATCGTTGATTAATTTTGTGGGTTAGACCCTGTTTGATCATGGCTGCATCTTAGTCCTTAATTAGGCGCTACAGTTGCTACCGATATAACACCTCATCCTCCAATCCGCTTGTTGCACATTGTTTAGCCCACATGAACTTGGAACTCTATCACATGGTCTTCACCGTAGCTGAGGCGATGGGGCTTCAACGGTTCAAATCCATCCTCACTCGTTAAGGGCAGAGACTTATCCACACAAAACCCTAATTATTTTCCCTATACGCCTTATCTCCTTTGGTTTTGTTCTTCGACTACCCAGGATGAGGCTCTACAAAAATGGAAGGTGTCCTTGACTTCGACCACCACCGCATGGATTCCATGTCACTATCTTGTAATGTAGGGTGTCCATCTTGTTCTAGGTCTTTGCCTAATCCAGGTGGTTCTAGAGACATGCAGAAGTCCCAGAGGACTCAACAGGGGTCAAAATTCAAAGTGACCAGATTTTTCCCAAACCAACAGCAGATCGAATTACTTGTCGCCCTGATTCCAACGGTGTGAATGACACTCAAATCCGATCTCGTATGGAAGAGATAGATCCAGTCAAAGTTGCGGTCAAAGTTGGGCAGTGGGCTAGGTTTAAGTGTCCTACAAATTCACCGTCAACCAGCGTGGGAACCTAGCTCTCGAAAGTGGGCGAATTTGTTGGATACTTAATTTGTCTAATATCCCTTATATTAGACAAAATCACAACAATGGTTATTGTTATTAAAAAAATAAAAAATTAAAAAAGGGTGGCAGGCCATGACCCCCACCACCTCCATCGGACCCCAACCTGCATAACAAATTAATATTAAAAATAGGGCCAACGGCCATGACCCCGCCGGACCCTCCAACTACTCACACAACCAAACATATTACATAGATTATATATGGCGAGGCGGGCCACCTCTGGTGGACCCGGCCCACGCCCCCCCTCTTGTCACATAACTCTTTAAAACAAATGTGGAGCCGGTGGGGATTGAACCCACCTGACCCACATGTGCCGACCCCCACCAAGTAGCCCCATGTGACATTTAATACAACAAACAAACACCAAAACCGCACAGTCAATGTAACCATGCCAACCATAACCATTACGTATTTTGTCATCGTTACAAAATGGTTTCGCAGCGTGCCAAAAAATATATATATGCATGCCGAATTTGGCAGAGGAGGGGTTTGATCCCCCGACCTCTCCTTAACCACTTCTCCATTTTTACCAATGCGCCCAAACAACCTACTTGTTTTATCTGCCCACAAATTTTATTATAAACCCACATTTCCTCAGTGTGCGGGTGATGAAGGCAGAGCACGGAGTTCGAGACAATTTTTTAATTAATCACTGGTGGAACCATGAGCATGGAGCAGAGGCAGGCAAAACCATGATTGAGCCCAACTTTTAGGAGGGTGGAATTTTTCCAGTGTCCAAATTGGACAAACCTTATGTCGATCTTACACCTCCCAATGACACGAACCTAATGGCGCAGACAGAATTTTGATCGAAGCAATAGATCTTCAAATGACCTGGAGGAGGGAATCTTTAAGGAATCTATGGGGAATCTAAAAGATTCCAGTAGCCCTAGATTTTCACTTTGGCAGAATTCAGAAATTTGATAGTCAATTTTACACTATTTGACACCACGAATTTGATGGTGTAATCAGATTTTCCATTTGATCATTCCATTTTCAGCCACTTTTCAAAGTGGAGTGCAGGTGTCAGCATTCAATGTGCGAGCAGTCATTTCCATGATATTCGACGCCACGAGATTGATGGTACAGCCAGATCCAGCAGTTTATCATCCTCTTCTTTAGATAACTCCTTGATGTGAGGTATATGCAGTGTGATCATGTACTTCTTTGTCTCTTTGCTTGAGATGCATTGTGTTGTATAGATCCATGTTTGATGTGGGATCTTGTTTTGTTCTTGATGTGATATGTACTTATTTTCATGTTTTGATTGGGATCCCTTTGTCGCCATGTTGACGGGATACTCATGTGTCACCATGTATGTTTGAATTGAGATCCCTTTGATGCCATGTTGGCAGGATGCTCATTATTATCATACATGAAATTATGTCATGCTGATAGGAGTCCTTTTGTGAATGAGAGTTCCTGCAGCGGAACATCTCGTGGAGCCACTCCTGCATGAGGGAATATTCCTTGCATGATATAGAAAACGCATTCATGTACATCATCACTCTTTCCAACACTAAATGAAGTGGGCAACACCATCTTGACACCGAGCCCGGAGACGTAGTCCACACTGGACGAACTCCATTATCAACGTCTTGTGTTTTATGTTGCTAATTCTTGTCATGTTCCTTCTTCTTTACAACATGCATATATTTTCCTTTATGCTTTTTTAAATGCAATTCTAACAACATCACGGAAGCAAAATATCTTGGTTAAATCCAGGAGTTGAGTCAACTCGTATCAAGTTAGGTATCAGAGCGGTCTTCGCATGGATGTGAATTGCGAGCGTGAACAATGGAATGTGCAGCGATGGAGGATGACAAAGCAATGTTAGAGACCATGCTCAGAGTGTCCCAAAAGGTGGAAATAATGTATGAATATCTACAAAAATAGATAGAGGAAAAGCAACAATTACAACTTCAGTTGTGAGCCATGGTAGAGGACCTAGAAGAACTGAAGCACAATAACCAGAGTCTTCAAGCAAATAACACTGAATTGAAGATACTTCTACAGGAAGAGAAAGAGGAGAAACAAAGTTTGCTACTACAGCTCCAAGATAAGGACAAGGCATTGGAAAAGCTTAAGCGTGAACTATGTGAGGTAAAAAGTAATTCTACGTCTTCATGTATGTCTTCTGATGATGATTTTGTTGTTTTTGGAAATCATACCACAAGAATTGGCTCCAAACTGCTGAAGAAAATGGGGTATGAAGGGAAAGTTTTGGGCGTTAATGGCCAAGGCATTGTCCACCCCATCAACAACAGATGATGAGAAACCCTCATCAGTTCTTTCCAACTCGACAGTGGAGGTAAAAGATGTTGATTTCCCTTCAGTTTCATCTTCACATAGTATGATTTCTATTGGAAATGTGGAGATACCAATTACAGGGACAAACATGAGGCTCCTTACCAGGATGAGGTACAAGGAAGAAGAAGAACTTGGTGTTAATAACAAAGACATTACTCAGCGATTAGAGGTTGTGCAAAGACCTCGATTTGTAGGCTTGGGATACAACAAAGGAGAATGATCGAAGGTGTTAGATGCTTCCGAGACATCATTGAAATCTTCAAGGAAAGAGAATGATGGGAACACATCACCATCATCCCATGGCAGTTCCCATTGCAGGGAAAGAACTGAGGCAAGCTCTCATCGCCATAGTTACACCAGAGACAACAAGGAAAGGTATAACAAGTCTAAATATTCGAATGTTCATTTCGATTATAATCATGTTGTTAATGATGGACATAAATCAAGGCATCGAAAAACATGTAGCTTTTGTGAATTACATAACCATACAATTGTTGAGTGCTGGAAGAGAATGACAGCATGGAAAAGGATGAGGCGTGAAAGAACCTCTCAACAGTAGGCAAAGAAGAAGGTAAAGAAGATCTGGAGGAAGAAGACTTATTGCAGTCATTGCGACAGAGGTGGCCATCAAAGAGCCACATGTTGGAGGCTCCATCCATAGCAACGCCTCAAGGACAAAGCATCAGTGCATGAACCAGGTGAAACAATCGTTCGACAAGCAAAACCACCACAGGGGGATGACCCATTCACATCAATAAGTGAAAAATGGTTTCTAGATATGTTAGCTTGTCATGGTCGTGCTTTTGTAAATCATTCGTTGCATTTTAAGATGTAAAAGTGATGATGTGTTTGCCATCACTTGTTAAGCAACAATGATGTCTGGTCTTATTTTGTGATGCATTTTAAACTGTGAAAGTGATGATGTATTTCCATCACTTGTCATTGGCCTTATTTTTGTGAATCATGTGTTGCAATGATGATGTGTTTTCCATCACTTGTTGAAGCAACAATGATATTTTGGCCTTGTTTTCATAGCTGGGGCATTGTTTCCATTTTGATGTAAACTTGACCACTGAATATGTGTTACAAACTCGTGGAAAGTATGGGATGCTTGGGTCATTAGTTGTTCATGTAATTCAAGCATGTGATTTTCAAAACAATGTACTACATGTTTGCAGAGGTTGCAGGTGTCAGCTCATCGCTTATGGCTCCTGTGGTGAAGTAAAATTATAAGTGCGGACACAAACAATTCCTCTAGCCCGATAAGGGGTCTATCCACTAACAAGTCATTCTATGGAAGATTTCCTTAGGTTAGAACCAATTAAGAGGGCCTACCTCTTAGTACGCTTATCCCGTTTGGTGATGACCTTACTTGCTCGCTCCAGCTATTTCCCATTTCCTTCTTCGAACACCTAAAACAAGTAAACAACAACAAACAACAACCATGATAATAGAAAAAATGTAATTCAACCTAGTTAACAAGTCAAGAAACATTAAGCCATAAACATGTGAGATGACACATTATGTAGGAAATCAATCGATAGTTGCATATATATTGAATCAAGAAGAGATTACAACCATTGTCTTGACATTGCTATTCTCCTCTGACAAAACCAGGTTCCCACACACTTCCGTTAGCATTCGGTGATGGCCTCAACAATGATAGTTTTAAGGCTCTTCCCTTTAGGTTTCACACTAAACCAAATTCACACTTCTCTCTCACACACAACTAGAGAGCTACAACTATGAATAGCTTTTTGTTTACTCCAAAGTTAATTAGCACTAGCACACCAACATTAACACTAGCTTGTGCTTGGGAAAAATGGAGGTTTATATAGCATGAATGGATGGGAGATGGTTCCTCTTCTCATGGGAGAAGGTCTTATCTCTTGAGGTAGTTCCATCCTTATAGGGGAAAGGAGCCCAAACTAACATCCTTGACTCCATTTGGCTCAACCATTTACCAGACTTCCGTTACGAAGCTTCTAGAGCTGGAAGCTTCGGCTCCTTATTTAAAAAACTTTCCAAAAGAGGATCAGTGTGACTGGAACAAAGCTCAGTCGCTCTGGTCGGCGCTAGGGACAATGTTAATCCCTGCATATCGGCATAAGGAGGACAAGGGTCATTAGCGTCGGTATTGTAAATTGGGAAAAACATAATATTCTTGGGAAATGGTGCAAAAGGGAATTGTTCTGCTCATGAAGTGGGACACAATGGGAGTTTCTTCATGAGGGAAAGCATGTAGGGTTCACTGTAGAGGTCCTCCAGGATCAAGGAATGGGGAGTACAGGGATAGTGACAAAATGATGTGTAAAAAATACCCCGTAAAGCGTGAAGGCCGAACTAGAGTGAGGGATGAAATGATTTATGACTCAGTGCAGGGAACTGAAGTCTGTCATCGGAAAACCTGCAAGCAAGTACAGATACATATACATAAAAAAACTCTGTCAAATGATACATGAATCGTGGTATGGATGAAATCATCCATAGAATGATCATGTAAATGGATCCAGGCATGGGCGTAACCATTCGATGAAGAGGATCATATCGAAACCAAGGTATGGTCGTAGTCATCCAATAATGAGAAGGATCACATATAATAACTCATGGTATGGTTGCAGCCATCCATCTAAGAGAGACGTGTATATCAACATAATCATGTCACACCACTTTGCAACATGGACTTTTGTGATCTGACCCCAGGGTCTTGCGCTCCAACACGACCCGATCAAAGTAAAAATTCTAACATGTGAATAGATGTGTTGACGTCGAACATGATAGAAAATCGCTTGATTACCAGCCAATGATGTAAATTGTTAACAAGCATGAGAGAAACCACCAATAATGACAATGGTCCTCAAGGTACTATCAGCACAATTCATGGAATGTGAATAGAGGAACTGAAGTCGAACACCCGTGAAATCACTCGATCGAAAGCCAATGATGTGAACTTGTCATCAAGTGTGAAGAACTTGCCATTAGGGCATGCAAGCTCTAAGGTACTAGAAGGGAGTCTCTCGGTCAACTTCCCAGATAATGAGCTGAAGTTGACAGGAAGTGACCATGTCGAAGGAGGGCCATAATGTATCCCACATCATCGACACGAGACAAAGGGATGCAAAATGATTTTGGATGATACAGAGAATCAGGGGTAAGTGTAACTGCAGAAGGACAACTCTTGAACATATCGGCGACACGACTGGAAGTTTGGCAGATTTTGGATCCATAGGATTGGTGGTCATGATGACGGGGCAGAAATCAAATAGAAGTAAAAAATGAGTGGCCTAACCCAGAAATGTCAATGATGCAAAGGAGGATATCCCATCCTGACACGAAGCAGAAAGTGTCATGTTCAAGAGTGAGCTGCCGACACAACTGATTAGATTTCCAAATTTTTCCCCACCATTTCTGGTAGGTACCCCAATTATTTTTTAGTTGAAAGCTTGAAGGGGATAGCATATTCTTGCACTGTAAGTTCATCCTTCTGACGAATCCGACCTAGTAAGTTTAACGAGCCCTAGGAAGGAGAAGCTCATGTTCGTCATGGTGACGAATCCAATGTCGTTTTAGTATTTTAAGGAGTTCGAAAAAGGTGTAACTCAGTATCTTTTTCATGTTTAGAGAGTTTGAAAAAGACACAAAAAAGAAAACTCCACATGGTCCCTTTTCGTACATTTGTGTCTCTCGAGCCCGAAAAGGTAGAAAATAATACTTGAGAGAACTGCTTGACCATTTCAGTCAAGGAGTACCTTTTTCGTAAATAGTTCATCCCAGCCTGAAAAAGGGGTAAACGTATACTGGGTAAGCGACGTTTTGCAACCTTATGAGTTCAAAACGACAATAGCTCGACAATCTTTTCGTGTTTAAAGGGTTAGAAAAGAGCTTGAAAGCGGACCCCCCATTTTATTCTCTTTAACGAATCAAAAAGGGGAAAAATACTCAGCAACCTTTTCATGTTTTACGAGTCAGAAAAGAGCTTAAAGGTGACTCGTCCTGGAGGAATGAGTGGTATAAATGGTAGCAACTGGTTCCGACAATGGAGGAACTGCTCAAAACATGTAATGGCCAAGAGGCTCGCTAACAAAACCACTCATCGTTGTGGTTCCTCAGGAAAGGAAAAACAACTAAGTGAAAGCATATGATCGGCGAAAGAGATGGTAACGATGGAATGAAACAACCAAGGTTCATCATAAATTAGCTAATAAAAAGGGCAATCACGGGATGTAAATCGGGCATGGGTTCATTGTTACACAAGCTTGAACCATGGAGAACTTTGCTTGGATTCGGTTTCATGTTTACACAAGCTCGAAACGAAAAATTATGCTTGAATAAGTTCGCATGCCCCTAGCATAATGACGCAATCGAGGTACATGACCCCTAAGCTTCATTTCAATCAACTAGATGGATGGAATGAAGGTTCACTTTCGAGATCTTGGAAAGACTCGACTGGGATTTTATAAGATCTTAATCAAAGACTCAATTTGGAAAAGGGAGTCGCTTCATTTTTTAATGAGGTTGACACAGTAAAAGAACTATCCTCGAGACCCTTGTTTCATTTTTTAATGAGCTTGACACAAGACAAAGAAATATGCTCGACTCCTTGATTCATTTTTTAACGAGGTTGACACAAGACGAGGAACTATCCTCACAATTCCTTGTTTCATTTTTTAATGAGGTTGACACAAGACTAGCAGCCACCCTCATGACGTATTTTCATGACCCATAAGAGAACATGGCTCCTAAGAGGTCTTCACTAGATGGAAGAACCACGCTCTAGGAGGAATACATGTCAATTGGTACCATAGATAGATTGGGTTCCAATGCCCCTATTACATAACGTACTATGCCACATAATTTACGTGTGGCAGGGAAGGTACTGCTTGCAAAGAAGAGCCGATAGGGGACAATGGTTGGAAAGGAGGCACTTGGTGACCAATAAACAACAATTGATCAATGGTCACTATTCTTCCTTCATGTGGAAAACAAACCACACCTAAAATCGAAGAAATAAGAGCTCCCATGACATAAACATAGTCACGTCCAAGGAGAAGATTGAAATCTAACGGACCTTGGACTACCATCACATCTATATAGACGGTCTTTCCTCCCAAAGTAATAGGGAGCTTCAGAAGGATCCCTAAGGGCTGACTGGTTTCTCCGTTGAAAGCCAACAGATTCTGGGTGAGAGGCACAAGCTGTGGGGAACCAAAAGCTTGCCAAGTAGTAAAAGACATGATGCTAACAGACATGCCTTCATCTAATATAGTGCCATGTACTACCATATTATAGGCTTGTACTGTAATCTGGAAAGGCACATAAGATGGGAGGCGGAAAGAAGTCAAGTGACTCCAATCGAAAGAAACGACATAACTACTTGGTGGGGGCATCATATGATTGCCCCCATGCTATACAGGAATAGGAGAAGGACTCTCCTGAACAACTGGGATGAGAGGGTCACTCTTCGATTCATGAGAATCTTTGGGGACGAGAAGAACTTGAGCAGTATGATCACCACTCTCTTCCGGAACGGAGTGATCAACTGAAGGTGGAGACAAGTCGACACTCTTTTTGACCAATGGTTGGTCGGGAACAGACACAAGAGAGTCACACTCAGGAAGAGCGGGATGGGCAAGAGATGTACTCAAGTCAATCTCTTTACCAATTGAGAGAGGGTTAGAAGAAAGCCTCTAATAACCAACAGGAAGTTGGGGTTGAGGAGCTGCAAGATTTTCCAAAAGTTTGGAAGCTTTATCCATAAGAGGACAAAGGTGAAGAAGATGCTCTCCTTCACATAACCTACAGGGGAATCTAATCTTCCCTTTCTTCTTACCATTGCTAACTGAAGGTGCAACATCGACATGATCTCCAGAGGCCAATGGGGATGGTCGATCCAAATTTTGAGACCATACCTCTAAGACTCTGGGAATGCCAGGACAATCTCGAAGGAGATGGTCACCCTTACACAACTTGCAAGTGAATCGAACCTTTCGTGGAGGATTAGAAGATTTGTCTACAGGAGGTGCATTTGGAGTAACAACCGCATGGTTGGCCTCTCTCTTATCTAACTTCTTATTCTAAGTCTTATTCTTATTCTTAGCCTCCTGGTTACTATATTTGAAATTTTCACTAGGCGAAGTAGAAGAGGAGGGTGAAGAAATGGGGGAAGAAGGCGAGGGGTCAACCTTAGAATCATCGTGATGTGATTCAAATGAAGGAGATGTTTGGATAAGAGTCGGGACGCTCGGGACCACCGAGGTCGAAAACAACCAGACAGGTAGACCAATGGTTAACCCAGGAAGGGACAACGTCGCCATATAAGGAGCACCAACGTTTCCAAAAGAAGGAAAAGGACCAGGATTCCCATTTGAGGGGAATCCTTGACTAATAGATTTTGGAAATGTTTCCATTGGAATCAACCCTAAAGAATTACTAAGGAATATAACTTTAACCAGGAGTATTTCATGAGAAGTTAATTTTAGAACATTGAAACAAAACTTTGCCTTTTCATGTTTTAAGAGTCGAGAAAAGGATGAAAGGTGACTCTAGTCGCTTTCGGAATTAACTAGCTTGAAAGGACAAGTGCTTGATGATATTTTCAATTTTAAAGAGTCAGTAAAGATAAAAAATGACTACTCAGGGTATTCTTGGCAAAAGGATTACCAGGTAACCGTGAACTACAAAATACCTCCCGGTGAACCGAGAAGTACGAGCAGGCAATCTCCCCAAATTCTGTGTTTGGTGTATCACATTTACAAGGCAACATACTCAACTTCCTATGGATAAAGTATTGCAACCTAGAGTGGTCTCCCTTTATATACTCGACGGTACAGGGAGCACAATTCCATACTAGTGTTGTCTAATTCCGAAGTGAACGATAGCTACTAGGTTTAAAGATGCCGGAACATGCCTCTAGCCTAGACCTCTAAATATAAGCGTTAAGTTTCAATGATTCCTTAGGTTAATTCAATAAATTTTAAAGGTTGATCTTGAATTAGGTTTCAATTTCAAGGCCCTACCATTGTCATTTGACAAAACTCCTACATGCAGCTATATGAAAAAAGACCCTTTCAATTCGATGAATTGTCTACACTAGAGAGGGTATAAAACACACAATCAAATTAAAAAAACCAAGCAACCAAAAGCAAAATTATTTTTCACTACTTCACTTCTCGAGAAAATAAACTAATGAAAAATACATTCCAATTCCTAATTTCCTGACAAGTACACTCTAACAGTGCTTTCAAAAGTCCCGGATGCGGGTGGTTATAATGCATAACAGGTCAGTGGCTCGTCATAAGGGCATGTGTCAGCCCAGACGAGCCACATATACCAGGACGATTCACATATGGTCTAGCCACGTGATGCATTTAAGAACGGAGGCGATGGTTTATTGCAGTGGAGTCCTTTCGGCATTTACTGCCCTTCTTGGTAACGGGAAAATGGCGTTACAAAGCCATGGTATCTCTGTCATTCTCCCGCAGTTTGTGTTGGCTCACGCTCTGGTTCTGAGGGATGTTGTGGTGGCTCACTCTCTGGTTCTGAGGGAGGTTGCGAGGGGGTATTCTTGCTCTCTGAACAATTCGGGGATGTATGACATCTCTGTCATTCTCCCGCAGTCTGGCATAAGGTTTGGGTGCTCGGAGGTTGTGTTGGCTCATGCTCTGGTTCTGAGGGAAGCTGCGAGGGGGTATACCTGCTATTTGAACAATTCAGGGACGCAGCGTGAGCGCCAAAGGATGATAAGTCGGCGCGGAAGTTCCAGAGGTCGGGCTTCGTCTCAGAGGCAAGCCCCCTCCCCCTCCTCCTCAATCGAGGTTTCTTCCGACCGCAGACGCTCCAGGGGACGGGCAGTTGGCCGAGGTAGAGCAGTGGAACACCGAGAAATTATGGACTGTAGGCACTCTGCACATCCCATGGTGAGATATCGTATTCCATGTACTCTGTCAAATTCTACTTTCTTTGTTACGGTTTCGGTGGAGCATTGCAGCAATCCTGGAGGTCAAGACGATGCTCTTCAAGCCAGCCCTCCGCGGATTCCTGGGTCGGCTCCCACAATAGATATGCAAGTTCCTGCCATTGATATGTTGCGCCCTATCCAAGAAGGCTTCTCCCCAGATCCTGGGGCAGGCCCAAGTGAACCTGCGCAGCGAAACACTCTCACCGAACCGGACATCCACAAGCTTCCCAGATGCAAAACGGAGGAAGATCCGCACACCACTGATGATGACTAGCTCGCTCTGTAGTTCGCCTCAGGTCTCTGAGAAAGGAATTTTTTCACTGTCTGCTCTCACCGCTATCTTATATGTGTCAGGTCTTTGTCCTTATGTAATTCTGTCCTTATCTGTTACAGTGACGGATATCTATAGTTGTTCCAGTCTCTATGTGTTTCAGTTTCGGCTAATCATGTATGTTCAGTGTCGGTCTCATGACTGTCGATTTGGTTCAGTGTCGGTCTTATGTAATTTTGGAGATGATTATTCCTGAGCTTACTGTCAGTCCTTCGACAGGAATCACAGGGCTACGACTCTGTTGTAACACTGATGATGTAAATTTTGCCTTTTTTGTAATATAATAGCTTAGTCTGATTCAGAAAAAAAACAAAAAAAACAAAAAAAAACAGTGTTTTCAAAAGCAAAGAGAATTCTTTTCCTTTTCAAATGCCAATGCAATCCTAGTCTTCAATGATGCTAACTACCATAACATATTGATGCAACAAACTAGAATTTTATACTTTTCATGAAATGACAAAATGAATTTCTCATAAAACACTTTAATGAAAAAGATTTCGAGACAATCGGTTCTCAAGCAAATGAGAAACACTAAAAGAGAACCTCTTTCAAACTAATGACACAACAAATTTACCAAAAACAAGAAAAGAAATGTGATCTATGCCGGAAAAGAGATGTTTAGACAAGCAAACAAAACTCTTCAAACTTGTGTAATGGAGGTCAAAGCTGTAGAAGGACCATAAACGAAATGCAAGGAGTAAATGCACCAACAACTTGACTCACTGAGTTCACAATCAACTAAATGGATGACAATCTAAATTCTCTAGTGCCACTAACCATCCAATGACCCAAAAAATCAAGCGAAAAGAAGGCAAATCAACAAGCAAATAAACCAAATGAAAAGCAACTTTCTAGTCATGGAGAAGACGGTCTAAAAATCTTACAGGGTAGAAATCATGAGAGAAAAACACACTGGCCAAGATCTGGGGTAAACCCTAATCTTCACTTACAGGCATTGGTGCGACTGTCTAACTGACAACAAGCACCAAAAGGGGGTTGGCACAACTGTTTCTCAGCATATCGCATTGATCGGTGCAACTATCAGCGAATTAAGCACGCTGAGCGAGGATGAAAAGAAAAAAATAAAAAATTTCAAAAGTTGGGAACAGACTTGCTACTATGAATTTCAAACCCAGAGCAGTAAGTAAAGGAAATCAAACAGAACTATAGGGAAATGGTGAAACTAGAAAATTTCACACAAAACCATGGAATTCCAAGCAGACAAATAGAAGGATTGGATTCCCCAGCGGAGTCTCCAATTTGTGGTGAAGTAAAATTATAAGTGCGAACACAAACAATTCCTCTAACCCGATAATGGGTCTAGCCACTAACAAGACATTCTATGGAAGATTTCCTTAGGTTATAACCCATTAAGAGGGTATACCTCTTAGTACACTTATCCCGTTTGGTGATGACCTTGCTTTCTCGCTCCAGCTATTTCCCGTTTCCTTCTTCGAACACCTGAAACAAGTAAACAACAACAAACAACAATCATGATAATAGAAAAATTGTAATTCAACCTACTTAACAAGTCAAGAAACATTAAGCCATAAACATGTGAGATGACACATTATGTAGGAAATCAATCGATAGTTGCATATATATTGAATCAAGAAGAGATTACAACCATTATCTTGACGTTGTTGTTCTCCTCCGACAAAACTAGGTTCCCACACACTTCCGTTAGCATTCCATGATGACCTCAACAATGATAGTTTTAAGGATTTTCCCTTTAGGTTTCACACTAAACCAAATTCACACTTCTCCCTCACACACAACTAGAGAGCTACAACTATGAATAGCTTGTTGTTTACTCCAAACTTAATTAGCACTAGCACACCAACATTAACACTAGCTTGTGCTTGGGAAAAATGGAGGTTTATATAGCATGAATGGATGGGAGATGGTTCCACCTATCATGGGAGAAGGTCTTATTTCTTGAGGTAGTTCCATCCTTATAGGGGAAAGGAGCCCAAACTGACATCCTCGACTCCATCCGGCTCAACCATTTACCAGACTTTCGTTACGGAGCTTGTAGAACCAGAAGCTTTGGCTCCTTATTCAAAAAAAATTCCAATAGAGGATCGGCATGACTGAAACAAAGGTCAATTGCTCTGGTTGGTGCTAGGGATAGTGTTAATCCCTGCATTTCAGCATGAGGAGGACAAGGGTCATTAGCGCCAGTCTTGTAAACTGGGAAAAACAAAATATTCTTGGGAAATGGTGCAATAGGGAATTGTTCTGCTCATGAAGAGGGACACAATGGTAGTTTCTTCACGAAGGGAAAGCATGTAGGGTTCACTGTAGAGGTCCTCCAGGATCAAGGAATGGGGAGTACAGGGACAGTGACAAAACGTTGTGTAACAGCTCCGAAGGACAAAGGTGAAGGAGAAGGAAGGGTGACATATCGGATACTTGTAAGTGCAGACAGGGTAAAAAGAAGTTGTAGATTATTTTTCATGCTTTTGGAGGACCAAAAGCTCCTTAGTGGGGAGGATTGATCCAGGTAGCTCCAAACACATGCAGAAGTCTCAGAGGACTCAAAAGGGGTCAAAATTCAAAGTGGCTAGATTACTCCCAAACTAGCACCAGATTGAAGTACTCGTCGCCATGATTCCAACGGTGTGAACGACACTCAAATCCGAGGTCATATGGAGGAGAGAGAGATAGTCAAAGTTGGGTAGTGGGCCAGGTTTAAGTGTCCTACAAATTCACCGTCAACCGGCATGGGAACCTAGCTCCCGAAAGCGGGCGAATTTGTTGGATACTTAATTTGTCTAATATCCCTTATATTAGACAAAATCAAAACAATGGTTATTTTTATTAAAAAATAAATATTAAAAAAAGTTTGTGGGCCATGACCCCCACCACCTCCATCGGACCCCAACCCGCATAACAAATTAATATTAAAAATATGCTCGGCGGCCATGACCTCGCCGGACCCTCCAACTACTTGCACAATGAAACATATTACATATATTATATATGGCAAGGCAAGCCACCTCTAGTGGACCCGACCCATGCCCCACCTCTTGTCACATAACTCTTTAAAACAAATGTGGATCCGACGAGGATTGAACCTGCCCGACCCACGTGGGTTGGCCCCCACCGGGCGACCCCATGTGACATTTAATACAACAAACAAACACTAAAACCGTACAATCAATGTAACCACACCAACCATAACCATTACATATTTTTCCATTGTTACAAAACGGTTCCACAACGCGCCAAAAAAGATATATATGCACACTGAAAAGGATATATATGCACACCGAATTTAGGAGAGGCAGGATTTGATCCCCCAACCTCTCCTTAACCACTTCTCCATTTTTACCAATGCACCCAAACAGCTTACTTGTTTTATCTGCCCACAAATTTTATTATAAACCCACATTTCCTCAGTGCCCAGATGGCGAAGGCAGAGTGCAGAGTTTGAGACAATATTTTATTTAATTGCAGGTGGAACCATGAGCGTCGCGCAGACGCAGGCGAAACCATGATTGAGCCCAACTTTGAGGAGGGCATAATTTTTCCAATGTCCAAATTGGACAAACTTTATGTCGATCCTACACCTCTCGGTGACACGAACCTGATGGCGCAGATATAATTTTGATCTAAGCAGTAGATCTTCAAATGACCCAGAGGAGGGAATCTTTGAGGAATATAGGGGGAATCTAAAATATTCCTGTAGCCCCATATTTTCACTTTGTCAGAATTCAGAAATTTGACAGTCGATTTTACACTATTCAATGCCACGAATCTGATGGTGTAATCATATTTTCCATTTGATCATTCCATTTTTCGGCCACTTTTCAAAGTGGAGTGCAGGTGTCAACATTCAATGTGCAAGCAGTCATTTCCATGATATTCGACGCCACGAGATTGATGGTACAACCAAATCCAATAGTTTATCATCCTCTTCTTCAGATAACTCCTTGATGTGAGGTATATGCAATGTGATCATGTACTTCTTTGTCTCTTTGCTTGAGATGCATTGTGTTGTATAGATCCATGTTTGATGTTTGATGTGGGATCTTGTTTTGTTCTTGATGTGAGATGTAATTATTGTCATGTTTTGATTGAGATCCCTTTGTCACCATGTTGATGGGATACTCATGTGTCACCATGTATGTTTGAATTGAGATCCCTTTGATTCCATGTTGGTGGAATGCTCATTATTATCATACGTGAAATTATGTCATGGTGATAGGAGTCCTTTTGTGAATGAAAGTTCCTACAACAGAAGATCTCGTGGATCCACTCCTATGTGAGGGAATATTCCTTACATGATATAGAAAACACACTCATGTACATCATCACTCTTTCCAACACTGAATCAAGCAGCCAACACCATCTTAACACTGGACCCGAAGATGTAGTCCACACAAGACGAACTCCATTATCAACATCTTGTGTTTTATGTTGCTAATTCTTATCATGTTCCTTCTTCTTTACAGCATGCATATCTATTCATTTATGCTTTTTTAAATGCAATTCTAACAACATCACGAAAGTAAAAGATCTTGGTTAAATCTGGGAGTTGAGTCAACGCGGATCACTACCAACTAGTTTGGATTGGTTTTACCTTAAGGTGGCTTGGTATGCCACTCATTCCCTGCATTCTCTCTTACTGCCAGAAAGGAAGTTCCAGAGGAGAATGACGGAGGCCATACCCTATGGTTCCATTCACACCAGATACATCTCTTTTTGCCCCTCTTGGGATTTTTTTTTTTTTTTTTATTGGTAAATAGACAACCATTACTTTTATCAATATTCTAAATGCACTTCTGCCTAATAATGGAGGTGAAGGTTCGCTATAGGGCCAAGCTTGGGATTTAGCCGGTTGGAAGTTAATCGCCCTCCAATTCGCCACATTACACCTTAGGTAAGGTTTATTATCTTTGTATCCGTGAAATTGGTTCACCCATTCGGGTATTCATCACTATTAATGTAAATTGTGTTGGGGCTTTTCATGTCTTGGTTCATTTTCAGGAGGAGGACCCATGTTCCACCAACGTTACACAGGTAATTCCTGCCCCCCCTTCCCCTTCCTTCCTCTGTGTGGATATTCTCCTTTGATATAGATTAATGTTTCTCCTTCACTGATAGTTTTATTTTCTACTGCCTTTGAATGTCACAAGTAAAATTTCTAGCGTTCCTTTTAGCCACACCCACCGGTTTCCTAGCTTTTCCGATTACTAATAGGCGTTCCTTCACTTCCAGGTCAGTTCCTTTGACTAAAAACTCCCTCCCAGGAACGTTTTATCACTGTTGAGGAGTTGGGAAGAACACATGGTTTTCTTGTTCTTTTCTAGGCTTGCCCTATTGTTGCTAATCTGGGACTATCGGTTATGGAACTTTTCCTTTCGGTTCGAGTAATTTAAGGACATTAGGTTAAAGAACGAAGCACTTCCTCGACTCCCTCGCAGATACATGCTTGATTAACTTTTGTTTTAATGGCGTTAAACCCCCGTTTCAACGAATCTCGTTTATTTTTCCTTTTTATTGCTGGTGGTACATGTGCGGCTCTATTCCGTAAAGTTGTGCTATTAGCTGTAATACTATTGGAACAATGACCTTTTTCGATTATTGAAATATTTTCGACTTGCAGTAAACGTGAATCTCGTTCACTGTTTTTTCCTAGCTTGATAGATGGTTCAATATTTCGTCTATCGTTTAAGATTGATAATAAGAATGGGTTTCGTTCTTTGCCTTATACTCCTGAATGATCTAGGAATATTTTTGTTATGTCTTGGAAACTTGCAGCAAAAATACATATCGCTCTTGCCTTGATACCTTGAATGAATATATACTACTTATGCAAGTTTTGAGCATGATTATTGCATCGAATCCACTATTGTGTTTTATTTCTCGCAGTTGCGCTAATGTCGACCACTACATGCCCAGGGTATAAATTAATAATTTTACCCACTCTCGTATATGTTGCAATATGTAATTTAACTAGGAGTTTCCATTCGAGTATACGCTGCATTATATGTTTTAAATGGGAAGTACCATCCTTGTATATGCCGTAACATGTAAATTAAATTGCAATTACATTTATGTTATAATGGGTATGTCTGTGTGTGTTTTTTATGCTATTTCCTCTCTTATTCAACATGCACTTGGCTTGTAACTAAACAGTCGATGCGACTTACTTTCTAAGTCTACCTTGAACCTTGTTTTTCCAACTCTCGTGCTACTAATGTTATTTTATGTATATGCCTCTAAATTACCCGCATTACAATTTACAGCGAGTTGCTACTTGTTCGATTCATTGTACCAGTCACTATTCTACATTGTGTAATTACAATCCTTATCTAGGTATTTTTTATTATAATTTCTCAGATTAGGATAAATACTTTGTACGAGCATAACACTTCTTTTCTGCCTAATAATTTCATTTCCTTGAATAGTAAAATTAGATTTATTCCATCTTGTTACTTTTTGGTTGCTAGTTATTTTATGATTCGAATAGGATGGAACTGTGGAATAGATAGTGACCCACCCTCATTCCTTGGATCTTAGATGTCTCTATGGAGCAGATAATTTACCCCTAAAGATGACCTTTCCCTCCATCTGGGTTTTACTTCAATTAAAATTTATTCCAACCCGTCAACTTCAAGTAGAGACACATAGGAACCCCCCCCCTTGGGGTTTCCTTTTAAACACTACTCCTAGTTTCCATGACCTCACTTCAACCCCACTCAGCCGAAAGAAAGGATAAGGGTAGTTATAGGGATTGGAATTTGGATACCCCATATGTTACTTCCTGAAATTTCTATAAGAAATATTAACTCATGCTTGTAACAACTTACGACATTTTTTTTTGGTCTCTCTCTCATTCTTCATCCCTACCACACTAAGTCTTATTATATGGTCATATCGTAAGATAAAATGTACCTTTTTAGCATCAACAACATAGTTGTATGCTTGCAAATTCCACCAATTTGCAAGGTTCAACATGCAAGGTTGTAACCACTCCCAAACCAGATTTTACTGATCTACACAAAGTGTCTAATCATACCCTACCTATGGTTTAGCTACAAAGTTGCACATGCAACCCCATCGACAATCAATTATCCACAAAGGATGCTACACGTGAGCCACCACCCAGATACTTTTCCTTTTTCACTATTGTACTCATATACGTGTCAAACTTTGTATCCCCTTAACCAACTATTGCAAATATTATTATAACATGAAATTAAAATTAATTCCAGCAATGCATAAATCATCCTCATAGAAGAACAAAGACTATCGTGAATATTATCATAACAAAAAACTACAATTCTTTCCAACAATACAAAAATTTATCCTTATAAAAAGAACAATGACTACCAAGGTATTCTCAAAACAGAAATTTACACTTAATTTAAGCAAAACAACAATCATTATTATTCTAACCAATTCACAACCTATGACAAGCAATTTAGTCTGGAAATCGTGTCTACGAAAACACTGATCCACGCAACCTTGAACCAACCACTAGTTCCCCCCAAGCTAAGATGTTCTTGCATGGAATCAATAACCCCCTTTGATTCCACATAATGTGTTTTTAACATTATGTTTCCAACAAATTTTTCCTTGGCGGCGTCTCGCCTTTTAGGGATCTGCTCACCCTTCAACCTAGGATTTTCTTTTTTTTTTCCTCATAAAGATTGCTTTTCTCTCTCGCAGTGCTTTTCTCAGTATTTATCTTCAACTGAGTATTTTTATTTAAGGAATTTTTAATCAAATATGATCCACTCCATTTGTATATCTATATATATATATATATATATATATATATATATATATATATATATATATATATATATATATATATATATCAACTTAAGGTTACTTATTTTGTTGTTGTATAATCTAAAAGCTTCAATAATATATTGGCTCGAGGATTCTTTCAGGGTTACTTTAAAATCGTTCATTTCCTTACACTTTTTTTTGTAAAAGATTTTGACTACACATGTAACAACTTGCCAAAGGAAACAAAAGATCACAAACATTTATTTTCCAACCAACAACAATATTTCCTTGATCATGTGAAAGGTCATATGATAACTTTTTAACCAAATACATTTGAGAACATGAATGCTTTTCCCTTATGACCCAAAGTATGAATTACAAGGTCAGGAATCAAAGTGATTGACTTAGACTAGGTATTCATTGGTTTTTATTCTCAGTGATCCATAGATAAAAACCCTCTTGTCATCACTACTTCCTTATAGACACTAAGGAGTGAGTCACCAAAAAAATGCAACCAATAGAACCAACTTGAACATTTGGTAGCGTGCAATATGAGGTGAATATGTATGTATGTGCTCACTCAAACGAAATGTTAAGGTCTTAAACAAGGAACATGACTCTGCTAGTTTTTTATACTACCCACCCACACACACCTTGTATGTTTATGAGCATTAACTCGACAAAGCGTGACTAATGTAGTCATTTAAACAAAGATGTTGAGTTTGTTGAGGTTGGAAGAGGGTGAGGGCCTAAATCAAATTGTGTCTACATTATCCAACGTATGAAATAAATTGTGATTGTTGAAAAGACCAAATAAATTAAATGACTATGAGCATTTCAGAGTGATCATGAATATATATAGCATTCAATCGTAGTTCTCATAGAGACATAGATATAAATTGGTTATTGTAATTAAGCATAACTCATAATTCCTAAAAAATTAGAGCATCAACCAAGTACTTATCTATATGATTCAACGACAATTGAAGGAGAGACTTCCACTCTCCTCCTAACTATAGTCAATTACACTTTGAAGTCTCTTGTAGTTAATCACCCCTGAGCCAGATCCAAGGTATGAAAAAGCATAGGTCTTTTGACAGTGATATGGTAATGAAACCCAATAAACAAACAAATCGGGGTGATGGTCATGATGAAAAGTGATGTGAAGGTTGTCTTAGTTCCAACGTTGGATGGTTAACTAGAATGGAGAAAAATACACCATGATTAGCGGAAGATGATATGAATTTATATTATTTTTCCCACCGCCTCTTGCAGCGGAGTGGGGGCACCACCCTAATTCCTTCTCAAGGACACTTTGTCCCCTCAAACTTCGAGGAGAGAACATATTGACTTCTTGTCAGAAAACGTAACAAACAACAATCCATCTCATACCACCCCATGATGAGGTAAATTTATTAATTTATATTAATAATTGAATTTGCTTACACGTAAATTATGTCTGCTTAAACGCATCAAGCACATTTAAAATGGTCCTTAGAGTATGACAAGAAATATATTTTTTTTATCACTTTTCTTGAATTTAAATACTTATTTTTTTAACATGAATGAAATTGAGATTGAAGGCTAGTTCAATGTTTGTGAGAAGACAAGAAAATGCCACTAGCTTTAATGGGTTTGGTTCCGTTAAGTCGAGAAAGGGGGTGAATGAATGAATATTTGATGTAGAGGACATGTGGTATTCTCTATTGGATTGTTTTGAGACCAAAGGAATATAAAGTTTTGATTTTATATGATTGATCGAAGATGGATGCATACAAATTATGAAGAAGGGAGCTATTTATGGTTAATGAATTGGGTTGTATAAAATTAAAAATGCATGAATTTGGAACGTTGTTATAGTTTTTTTTTTTTTAGTAAAAACAAGGGTTGATTATTCTGAGTTGTGAAGGTTCGGTAGTTGACCCTATGGATAGGGTGTGGCTTTTCAGGGTAACAAGTAAGACTCAATAATTTTCCTTAAGACCAAGGGTTCGTATGGCGGTTTAACCTTCAATTGTCTTAATTAAATTATTTTTTAAATAATTAATATCAATTATTAATTAGAGTTTTGGTCAATCATGGTTCTATCCATACTGATGTGGTTATCGTCGCTATATGTAAAATAGTAGGGGTAAACAAGGGAATGTTACAAACCCCACCCCCTTAAGAGAACATCGTCCTGGATGTTCTACAATAGGGAACAAATGTAATTTGATCATATAGCCATGGTTCCTTGCATTGGCAACAAATGTTATGCCTTGTGGTTTTTTATAGTCCAACCATATCATTCAATGTATTCACAGGGTCATATTCGGCTCCTCGGTTCCTGTAGCATACCCAATGCTTGCTTGATCCCAATTAGTATGCCCACGAGTTCTCGAAAAATAATTTATTTTAGTATCTTGTTCCTTATAGTCACACACCTTCCAAGTTCAAGCATCCCCTTCTTTGCTTCATCAGTCCCTCGAGTGATCCATCCCCTAGCAAGGCTTCCTCACTTAGGAAGAGTCTTCACTGCCAAGGTATCCCTCTAGCTTGTTTTAAAAACACAACACATGGTAATGGAACCTCATGGCGATGAAAGAACATCATTGGTTTCTAGTGTCACTACAATGGCCTAGTTATCAACGTCTTCAAATTTATCATTCTTTCACTATATACTCTAATGCTATCATATTGATATTGTTTTGTTTTGCAATCAACCTCATACATTTGTGTTGGATGGTTTAATAGTTTACCTACATCATAACCACACAATTCTTATAAGATTAATCATAAAACTTCAAAACATATATAATCATAACTTAATCATAAATTTCTCTAAATTGATAATTGATACTTATCTTTGTAGTTGCTCTTGCATCCTTAGCTTTGCAAGCACTAAGTGGTTTTTAAACCAAGCGACCACTTAGTGGTGTATATTCTCCACGTAGTCTTCTGCCAACTTTTTCTTTAAATCCAATTCACTAAGTGGTTTATCAATCCCTAAGGAAAGTACTCAATGGCAGTTATACTGCTCCATGCAATCTTTTTTGTACAACTCCAAACAAGCCTCCCCTCTCGCTCACCTGCTAGTAAGTGTGTGCAAGTACCATCAAGGTAGTCTTTTGTCGACATGAATATTATTTACCACCACACCTCCATTATCATCACACCTCCATTATCATCACACCTCAAATATGATCACACCTCCATTAAGGTAGGTGTTATTGTTCAACAAGTATATAAGTGGCTAGCTAGCACTTTGGTGGTGGTAATAGTCTAACTATAAGCATTGAGTGGTTTCTTAGCCCAAGTTAGCACTTAATGGCATATGTGCTTCGTGATTTGACCAAGGAATCGAGCTAGTTGTTAGTATATGTGTTGATACAATATTCAACATTTCCTTGTCATAAACATAAAATAAACATGAGAACAATAATGTCATAAGCATATTAGTACACAAACAAGAGTTGACCTTGCTCGATGGGTCCCTTACATGTCAAGAAGTATTACTAGGTAACCTTATTAAGTTACTCCAAGCATACCATAGTCATAAGATTTAACACAGAGATTACTCATCCACCTACTATGATGGCTTTCATCAGATGACTTATCACATGAAATGGCATCATTATACATTCATCTCATCATTAACATATTCATGAAATGTAGAATATGGCAAGCAATGTTAAGGATTAGGAAAACTTCCTTCTTATGCTATTTTCATAGTTATCATGTCATTGTCTAATTTGTCTAAGTGGGCCCCATCCAGGCCCTTCTGGCTAATCTATTAATTCTTTTGCCCTCTACTGCAATCACATGTAGTCACATAAACAAAAGACTATATAGTACATTGAATATTCATATTCACTTCCATAAGAGTACAAAACACATGAAAAAATGTTTAAACAATGCCTTTCTCAAGGTTTTCAACAAATTTAAGGTTTCAAAAATCCTTCAGAATGGTTTAAGAGAAATATTTAGCATCTTAGATAGCTAGAGGGGCTACTCCCTCATATTTTCTTGCATTTCTGGTTATTGTTTTAGGTATATGGAATTTATATGAGCTTTTCTTCCTTTGATCCTTGTTAGGGAAGTCTCTCCTCATTTATCCTTCTCCACAATTCTAGCATGTCAATGGCTTTCTTTTCTCTCAAACCTTTGGATGTTATTCTTTGACTTTTTCATTATGACACCCTTCTATGTTCTCAGGGGTCGGTCCAAGTTGTAACATTTCTTGCATGTAGCATGAATGTTGTAGCAGCTTCGTGTTCGACTTTTCCTAGCCTTGTTTCCTTCTAATGAGTCTTTAGTTTTATTCCTTGCAACTCTTTAATTTGGATTTTAAGCTCCTAAAGGTTTTTGTTATGTTAGGGAGGCTTTATGTTCCTTGTTGAGGATGGGCTTGGTCCACATTTTGCTGAGCCATATTGTTGTCCATTCTTGCAATTAAAATCTTATTTTGTGCAGTTACACACAACAAACTATTAAGCATAATCATATTAATTTGTTACCTTGTAATGTCAACATTAAGCAAATTGATCTGAGGCATGTTGTTATGATGTTGTTCACACATCAAATACCGATGTCAGTTACACAAAATAAAATATATGTACACATAAATACATATGTAAGTTCATCGTCAATATACATATAAATTATTAGGAAAAACTTCTAGTTTTCAAGACTATCAAGTCCTGGATATAAGAAAATTGTCCCCACTCTCATTAACATCACCATGTGATAGTTGTCCTAGAGCATCAATCATATCCTTATTTATCTAGGCATAAAATTATCTTTGGTGCCCATTTTATTGAAGGATTCATTCTAGATACAGTGTAGAAACAATGTATATGTTTCCTGAGATTTTCTTTACTCATGTCCATCATGGAATTGGAGACTACTTCTTTATCCTTCGGGGTCAAGTCTTTTCCGTAATTGTGTTCCTTTGATCAGGGAGTGGAGTACTTGATCTATATGTATTGTGCATGCTACAATTGTTTACTTTAGTTAAATTTTGAAGTCAATCATAGATAGTAACAATGTTGTAAGTATACTTGTAACGATATATTAAGTATGAATTCAGATGCAATGTTGCTCATGCTATGACCAAATTGTCATTTTGATTATTAGTTTCTTCAGGTTAAAAGCCAAACTTTAGGCATAAGTTGAATCTAGCATAGGTATATTAATTTATCAGCTTAGCCTTAAGTTATTTGGATTTCATGTTAATCGGAATTCACAAAACATGTAAACATACTAGTAAGAGTTTTGATTATAAAATTGATAGATTATGATCGAAATCATATATGGAAAACTATTATGTTTCATCTCTGGTTTACCTAGATTCGGTCTCTAAATTTCATTTTCAAGGCCCATTCAATCTATGTGTTGAACCTAGGCTCTAACACCACTTTGTAACATTTCCTACCACTCCTTGAATTATTACAGGTTATGGTAAGTTTCATTGACGTCTAACTTTAATCTCATGATGATCATTAACATACCAAGCTACCAAAAATGCCATTTATTTGAAACTTGTAGAATAATTGTTATTGTAATTATCAATGTCTAGCTCGCCAGAGAGCCTCTTGATGAGACAAATTATTTCGATGAATCAGGATCCAGATTAAGAGTATTTCTTAAAGGCAAATCTTACCTTGTTAATGTTGACCATGTTATCACTCATATTCCATGTGGCTCTTAAGTGATTTACACACATATGTGACCCACATCACATAAACAAATATGTATATATACATATAAGCAAATGTATAAACAAATATTTAATGCAATATGTTTATGCATATAATTCTACTTTGTATAGCCAAGATTTATATCCTATATAGACCATTACACACATGTATAATCAATTATCTAAAAACATGCATTATCTAGCAATAATTTAAAGACATAAATATTACCACACGATATTGCAATAGGTTTTAAATGCACCTGATGAAAGTCAACTACTTTATCTTAGAACCAGGGGTTAAATTTGACGGGTGCTTCTACCCGTCAAGAAATTTTTTTATGACGGTTTATTTTTAAATTACCCATTACATGACTTTTTTAATTTATTTGTACAAGTTTTAGTTAATTTCTGCAAATTGTATTCATAATTGTTGCAAAATTTTCATTCTTTGTTGTACCAGTCCACTTAAATATCATTGCTATACTTTCTTTTTAAACATCTTAATGAAACTTTTCTATGATTTTCCCTGGGCGTTGAAATGTTCAGCTTTTTTTTTGGGTATAATTTCATCCTAAAATTATCTAAAAACAAGCCAATATTTACACCATAATTTTGGGTTTTCAAATTACATTTACAGTATTGTCTGATACATAAAAACTAAACGCTACTCCCATCCCATCCCACTACAGTATAGAAGAGATATCTGATAAAAAAAATATCAACTAACACCAGTTTAGAGGAAAATAATATGCAGGATACCACAAATAGTAATTTTTGTGAAATAATGTTGATATTCACTGCTGGTATTTATGGCAAGTAAATTATTCATCCCTCCTAGTTGTGAATAATCACTGATAATGGTAGCCAGGGGTTAAATTTGAATAATGAATATATAATCAAATTAAGAAATTGTTCACATGAATTCTACACTTTCTACACTTTCGGCAGAGAAGAAAGCAAAATACAAAAATACAATCCAAAACAAAGTAAACTAAAAAACAAATTATCAAGCATTAAAATTGAACGAATCTAAACTAACACAGATTGGAAAAACTCATAATGAGAGCCTCTAATAACACAACACTAACACAATATGTGGCCTATTAGAGGCTTATTGTGTTAGTGTTGTAACCAACAGATGCGATGAATCCGGAAAACAGAATCACACAGAATACAAATCGCAGAAGTCTCAAATCCATAAGTGATTATGGTTATGATGTCTACACGTTGACATGGTTATGATGTCCATTGCAGACAATTAACAAAAGCAAACTTTGGTCACAGTGATGACTTAGTTACTATTTAAAACTACACTAAAATAATTTAATTACAGTTTAATTTTAAACTAATTTTAACGCAAATAATTTATAAATTTAAATTTATATGATTTTTTTTAAGGAATATAATCTATAAACGATTTTATATAAAACATTTCATAATCATAATTGCCCACAAGCGAATATCTGGAAAAATTCAAAATAAGCACAGATTTGACCATTTAAAATGCAATTCGACACCAAACCTAGATTGACTCTCTTTTCTTTTGTTTCTGCAATTACTCGGCATAAAATATAACTTGGTGATTACATTATGCATACCTCAGAAAATAATTGCAGGTACTTCCCTTCCAATCTATAACGTTACGCCCAAACTTTGTGACTTCCAAGTTCCTACTCACAACGCTTTGCCAGGTAAATCGTAAGACTGAATGTAAACCAAAGGAGCGAGGTGGCGAGGGAAAGAGACATTATGATGCATGTGAGGTAAGTACCAGCGGAATCGAAGTAAATTTGAAGTGGTTGTCACTTCTACATTTATAATAGTAGGGCTAAAGAGGGGAATGTTACATCTCTCATTTGTCACCCAGCATTATGTGACAGAGCTAGTCGACATATGTGTAGAGATATGTTAGTGTATTTATCAATAAACCTAATGCCTTATAGATTATTGGTGGCCAGTTTCGTTTACATCCATTTGGTGTAGAGGAGGTTAGGTTCCTATTGCTAATGGTTACAACACTAACACAATAGGCCTCTAATAGGCCACATATTGGTTTCCTTTTTTTTTTTTTTTTTTTTTACAATGTCGGCTACTCATATATTAAAAAAACCTTTTGAAAAGAGATCTGGTACAAGACGGGGGAGAATATGAGAGCTAAGGCACAAAATCGGGTACGCAGACCCGCAATCCTCATAGCTTCTCTTAATTGAAAGCAAAACTGAAAATAAACGGCTATATTGCCTTACATAGGATCCTCCTAACCAAGCAAATTTGCAATGCATAAGATCATGGATAGTGTTGAGTGACCGAGTCTTCCTTCCGGGCGCTGGCTCTAGTCGAGGCTTCTGCCTGTTGGCTTTCTGTAAGAGTGCGAAGATGGTCGATTACCGCCTCCATGTGGATGCAGCGGTCCTTTAAGTCTTCAATCTCCTTTTTTCTTTTTTCCAGCTTCTTTCGTTTGGAGTTTTTATCAGCATGGTAGTCCTCTTTTAACTCCTTCAGCTCTTTTTTCACACTGTTAATCATAATAGTATGCGCCATGCACATGTTGCATTCTTTGTTGTTGAAGAGGTTCCCCATAGGGTCTCTGTTCTGGCCTTGGTTGGATGGCTGGCCTTGCTTATCCTCCATCGAGATGGCTTGAGGATGGATGGCAGAGAGCGCACTGAAATTGCGAAAGCCTGAAGCTACCTTGAAGGAAGCGAGATCACTGAGAGGCTGAAGATTTAAACGGAGGAGAGAGGATCTCAAGAGCCTCGGGAGGGCGTTGCTGAGGAGACCAGGAACACTGTTAGTTAGAAACAGAGTAACAAGAGAAGGGAGGTGGCTTACCCTGATATCAGAACGGAAGGCCAGTGCACACGGAGGAAAGAGAGAACCCGAACTGCGCCGAGACTTTGGGGAGGCTCTTGAAGCTCGAACTCTATTTGTGGAGAGGATGGGAGGCGATCCACATTTTATAGAAGGAGGGAGGTTCCTAAACCGAGAGGGGAGGGACTGAGTGAGGCCGATCTTGGATGGAGCTCGGTCAAAAATCATGATTGCCCTGTTGTCCATACGCATGCCTGAGACATAGGCTTTGTAGTGATTGCAGAGAGGGCCTTCTTTGGAGGAGCGCGGGATCACGCAAACTCTGATGGTGATGATGAGCTTTGTGACACGAAAACGAGGAGATCTCCCATAGTACTTGTTTGTGCAGCTTGGGGATTTGGAAATAGATTCGGAAAGATGGCCTGGGTGATTGAGATGACTTCGCCCTTGAGATGAGACGGCTGGATGCTTTGGCTTACGGGATGTCTCTGACATAAATTTTGTCATTCTCACGAACCTGTCCAAGTCTCCTGTTGACCGCTTGGTTTGCTTGCTGGTCTGCATCTTTGTTAAGATTCCTGAGAACGTGTTTGAAAATCACTTCTCCAAGCGCTCTGGTGTTCTCCATGATTCGATTTTTGATATTGTTGAGAGCCAATTGCTTAAATTCTCTCCCTGTTATCATGGTTGCTATAATTATAGCTGAATCCCCTAGTATCAGAATGTTCTGAAGGCCGAGTTTCTTTGAGATATGTGTGCCCAGGAGGAGGCCATAGGCCTCTGCTCTGTTATTAGACATTTGGCCTAGCCCCCATTCAAAGGAAACCATGAGATTCCCTTGCGCGTCCTTAATGATCCCGCCAGCGCCAGCTTGACCAGGGTTCTTCTTAGAGGCCCCATCGAAATACATTGCAGGTCTGTTTTGTCTTCTTATCCAGTTGTTAATTTCCTCCTCAGTGCCTCGAAGCTTCCAGTCCTGGTTGCAGTTCTTGTCCCTCATATGATTTGTAGGATTTGGTTTAAGATTGAATTTACCCAACCAGACCTTTAGCCTCTCATCGTCGATCTCCATGTCTGTCTGGGTTATCCCTTTAGCTTCTAAAGACTCAGCAATAAGGGCAGTAGATTTGGCCACAATGCCTGATATGGTAGGCTTATCATTGTTGAAAATGCAATTATTTCGAGCCTTCCAGATTTGCCAACACAAATTAGAAGGGATGCTGCTCCAAAGCCTGTTCACTATGGGTTTGCCTTTTTTGGGTTGATAGAGTCTTTTGTCCCAGCTTTTATGGAGGGCCTGTATCTGAGGGGGAAGGGCCTCTGAAGTGATTGTATCAGAGAGGAGATTCCAGCATGCTTTGGCAATCGGGCACTCTATGAAGAGGTGAGAGATGGTTTCTTCTGCTAGCCTGCACATGCAACACATAGAAGGCCCCTGAATACCTTGCTTTCTGAGGTTCTCAGCAGTTAGGATTTTACCATGAAGTAGAGTCCAATTGAATAATTTGATCTTAGGGAGGCATTCAGGAGTCCAAACCGCTTTGTGCAGGGGCCAATTGTTTACCACAGAGATGTCTTGAAGGGCTTTATATCCTTCTTTAACCGAGTAATTGCCTCCATTAGGGCCCCAAACGAACTTGTCTTCTTTCCCTCTGTTGGTGGGGGTTGAGCCACTGAGGGAGCATTTGAGTTCATCCCATAGCTTATCTAATTCTGAAGGGAGGTTGAGAGGAATCCAGCCTGCCCAGCGGTCATCATCCCAAAGAGAGATGTCTGAGAGAGAATTGAGGTTGGACTCTGCCATCCACCGATGGAGGGGAAAAAGGTGGGGAATGGTGTCTCTTGCTTGAGATCCCATAATGCTATCTTTCCAGATACTTACTCCTTTGCCATTTCCAGGAGCTCTAGAGATCAAAGGTTTGCAGAGGGGAAGCGATTTCTTTATGAGATTCCAGGTTGGGGTGCCTTGTCTCTCAGTGATGTTTTCTGTTAGGATATTGCTGTTTGAGCCATTCAGATATTTCTTCTTTAAGACAATTGCCCACCAAGCTTCTTTTTCATTAAGGATCCGCCAGATGAGTTTGAAACCCATTGCTAGATTGGCTAGCCTAGGGACCCTGATTCCTAGCCCACCTTTTTCCATTGGGAGAATTACTTTTTCCCATTTAACCAAACTGAACTTCTTCGTATTCTGCTTGCCTCCTTGCCACAGAAAGCTACGCATTATTAGCTCCATATGTTTATGGATGCTTGCCGGGGCTAAGGTGATAGCAAACTGATAAATGGGGAGAGAGGCGAGAATGGATTTGATTAGAATCGATCGGCCTGCTAAATTTAACCAGTGCATTCCCCAATTTTGCAATTTACCTCTGAGTTTTTCGATGATCTTGACCCAGATCCCTGATTTGATTGTTTCTTTAGCCAGAGGCAGCCCCAGGTACATGAAATGGGACCAATTTAGCTGGGCTGGTATTTCCATGATGTAGGATATACGCTGAATGATATGGTTAGGGACGTTCCATGTGTATATCATACATTTATTGTTGTTCAGTTTGCCACCAGAGGCCTGAAGGAAGAGGTCCAAGGCTTTTTTGAATCTCTTCGCCATAATGCATGATGCGCCACCAATGAGAAGGGTATCATCAGCAAACAAGGAGTGGTTGATACCTTTCGACCCTCTTATAATTTCAATCCCTGTTATTACTTTTTTCTTCCTCATGTTTTCCAATTTTGAGCTAAGAGCTTCCGCCATGAGAATGTAGAGAAAAGGAGAGAGCGGGCAACCTTGTCTCAGGCCCCTAGTGCTTTTGAAAGCTTTGCTGGGTCTCCCATTAATGAGGGGGGCTGTCCAATTGCCTGAGATGCACTCCCGCACCCTGCTTATGAAGAGCTCGGATATACCAAGCTTTTTGAGGACTGCTTGAAGGAAGGAATGGTTAACCCGATCAAAAGCGTTTGCCATGTCCAGTTTCATTATCATACCCTTTTCTTTCCTGTTGACACTGCTTTGAATAGCCTCTTGAATGAGAATTACGTTGTCTACAATTTGCCTCCGAGGAACAAAACCACCTTGGTTTTCAGATATGAGGGAGGGGAGAATAGGTTTGAGCCTGTTGGCAAGGATCTTAGTTATGATTTTATAGGACACGTTACAGAGGGAGATAGGGCGGAAGCGATTAAAGGAGTGAGGGTTGGGTTCCTTGGGAATTTAGGCTAAGAAGGAGGATTTCATTCCGCTGCCCATCTTGCCTTTTTGGAAGAAGTTTCTTACTGCTCGAATGTAGTCCTTTTTGATGGTGTCCCAATGAGACTTGTAGAAATCCACCGTGAAACCATCAGGTCCCGGGGCCTCACATATTGGTTTCCTTATGATGCATTATATTGCTAGTTTAGTTCAGAGGCCCTAGTTAATTAGGTGGTTTACCATTATTTGTGATAAACTTGTTTTGCTCTAGATCATTGTCGTGCTTTGTTTGATGGGAGGATTGTCTTCCCCTTTGCTTCAAAGTTATTTATGTTATTTTATGAGCTATTTTCGATTATTAAAACTACATTTGATTTGCTCCCTTTTATGCACATATGGGGGCAAATGATGCCCAAGTGGTGCTAAAGGGGGCAATCATGTAGACCGATTAGTTTAGAGGTATTGGATTTATTAGAGAGTGAGGATGATCACATCCTTGATCTTATACAATACAAATACATAGAGAGGGATCAACAAGGATGTCAAAACATCATATTTATTCCAACCAAGCCACTAGATTGAGAGGTAGTATTATTGTTATATTTTGATTAATCTATATGCATATTTTTTGTATAATTTCAAGGCACATATAATTCATTGTAAGATTTTGAATAAATTATTTAATTATTGTTGTCTTCTATTTTACAAGTGTTGGGATGTATGTTGGGAAGGTGCTTCCTCAACAACATGAAGAGAGGGTGAGGTATATGAACCACTTTAGGTACAAAGGCTCACTGTGCCATGCTGACTAGATCATAGATACCATTAAGAAGGATCATGGATGCTCTAATGACTCACTATTAATTAGTCCTTGATTGAGGTAGGGAAATTATGTTGGACCTTACACCACTATGGGTGAGCCTTCCTTATGATATGACATTATTGATGTCTCATTTTGTTATGCTCTCAAATACTTGAGAGGTTAAAGGATCACTATCATTCTTCTTCTTCAAATTCATATATTTCATATTTGTCTATAGAGGATGGTGGTCCTCCACCTCCACAATCTCCTCCATAAGCAAAACGATCACTATTTATTCCATGAATATATTGCCTGACATCTATTCCATGAGAAAACTTACCACCATTTCCTCCTCCAACATCATTCTAACCATCATCTCCTCTTCTACTAGTAGGTCAAGCACCATATCCTCCTTATAAGAGATAACTTTCCACAATTTTATATGGTGAAGGTGTTTATACCTGTGGTTCTATTGGTGGAGCTAGTTGTTGATTTGTATATATTTAAAATTTTGATGTATATTTACATATATTTGATATTATCATTTACATATATTGTGTCTTTTCAAATCACTTTAATGTTGATGTTGTTTTATTTATAAAATGTATTGTGCATATGTTAATGCTTTGTGTCATTAATGGTTTCTCTACTTTTGAATTAATTTCGAGATAGATCATTCATTGAAATTTGAGATGTGGTATTTGATATATTAAATTATGTATATATGACATAGATATTGACTTTGCTATTATTCTTCATGTATATTATGTATTCAATATGTTGTTGATGTTGATGTTAATGTTCATTTTATAAATCTATTATTTATGTTAATGGCTAACATCATAAATAATTTCTTTGTTTTAAAATCAAATTTTAGATGTATTAGTCATTTAAATTGAGATTTCATATCTTACTTAACTTTAGTTATAATTATGTAATGTCACTTTTCCATGATAATCGTTTAATGTCATGTTGGTGCAAGAAAAGTGCTCTTCAATAGATAAGGGTTTCTCCTAATACGAAGTCCTAATTAGACCTCACACCAAATTGGATAGGAGACCCATTTAGATTCTAGCCTGACAACCATTACTTGAGATGCATGGGGTTGGTGATGAAATGTAGAATGTAGTATGTAACATGTAATTAGTTTACATATAGAAACTAAACTATTCTAATATATCCTAGCTAGAAGCAAAATTAGCTGAACAAATAGAGGGCATGATAGATATTTGTACTTATACTTTGGAAACATATAGTTGTTAAGGAAAAACATAAACATATAAACATGAATAATGAATGCAAACATAGCAGTTTGTAATAGCAAACCATTCACAAACATATATCTACCATCTTAGAACAATAAACATGATATGAACAACATGAATGCAATAGTTATAACCTAACTAAAAAATAGTCAACATCTGAAAAATATAGCCTTATAGTGGCACAAATGATAGTACTAACATCAAAAATAGTCCACAAAAAGTCCACCACACAAAATCATTACTCCTCTTTGAAAAATGGCCCTAAGGGCTTCACCAAATTAAATTTCTTGAATTAGTTCTCAAAATTGAAAAAAGTAAGAGCTCTTGATACAAGGTGCTCTTGAAAACCTATATTCTATAGGTTGTAAGTGCTTCTTGGGATTTCTTGCATTCCCTTTAACAATAACAACCATCTGGCTTCCTTTATTTTTTCTTTTTCCTAAACTTTGTGAAACTATATATTATTTGGAAGAGACTATAATCAACCTTGTTATTTGTCTTTAATATAGAGCGCCCAAACCTTACATTGGAAAAATATTCGTAATACTTGCCTAAAAATGAGTTCTTCAAGAGAGATTTTATAATATGTCACATCTTTGGGCATGATGCCCATATTTCTTTTTAGTGGGCTCAAAAATAAATTGATCAAATTTATATCCCCGAGGGCCCAACTATAGGCTCTTTTATTATGTCTTTAGTGATTTTGATCACCATCCCATTAATAATTCCTCTAGTGTTGATGTGGTCTTCTAACTCTGCCAAAAATTCATCTATGGACCTTAGTGCACCCATATTTTTATGTAGAAATTCCTTGTAGATTCAAACTGCTAATTGTAATATGCTAAAACAATAGATTTGAATCTACTCTACTCATCAGCGAAAATAATTAATTTATCGTGAAATCACGTAGAATACAAGAGAAAGAATTCAATCAACATATTACACAATGATTTCCCAGGGAAAGCCACAACTAAAAACCACGTCTATTTATATATTGCATTAATAAGAAAATATGAGAAGATTACAATGCTTTGCTCAAGCCCGAGCAACCTCTGCACTATCTCTATCTGTCTCACTGCTTCCTAGACAAGCCCATGCCAATAATTAACCAATTTTCTGCTTGACCAAGTCCCTATTTCCTTGCGTTGTTTCCTTGGGAATTAGGCCCCTATTAATTAGGGAAATTTCACAATTGGAATTGCGCAATCCTTGTAGGCATTCCTCTGACTGCATGCACCACATGTACAATTCAGATGATTATATAATTGATATTACATTGTCCTTGAACTCCAATCTCAACTGGGTAACTCTTAGATATGGCATGCATGAGTTATTTATGAGTGAAACATTAGTTTATTGGTTGATCACTGCAGGCAACACCACACTACTAGACCTCCCACTAGTTCCTCCAATAGTTGGAACTAGTTTAACTAACTTTAACTCAGTTAAGTTGAATTAATTAATTACAAATCAAAATAAACTCAACCATGGCTCCTATAATGTAGGACACACTCTATATGACTCAAGTTAGACACTCAACTTGAATTAATTGAGCCAACTAAGTCAAATTAACTTATTTAACCAATACAAGTTGTCATGAGATGTGGAATTACAATTTTATTTTCAACACTCCCTCTAAACAAGAAAGGGACTCGCATCTATCCCAATCCAGTACCTATGGAATGTTCTGCATGCAACTCTTTTCACTATTGTTGTTGCTACTACAACATTTGCAACTGAAAAGCATCCAAACAAAATAAACTAGATCAATTGTGTCTGCAACTGTCTACTAGGAAAATTGTGTTGTTGCTAACTCTGCTACTGAGCCCCCTACTTTGTTGTCAAAACTGCTTTGCACTCCTCAGTATTTGACTGACACTAATCCTCCTATTACTAAATACTGTGGGCCCCCGTACCAAGGTAATGATCTGTGAGACAGACATACCTCAATGGACCCTGCCCAGTTTCTGAAACTCTTGGACTAAGGTTTCATATCTTCCCACCTCACACCTAGATGTATGGTTGCATGAGCTCCCTCTACCCACTTGGCTTGAAATTTTCCCCTACCAGAGGTCTTTTCTTGAGTGGGTGTCTCCACTCGGCCTCCTCTCTGCTTCTCTAATTGTGGTTGCTCCACAACTTGTTGAGGTTGCTTATGAGGCTGCATGTTGAGAGGTAATTCATGGTCCTCTCAACCACCAAATTTATAACCTTTTCCTTGCTCTTCAAGGCTTTGCATACATCTTGTACCTCAAGTGCATACAGGTTCTTAATCGCACACCAATCTGCTTCACTTGTCCCGTGGCAATGTGTCTAAGGAAAATGTTCCCTTTGCTAAATATCACATCGTAGCCACGGTCTTCCAATATCGTGACGGAAACAAGATTCTTATTTAGACCCAATACATACATCACATCCTTTAGCCTGAGATGGGAGCCAGACTCCCTTTGAAAAGTAATGGTACCAATGTTCGTCATGCTATACCTTTCGTCGTCTCCAAACTCAAAGTTCTACTTGAGGTCTTTCTCCTCCAAGTCACTGAAGAGATCTCTGTTCCTCATCATATGGAACGAGGCACCGCTGTCAAGATACCACATGCTACCCATTACTATGCTTTCCATGCATGCAATGAGAGTAAAATCAAGTTCCAATTGTGAAGCTAGAGCTTCACCTACTGTTGCTATTGCAAAGTCCTTCTTGCTTTCTTTCTTTTGTGGACATTTCATGGCATAGTGCTCGAACTTGTGACAGTGAAAACACTTGATGTTGTACAAGTCTTTCTTCTTTCTATCCTTGCATTGAGACTTCCTTCCTTTGGCTTTATTTTCTTTGCTGACTAATGCAAAATCCTCTTCCACTTCTTTGGATTAGGTCCCATCTCTGGTGTTCCGTTGAATCTCCTTTTGCACCAAGTCAGACCACAAACGCTCCCACTTTGGTAGCTTCTCCCTCCCATTTATTGAGTCTTGATAGTTGAGCCAACTCCCAATCAGTGCCTAGAAGCGTTATGCTGACCATATTGTCTTCAACAACTGTCACACCAACACTTCCAAGCTCATCCCAACATTGGGTGAACTTATTCAAGTACTTTGGTATTGTGTTTCCCTTCTCCAACTTGATTTTCCTGAGCTTGTCCTTTAGTGCCAGCTTTCTGTGTCACTATTGTTTTGAAACAACTTTGTCAAGGCCTTCCACATTGCATATGGAGTCTCCTTACCATGGAGGTTCGATACAATATGATCTCAAACTCCTTATAGGATAATCCTTCTTGCCTTTGCAACACATTTTCTCCACTTTGCAAGATCTTGAGCATCAGCTACTAGAGGCTTAGGAATATCTTTGTCTATGAATTCCTTAAGCCCGTTGTCTTCCAACACTGCCTCCGTCTTTTCCTTCCAAGCAATATAGTTCAAACTACCATCAAGGGCATATTCGAGTCTCAATTTGTAGAACGACATCCTGCTAGCTCTAAAGTATGATAATACAAATTCGATTTCACTTGCAAGATACAAACTTGTATTCTCCTCTTCTAGATTGATTTATGCTCTGATACCTAGTAGAAATTCCTTGTAGATTGAAACTGCTAATTATAATATGCTAAAACAATAGACTTGAATATACTCTACTCATCAACGGAAACAATTAAACAATCGCGAAATCATGAAGCATATAAGAGAAAGAATTCAATGAACACATTACACAATGATTTCCTGGGGAAAACCACAACTAAAAACCCTTGCTATCTATATATTGTATTAGTCGGAAATTATGAGAAGATTACAATGCTTTGCTCAAGCCCAAGCATCCTCTGCACTATCTCTATCTGTCTCATTTCTTCCTAGACAATCCCAGACCAATACTTAACCAATTTTCTTCTTTCCCAAGTCCCTATTTCCTTGTGTTGTTTCCTTGGGAATTATCCCCCTATTAATTAGGGAAATTCCACAATTGGAATTGAGCAATACTCATAGGCCTTCCTCTAACTGCATGCACTACCTATACAATTCAGATGATTATACAATTGATAGTACATTGTCCCTGAACTTCAATCTCAACTGGGTAACTCTCAGATCTGACATTCATGAGTTATTTATGATTAAATCATCAGTTTACTAATTGATCACTGTAGGCAACACCACACTACACTGTAGGCAGCACCACACTACTAGAACTCCCACTAGTTCCTCCAATAGTTGGAACTAGTTTAATTGACTTTAACTTAGTTAAACTTAATTAATTAATTACAACTCAAAATAAACTCAACCAGGTCTCCTATAATGTATGGGACACTCTACATGACTCAAATTAGACCATCAAATCGAATTAACTAAGTCAAATTAACTTAGTTAACCAATACAAGTTTTCATGGGATGTAGAATTACAATTTTATTCCCAATTTAATTCAAGGACAAAATTAAATCAGGATTTTCTTGATGTTATTTTCAACATTTCTTGTTGCAATTTTCAACACGAAAGTTGACATCACTCAATTATTTTCTTAATAGCTATAAGAAATCACTTGTAATTGTTGATTGATGTAGAGATATCTTTTTCAAGTGTAGCGCCTTGTTAAACAATTGTTCAGGGCTATATAGTTGAGTTGGTTCTCTCTTTTTGTAAGATTTGGAAATTGTAGGTATGTATTTTGATTTTTCGCTTGCCACTTCTTTAACTTGTCCATAACAAACCAAACTCCACACAACAATAATTTCTTGTCCATGACCTTGTTTAACGATGTAAGCAATTGTGTAGCCAAGACTTGGAATTCTTTTAGGCTTTTGTGCATATGCCTCATGGTTGTTCTCAACCTTATTGTAATTCAAAGGCATAGGCATATGCATTGGATTCTATGATATTGGTTTTGTCTCCTTCATAGAATTTTATTTCTTACTCTAGGTCATGGATTCTTGATTTATAGTCTTTAATCTCCTAAGCCATGTTTTTATATTTAGCTCTGAGGCTTATGAAACTTCCACCCCAATTGATGCTATGGATATGGGGTCCATCATAGTGCCTGCCAAATTTGGTTTTTTTGTGGTTATTGTGTGTATTGGCACTCTTGGTAATTCCAAATTCTTATAGGGTTGCTTCACATTCCTCTCTCTTACTTTACCAAAAATGAATGAGTCCAAGTTGGCCGCTATGTTTGATTTGGAAGGGGTGAATGCACCCAATCCAATATCATTGAATGGGAAGAACCTCTTATAATCATTGTGACTGGAGTGTTGACAAAATTTTTTGAAGGGACAATATCTATTGGATTTGTATTATGTGCCTCTTCTTATTTTTTGTTCTCCTCCTCCTCCTCTTTCACAAATATTTTTCTTCTTCTCTCTTAAGCCTCTAATCTTATTCCTTTTGCTAATATCTGCTATTCTTTCTACAATTTTTTCAAATTCTCTTCTTTTTATCTCTTATTTTATACTTCTTGCTAAATCCTCAATTCTTCAACCTCCTTCTCTAATCTTTCCCTCTCTATTGTTGCCTTATTTGCAACTTCCTTCTCTAGCCTTTCACTTTTCAAGCACATTTCTAGTTTGTCTTTTGTTGGCTTGGAGCCATTCCTCTTTCCGAAAATAACTTTGTCAAGAGAGTGCTCTTATGCATAGCTCCTCTTCCTATCACACCTCATTTTGGTATGGCCACCAGTTCTTGTAGGTTTTGTAATGTTAGTTGATGATATCTAGCAAGTCATCTTGTTGGAACCTTCTTCACTATGGAAAGTTTCTAGGGTCTTTGCTTCTTCCAATGCCTCCTTATTTTCCTTGAAACTATAGGACCCTACATAGATGGGTAGTGAGGGATAAGAGGCTTTTATGTCTCACATTAAACCATCCTCCAACTGCAGGAACAAGTATTTAATAGGTAATCTCCTAAAGGGATAACCTGTCTATTATGAACATAAGGAGAAGATGGAAAGGTTTTGTAGCTCCGTAGACCCTAATATAGGTTCCCCTCTTACATACCAATCACTTACCCTGCTAACGAATTTCATTTTTCTATATAACATGCAACTAGTAAGTTCACATGACAACAAATGATATAGCAAAATAATGAATTTCTCACATATTTTGGTGTAGTGGATCTAATACTTGTCTTCTCACAAGTTTTGGAAATAGATTGGTATTGGTGGATTACTAGGTTGTCATTTCCAACCCATTCCTCGAAAAGCATTGACAACACGAGTCATGTCAAGCCAAAAAGAGGTCATGTATAAGGTTAGATGCTTTCCAAAATCTATCTGTTTGGCTATCGAGATGGCCTAAACCAAGGAAGTTAAGAAGGTTTATCCTCGTTAAATTTTTTTTCCTATTTTGGTGATTGCACATATCAAAGGAACTTATCAATCCCTAACCTCTATAACATATTTCTCACCATAAAGCCCATTGAAGAGTGCTACTATAATATTATATGGAGTCCTTAGTAGGCTAGTTTGTTAGGCTCGTGTTCTCCTTGCTCTAAATATTTTGTCAAGTACCCACCAGCTCTTCATGACATCTCTAGAATTTATTGGCAATTGAAACATCCACACATCAAGAAGGTCAACTTATGTTGTAGGGAACTTATAACATATATCTGAGGTAGAATTTTGGTATGAAACAAAGGTTTTCCCATCAGTGTCTGGGATAAGCCTGTGATTAATTTTATCCCCACAAAAGAGTCAAGCGATGGTCTCCACTTGAGGAAATATAATAGGACATGTAGCTACCTCGTGCAATTGAGATTACTCAGTGGACTATTAGACTTATTCATTTGGATTGGATTCTCCATGGAGAAGTGGTATTTTTAAGTAAGTCTCCATATGGAACATTTGGAAAAATTCCTAACACATGAAGATTTTGCTAGCTTCCATGCAACATTTTGTGACACCATATGTTTTCCTTGGCATATGAATGAAATATGCTTGCAATTTCTTTTCAAATTCAATTATGGATTCATTTTTATTTCTAGCCTTCTTGAAAGGCATTTCAAGATCCCGCAACTCATCCATGTAAACAATAGAAGATATTAATAGTTTTAATTCTAAAAAAAATAAAAATGCTCGTGTGTGTATAGTTGGTAGGGGATTTTGATAAGCTCTCATCATTTATTGTTGATCATTTTTAAGGGGAATCTCTATTCTTAAGAATTTCATTACAATGCGTTGAATTCACACTTATACTTGCGGGGGGGGTGTGGGGCGGCGCGGCGGGGGGACCCGAATCAGTATAAGACACATTTTTACTTATATAAACTTTCAAGAACCATAATAAATTAATATAGTAGGAAATCTATGAAGCACAAGATATATGTGGAAATCCTTTCATGAGAAAAACCACATAACTTCTTTATATAATAGTTCTTATAGGCACCAACCTATTGTTACAACAATTTGTAAGCACCAATCTATAGGAGACACCAATACCCTAATTTCACAAGTTTGTAGGCACCAACCTACCAGAGACACTGATACACTTAGCTTCATGAATTTGTAGGCACCAATCTACAAGTGACACTAATCCCCTCTATTTCCAAGTGTTTGCAGGCACCAACCTAGTAGAGACACCAATCCCCTCTATTAATTCTATTCACTCACTTCTCACTATAATATTTTGAATCAAGAGCTTCCTTCAACTCATACTTTCAAAATAGGTGCTTCCTTCAACCCACTTTCAATGTAAGTGCTTCCTTTAGCCCACTTTAAACATATGCACTTCCCTCAACCCACTTTCAAAATTGGTTAATCATAACACTATGCACTTATTACTATATACATCATGCAATCGATGAAACATTACGACCCCACTATGAACATATGAACCACATGTAACTTTGCGTTATGTCCTTGTTCTTACCATAATATTGGGATATCGGAAGAAATACCCAAAAGTATTAACAAAGAAAATGCCCACAAAGCACCTTTGTTTCGGTCCTTCAGATGAGAAATATTTTTGTCATATGTCCGTGATTCCTTTTTTAGTTGACAACTAAGTCCATTAGGATATTGGGTACTAGAGGATTGTCAAGTCACTTACTTCATGAAACTCCCAATATGACAAAGTGTGGTATAAGTAACAATATATTTTTCTATTGTCAAACTAGGGGCATTGATGGTCTAAAGCACCAAAATTCCCCTTTTCACCATAATTTGGAAAATACCCTGAATTGCCTAACACTGAAAATCCTCAAAAAACCAAGATTTATGGGGCCCAAAAAATGGGAAAATTTTCTTTCAACTATCGGTCACTATTCTATTAGTTGATGGGCATGATCACTGGTATATCAAAATACAAGGATAACTACAACATTTCATTTTAACCAAACTCCTAATATGCTGGTATGCCAAGGGTCTTTAGCTCCAAGTGCTACAATTTAAGCTCCCTGCTTCCAAGGGTTTTCACTGGGGGCTTCTGGGTATTAGGATACAAGGAGATCTATGGGAATATTCTTTAGTTAATTGTCCCAATAAACCAATGTGAGTAGGGTTTTTAGCCATTCGATGCTAAAAACCTATTGAAGACTCCAATCCCCACTATTATCTACTTTGTAATTTCTTTGCAATGGTCTACTCTACTGCTTTGTTCTCTAATTATATTGAGTCACTTCTCACTATGTTATTTTGAATCGGGTGTTTACTTCAACCCAAACTTTCAACATAGGTGTTTCCTTCAAACCAATTTAAACATAGGCGCTTCCTTCATCCCACTTTCAAAATTCAACACTCATAACATTAAGTGATTGTTACTATCAACAACGCAGATCGATGAAACATCACAACCCCAATGTTGAACAAATGAAACACATGTAACTTTACATTATGTCCTCATGCTTACGATATTACCAAGATATTGGGAGAAATCCCCAAAAGTATTAACAAATAAATTGCCTGTAAAACACCTTTCCTTTCATCCTCAAGATGGTAAATCGTTCTATCATCTATCTATAATTCCTTCGTTAGTTGACAACTAGCTCCATCAGAATATCAAGTATTGGAGTATTGACAAGTAACTTCATAAAACTCCCAGTATGACAAGGTCTAGCATGCTAGATAATTTTTATGTCCATTGTCATTATTAGGGGCACTTGAAGTCTTAAACACCAAATTTCCTTTTTTCACTAGAATATCAAAAAATACCTGGAATTGCTTAAAAAAGAACATCCTCGCAAAATGAATACTTCTAGTGCCTAATAGATTGCAAATATTTATTTCAAGTAATGTTCACTTTTTTGTTAGTTGATGGGTGCAAACATTAGGATACTGAGATATGGGAATAGTTTCAACATGATATTTTATCTAATCTCTCGATATGATGATATGCCGAGGGTATTCAACTCTAGGTGCTATAATTTAAGCTCCTTGCAAGCAAGGGTTGTGGATGAGGCATTCTGGGTGTTGATATACCTGAAGATTTGTGGATATGTGCTTTAATGAAATGTCCTAATAGGTCGCCCTGATCGGGGTGCGAGCCGAATGCATTGGGATTTCAAAATGGTTTAACATGAAGTGCATGGTACAAGGACAATGTTACACCACCCCTCACACACTCAATTTGTATGGAGAGGTGGCCTCACGCATGTAGCATATTAATGGGATAGGAGAAGGTGGAAAACTTGCAATTAAGTAGAGTTTTTATGGTAATTCCACAACAGGGGTAAGTAATTTTATGTTTCAAGGAAGGGTCTAGATATAGGTCTTCTCGCAGATCGTTTCAGGCTCGAGACGGTGCTCCAAGTGGTCCACTGCATGGTTGTAGTTGACCTTCGCTCTGCTACGGTCTCTCTCAACGGGTATGTTTCTTTTCTAGGTTTTTATAGCCTCGCCTCCCTTGCTCGCCAAGTCTCTATACTTTTTCTTTGGAGGAGTGGTCATTTATCGATGTTTGGCATTCAACGAAAGTTATCCATGGTTGTTGGAAGGAAATTTCCAGTTCTATTGATGGTTTGTATGACTTCTACACTATTGTCTCTGTATATTTTGGAATTCTTCTTTCTCGCATGGGAATGTACTGGGGGTGTCTAATAAGGCAATTTATTTATCTCTCATGCATGAATGTCTGTGGAAATTGTTTTGAATGTTCGTTAGATGTATTGGTCCATATGTACTGGGTTTTCAAGGTACTGGTTTGTAGTCACTTGTCTCCTTACCACATCCTAAGTTGCCTTAAGAAGGCCTAATTAAGTATTCCTGAGCTCTGGGGCCTGGTCCAAATCATTATCGATGCTTATTGTTGGGTAGGTTGTTGGTATACTTACTATATTATGCCTTCATGCCTTGATAATTTGATAGGTTTTCATGTTCGGCAAGGGTTTTGGAACTTTAAGCTTATTTCTTGTCATGTGGCCAAGGTTCTGTCGCCCTTGTCTCCAGTCTGTATTATTAAGGGTTCTAGTTTCATTAGCCACATGGCTTGTTCTGCGTCAGTAAAAGATCATCAAGCTGGGGGTAACCGTGGTCGTGGCAGGAAACCCGGGCCAACCTGTGAAGGGAGCCAAACCCACCCTCGTCCAGCGAAAAGGAAAGGTTGTAAAACAAGCTCTCATCTTGTTAGAGATGTTTCCCAAGCCTTTATGGTCCATCAACTCATTTATGATTGGGAAGTTTAATTGAATCAAGAGTTGCGGGTAGAGACATTGATATGGGTGATTGACAAGATTTGGTGTTGGACCCTAGTCATTCCAAAGGAAAATCCTCTCAGTACAAGCAAATAGTTTATCTTTACTAGTTAATGAAAAACATAGTAGCCAAAGCTATGGTAAACCCTCCCGTGGACTCCTCCAAGACTGCTCAGGGACTCTCGGAAATCCATAAGGAATTTCAACTGATTCAGTTTCAACTTAAACAGCAGAATGGGCATCTCAACTGCATTGAAAAACACATCCCATGCCTCCCGCAGACTAAACTTCCTGGTTCGAGTGTGAAGGATACAACTCCAATGGATTCTTCTGACGACTAGCAACATGTTTGGTTTAATTTTGGTTCTTAATTTTGTATATGAAGAAGTTATAGACTTTGCTTTCTGTTTTTAGTTATTTAGAGTATAGGAAGTTTAAGGATACTCAGAATTATATAGAATTGCTTGTAAAGCTTAAACTTTTTTGTTTTTGGATGGCATATAATGCAATTAGGTGGCCAATAGATCTGACTTCCCTTTGGGAGAGTTGAGGCCACCTAACCACTTTCTTTCTGGTTGTAACCTGTCCTTTTTTGAAGAAAATGAATGAAAATGTCCTACCAAGCTTACAAAATAAAATTGTCCTAATAGGTCACTATACCAAGGGGATTTAGCCCTCAGGTGCTATATGTGAGCACCCTCGTGACCAGGGGCTATGACTAGGTGCTTACTAAGTATTGGGATATTGGAAGATCTATGAACATGTGCTTTAACAAAATTTCTGATTGGCCGGTTTTCCAAGGAGTTTAAGCCCTTAGGTGCTACACCTAAGCACCTTCATGATTAGAAGCAACAATATACCAAGATATCAAAAAAATTCAGAATATACCTTATATAAAAATTCTGATATACCGAGGGTTTGATAGACGAACCATCAATTTATGGCAAAGGTTATGTGTGTTAACTAATGAAGCAACACAAGATAAATTGAAATTGCAAGGTTTTCCTAGTTGTAGAAAAATTTTAGGTTTTCCAATAATTTTAAAGTAATTGCGCACTTCACGCTTTGGACCTACTTTTGACTTCTTCTTCATTCCACAGACCTACCTCCCACTTCCTCGAACCCATATTCCTCACCTCATATATCTACTCCTCAACCTCACTCTTGCATGTTACTTTGCTACTCGAGCTACTGTGCACCTCATATCACATTCCTTCTCATCATTTTTATGCAGTAATGTACTTCACCAATCATATTATTTATAGATATTTTGGTTTAAACCTTTGCTAATCTAACTTCATGTGCACTCCCTTCGACTTCGCTACGCTGACTTGAGAGCTTGTCTTAGCTAACATGTAAAAGGGTCCCCCCCAAAACTTTGACATCAATGACAACATTATAACATAATGAATTCCCCCAAGAATGTGTAGCTTGCACTAAGTGGTGAATTTTGTGTACTTCAATTAAGTTGGAGAAGGTGAAAAGGGAATTGATGTTTGAGGGATTTTGGTTAGGAAATGAAGGCCAACCCCCTATGGATAAACCCCTTTAAATTTCTTCATTTCGTGCTCTATGTTGATTGTCTCCTATGAATCTTCATTTGATTGTGTCTTTTCCTTTTGAGGCTATGCTTCATCTACTCTTAAATTAATGTTTTCTACTACTTTTGCACAATATTTTACTGTAACATGTGTATCCCTTGCTTCTAAATGAATAACCAAGGAATATTCCTTCATCTATTATGGAATTGAACTCCCCTAAATTGTCTTCATTTATATCTATGTGGCATTTGCTCCCAAATACTTTGAAGTACTTGACTGTAGTTGGTCTACCTTTCCATAATTCACAAGTCTTACTATTGTTCATCTACTATGAGCTCAATTAAGGATGTAAATTGTTGTATTAACCATTTCTTCAGAAAATGTGTCTAGGAGATTTTCTACATTAAGCATTGTTCTTGTCATCTCTTGCGTAGTTCTATTCTTCCTTTCAACAACAACAATTTGTTGTGGAGTCTTTGCTACTAAAAACATGTCTTATAATCCCATGTTTTTCACAAAATTCATTGAATTCATCAAGTAAACTCACCTCCTATGCCTTGTCTCAAGCATTTGATCTTTAGATTAGTTTCATTTTCAATAATAACTTTGACGATTTTCAACTTCTCAAATGCTTCAGATTTTTGTTTTACGAAAGGAACCCATGTCATTCTCATGTAGTCATTAATTAGAAGAATAAAATATTTCTCACAACTGGATGTTTTCTTATTACTATCCCATAGAGGTATTTGCAATCCTTCAACTCATCCATGTGAACAATATAAGACATTAATAGTTTTAGCTCTAAAAAACAAAAATGTTCATGTGTATGTAGTTGGCAGGGGATTTCAATAAGTTGTCATCATTTAATGTTAATCATTTTTAGGAGAAATCTCTATTCCTAAGAATGCCACTTCAATGTGTTAAATTCACACTTATACTCAGATGGGTGGGGGTGTGAATCAATATAAGACAATTTTTTACTTATTTAAACATTCAAGAACCCTTAGAAATTAATATCATAAGTAGTTCATGAAACACAAGATATATGTGGAAACCCTTTCGAGAGAAAAACCACAAAACTTCTTAATATAATAGTTCTTGTAGGCACCAAACTATAGGAGACACCAATACCCTCAATTTCACAGGTTTTTAGGCGTCAACCTACTACAGACACCAATCCCCTCTATTAATTATGTTCAATAAATTCTCACTATGTTATTTCGAATTAGGTGCTTCCTTCAACTCAGACTTTCAAAATAGGTGATTCCTTCAACCCACTTTCAACATATGTGCTTCCCTAATCCCATATTCAAAATTGGGTACTTATAACACTATGCACTTATTACTATCAACAACACACAATCAACGAAACATTACAACCGTAGTGTTGTACATATGAACCACAAGTAACTTTGCACTATGTCCTCATGCTTACCATAATACTGTCATATTAGGTGAAATCCCAAAAGTATTAACAAAGAAAATTCCCACAAAACACCTTTCTTTTGGTCATGAAGACAAGAATTTTTTATGCCATTTATCTACAATTCCTTTGTTAGTTGACTACTAGATCCACTAAGACATTGGGTATTGGAGGATTGACAAGTCACTTACTTCAAAAAAATCTCGATATGAAAATGTCTAGTAAGACTGACAACCTTTCTGTCTATTTTCAGTCTAGGGGCAGTGATGATCTCAAGCAACAAATTTCCCTTTTTCACTGGAATTTGGAAAATACCCTAACTCAATTAACTTTGAAAATGCTTACAAAACTAGTATTTTTGGAGCCCAACAAATGGTAAATATTTATGTCAAATATCAGTCCCTTTTCTATTAGTTAATGGGCATGATCATCAAGATATCAAAATACCAAGATAATTGCAACACTTCGTTTTACCCAAACTCTTAATATGGTGATATGTCAAGGGCCTTCAACTCTAGGTGTTATAATTTAAATTCCCTATGACTAAGGGTTGTGATTGGGGCTTCTGAGTATCGAGATATCAAGAGATATGTGGGTATGTTCTTTAATGAAATGTCCCAATAACCCAATGCAAGAAGGGCTTTAGTCTTTACATGTTAAATACCTATTGAAGACACCATTCCCCTCCATTATCTACTTTGTAATTCGTTCTGCAATGGTCTACTTTGTTCCTCTATTCTCTAATTTTGTTGAGTTACTTCTCACTGTGTTATTTTGAATTAGGTGCTTACTTCAACCAAGAATTTCAAAATAGGCACTTTTGTTAACCTACTTTCAACATAGGTGCTACCTTAAAACCAATTTAAACATAAGCACTTCCTTCATCCCACTTTCATAATTGAGCATTCAGAAGACCATGTGCTTATTACTATCAACAACACACATTGATGAAACATCATAGCCCCAATGCTAAACATATGAACCACATATAACTTTATGTTATGTCCTCACACTTACCATATTACCAGGATTTGGAAGAAATCCCCAAAAGTATCAACAAAGAAAATGCCAGCAAAACACCATTATTTCGATCCTCAAGGCCATAATTTTTTACGTATATATATATATATATATATATATATATATATATATATATATATATATATATATATATATATAAAATTCATCCATTAGTTGATAGCTAGCTCCAATTGGATATCAGTTATTGGAGGATTAACAAGTCACTTCAAAAAACTCTTGATACCACAACTTTGGTATGACAAATAATTTTTATATCTATTATCATGATTGGGAGCATTGTTGTCTTAAACACCAAATTTTCAATTTTCATCAGAATATCGGCAAATACATGGAATTATTTAAGACAAAAAATCCTCACAAAACAAACACTTTTGGGTCCCTATAGACTACAAATATTTATGTCAAGTAATGTTAATTTTTTTGTCAATTGATGGCTGTAATCACCGAGATAACTGCAACATGGTATTTTACCTAAGCTCTCGATATGGTGATATGTCAAGGGTTTTTAGCTCTAGGTTCCACAATATAAGCTCTCTGCAAACAAGGGTTTTGACCTAGGGATTCTGGGTATCAGGATACTACAATATTTATGGATATGTGATTTAATGACATGTCTTTATAGGTCAATATGTCAAGGGGATTTGGCCCTTAGATGCTACACTTAAGCACCCTTGTGACCAAGGGCTATGACTAGGTGCTTACTGGGTATTGGGATATTGGAAGATATGTGAACATGTGCTTTAACGAAATGTCTATTAGGTTGATTTTCTAAGGGGCTCAAGCCCTTAGGTGTTACACCTAAACACCTTCATGATCAAGAGCAACAATATCCTGGGATATTGAAAAAATTTAAAACATACCTTATATAAATATTTCAATATAGTGAGAGTCCAATAGACATGTCATCAATTGCCAACAAAGGTGATTTCCATTAACTGACGAAGCAATACAAGATAAATTGAAATTGTGAGGCTTTTCCTGTTATAGAAATTTTTTAAGTTTTTCGATAATTGCTCACTTCACGCTTTGGACGTACTTCAAACTTCTTCTTTGTTCCACGGACTTGCCTCCTACTTCCTCAACCCCCTTTTCCTCACCTCAAACCTCTACTCCTCAACCTTTATCCTCCATGATAATTTTCTCCTTCAACCACTTTGCATCTCATATTACATTCCTTCTCATCGTTTCCATGCACTAATGCACTTCACTAATCGTATTATTTATAGATATTTTGGTTTAATCTTTGTTAATATGACTGCATGTGTACTCCCCTTGACTTCACTAGGTTGACTTGAGACCTTGTCTTAGCTAACATGTAAAAGGGTCTCCCTCTAAAATTTTAAATTAATGACAACATTAAAACAAAATGAATTCCTCAAAGAACTTGTAGCTTGCACTAAGTGGTGAATTTTGTGTACTCCATTTAGGTTGGAGAAGGTAAAATGGAAATTGATGTTTGAGGAGTTTCGATTGGGAAATAAATAACAAATCCTTGTCTCTTATTTTTCCATGTGAAGACATTTCTTATGGGTGAGGATGCCTATTTTTTGAATCCATGTTAGGATTGTATATTGCATTGACTGAGTTTGGTGTTTAACCCTTCTAAGAACTAAATCACTCAATTATTTAAGTCAAGTGCCATTCGATTTTTTAAACTCAACCAAATGCACACATTTTTAAAATTGCTTCACTTATGTTGGCATACGAGATATAGAAGCTTATGAAATATGGACCCAAAACACTTAATGATAGAAAATATGGTTGGTCAAAACGATGGTAGTATTAGCTTTTTGCAAAACCTCAACAATGGGAATCAATCCACAATGGGAGGAGTTTGGAAAATTCCTTTGAAATTTATGCATGAAAGCTTCCTGAGAAAAACATAAGATAAAATCCCTAGTTGACAAGGAATTATGTATTCCTTCAGTAAATATGAAAGTTGTATATGAGGAGGTGTTTGACAGCATGGAGTTAGTACAACAAATTATGCAAGTGTCTAGGCATCGTCACTTGAGCCATCTATTTGATTATTTGATTAAGCGAAGAGGTTAAATCGTAAAAGAAAATGGGAAAATGTTCTTTCTATAACCAAGGTGACCCTTTTTTTAACTTTTTAAATCCTTTTAAAAACTACCACATTAATTTTCAAATCAATGTTGTGTAGAAAGATGTGAAAAAGGCTCAATGTCATGGCTTGGGAAAGCTTCTCAATCTGTGATAATGAAAAAAATTCTGAAGCTTGAAATTTTAGTGGGTTATGGTGTGTCACAAGGGAAGGTATCTTCTAATGTGACACATCAGAAAAGAGGAAAAATGTCAACAAGTATGATATGTTGCAACTAGGGAAGCTTTCGAACTTCACAATGTATCGTAGGGAAAGAGTTTTCAAGTGCGATATGCCACGAGGAACGAAAAATTTAGGAGATGAAACATTTCAATATTTCCAAAACTTTTATAAGACTTCCTATGTCATGAAACAAACAAATTTTTATTTGATGCAACATAGCATACCCAAAATGGACTTTGATTTGATACATCACGACGAAAGGAAGTTTCAATGTAATGGACTTTGATTTGATACATCATGACGAGAGGAATATTTTTACAAATTGAAAGTTGTAATAAGGTAAAATGCTTTAAAATTTCAAGTCAAAAGACCAAGATAATCTCTTAAAGGCCTAATGGGATCTAAGAAAGGTATTTAAGGTTGGTTTCTTGAAAATCTCCTATGTTATATGATTAAATCAAAGACAACTTCATAAAAGTTTAAAAAGTATGAGATATAAAAATAAGGGGCCCTAATTCATTTCTCCTTCATCACGTGAGAAAGACCAAATGTTATTAAGAATTTGATGCTTGCTCAACATGTCATGATATAATGTTTAACCACTTTCAAGGTGAATTCTTCGTAGTGCAAGAATAGATAATTTTTTATTAAACATGTGTTGCATCTTTGATTAGATGATTCAATTAGTGATTTCCCAATTTTATTAATATTTTAATTAAATTATTTTTGTATTAGATTAAATTTATTTGAAAATATTTTTATTAAAATATTTATTTAAAATATGTGAGGGGGTGATAGGAGCAAGATTGGTTATCCTTTTTCTCGGAGGAAATAATTGTCTTATGCATGGGATGGGATCAATCTCAAACAATCAAGCGGGAGCATACACATTACGTTGATAATTAATGTTGGAAAAAGAATGTCATTATTCATCTCTGATTGTAGTTGGAGATTCTAAACTCATTCTCCATGATATATAAGTTGATTCACTGCCACATGAAAATTGGTTGAAAAGTATAATGAAAGGAATCATAACTATCCTCCCCTTTTTTCTTTCCATTAATCTATATCATTTTTTTGGGTAAAAAACCAAGAATCAAATCTAATGGAAAACAAAGGTGTGAATTTGAATTTGGGTGCTTCAATGGGAAAGCCTCGTGGTACCCTCTCCCTTGAAATTCTCTTCATGGAATTAAAAAATCAAGGCTCCCCTCAGCGTTGGTACCATTTGTCTAATCAAATAATACACAATGTGGAATTGAATCAAATGAATCCCCTTGCAAGGGTGCTTCAAGTTCATTTTTAGTAGGCATACCCCAAACCAATTCAAGATGGGTGCAAAGAAAGGTACCATGTAGACAATCATGGTACTAAGTGTGAAAGTAGTAGAGAGGTTTTTTCATGTCATTTTCTTCTCAAGGAAGGATATGTCATATGAGTTTGGTTTGATTTGGAATCATGGTGAAGGGAAACAAATCAGAAACCACTCCCCATATCAATTGTACTCATTAGAAAGGTCTATGTGGCATATGACACACGATGATGTACAATTGATTAGCATATTGATTTTGAAACCTCTGTTTTGGAAGAAAGGGGGAATGGAAGCAATTTTTTGGCCCCGGTCAACGGTTCTTTTCCAAGTCTAGCGCTTGCAACAATAGGTTATAGAGGGGGGTTTTGACTCATGCATAGAACCTTCATGGCCCAAAGTACATATTTCCCTGTCGAGTCAATGATTGGAAAGCTTAATAACAATATGTGCAAGCGGTATCCTCTTTTACTCTAGGATTAAGTTGGATGGTTGTGGTCAAATTTGGGTTTATATTGGTTCCTCTCCATTGATTCCAAGCACTTAGGAAACTAATATAGGTGGATATTTGTGGTCACCCACCTATCCACTGGCTCATAGCACAATTTTCCTATTTTGGCAGTTTATTTTTTTATTTTTGGCAGATTTCACATCCTGAAATTTTGGAGCTGTTTTTAGGCCCTAAACAATGTTCATTGGGGAAATTGGTTGATGGAATTTTCTAGCTTTATTGACAGTTAAAATTTTCACTCCTTCGATAGACCTTTCCAATGGGCTATCGTGCATGTCAAAGAAAGATCGTATGCCAAACTTATGACCCTGGGAATTTCACGTTCCAACTTACCCCATCAGGGCCCATAAGCCTTTAGCGCTTCATCTCCCAGGCTTAGGTTTTTGAATGTTTAGGGATTTATCATTTTTTCTTCATGATAAAAAGGCCTCGAAGCCTCATTGTAACACAATTCATGGAGGCATGTAGTCGTCTTATCTCTTCTCAGAGATAAGCGACCACCATTCGAGTAGTTTTCCCTTATTCTGCATGTAAATAATTTCAACATTTTTCATTTATTAATTGAAGCCAAGTTTTGTTGCATCGCTATGTTTTGGATTTGAGTTATATTTCATTTCACCGCCGTCATAAATTCAGATCAATAGTATCAGACTGGTCTCCTCTTCCTCTATTTTTTTGTGCATGTCCCCAACGAGGTCGAGGTATAAGGAGTTGGGACTCAAACTGCTTGAGCCCTTACAGGATCATCCTCTCCAACTCTAATGGCCTCCCATGCCAAAAGAAAATAAATATGATGGAGAAATACATTCTATCAAACTATTGCTCGAAGAATCCCTCGAGCGACAAAGGAACGAGATGATGGATAATTTTTCCCATGTCCTTTAACATACACCAATAAGTGACACATCATCATCCAATAGCCACTCCGGAGGCGTCATCATACAGGGGAATCCATAAAAATCCAATTGAATGATAGATCAAAATCATTTACTAGAGGCATTGATTCCTCAATGAGTGGGTTTGTTAGGATAGAGTTAGTTTTGATTGCCATGTAATTCATTAAAATTAGTCAATTATTGTAGTTAGTTTAATAATGCCCAAATTGGTCCATTCAGTCTTATTTCCATGGGTCTGGAGTGCCATGTAGTAATATATTTATTAATTTATTGATTTTATAAAATAATCAGAGTGTGTGGAGTGGAGATATTTTTCCGAATAGATATATGAAAATCAATCCTTCTGCAACCTATTGTTTTAATTCTTAACTAGTCCTTCTGCAATCATAGTACTACCCATTGGATGCACAAATATACACATATAACATTGCATAGAATTGTGAAGCATTGTTTTTGTACTGCGTGAGTGGGAGGTTGTAGGAGTGAGGAGGAGAATTAAGAGAATAATAAGTGGAGATTGAAGTACATAGATAGGGCAATTAATACTTAGTTTTTTAAGCGTCGATGAGAGTCTATCTGTTTATAGAGGATGAGAGAGGGAATTGATTTTTTCGTCAACAAGAATCCATCAGGAGACAGTGTTGGGCTGATGTGTCCCAAGAGTGTTTCCCCGAAAGGTCGAAAGAGGGGCGCACAAGGGAGCAATGGGATGAGTGGACACTGAGCTGACATGTGAAGTCGTCCAATAAGGAGGAGGCTAGGATAATGTGGATTGTGAGTGGGACCGTGAAGGCAATGTTGACTCCTCCCAAAAAGATGAGACATGCATACTTTGAAAAGGAATTTGGGTCGATAACTAACGGGAGTCGAGGTCAACCCATAACGGGAAAATCCCCAAGTTTGTCTCCCGTAGGTTTCCCTTTGAGCGCAATTTGGAAGAGTTATGGTGACGTAAGTCCAGTATGATACGTACAAGTCGAAAAAATCAAGGAGATGGGACCTAGGTCTTGAGGTGCAATTGTATTCCATAGAGCAGGAGGTAATGTAAGTGACAAGAAATAAGAATGGGGTTGCACCAATAAATAATATATAAATCACTTGGTATCAGTGGCTATTTACATAGACTTGACCCCAATGGTTTTTATAAAAAGGTAATCCCCCTAATAAAAAGTTTCAGCTGTGGTGGTTCCAGTTTGGCTTAGGGACATTAAAAGGGCATTTTTTTGGGCCTCACGACCATATAAAAATAGCACGTAGCATAAGGCTTGCACTATTTGGTATCAGAGCAGGTTTTGAATCTACTCCAGGAACAATTAGTTGACCATGGCGCACAAAGTTGGACAAGGTGCCAAAGGAGGCCAAAAGGGACAAAGGCCTGTAGCCAATGATGACGTAATGTGAGCTATGCAGCATTTGGAAGAAAGAATGGAAGCCATGGAAACCAATAAGCAAAGAGAACCTGAAGGTGGAGATGTAAGTGAGGAAGAAGAAGAATGTCCATAGGAAGAAGCAACTCAAGATGTTGTAGAAGCCAAAATATTGAAAGTAGTTCTAGGATCCGCCACAAAGGAAAAACCCAATATATCTTATTACACTGGTAGCATGAATCCAGAGGAGCTTATAGAATGGACTGCATAGATGGATAAATTCTTTGAGTATGAAGAGTTGAATGAGGAGAATAAAGCCAAGTTTGTTGTCACCAAATTGAAGGTACATGCAACTTTGTGGTGGGAGACTTCAAAGGTCAAAGTCCACAACGACAACAAGAGGGAGACTTCAGAGGTCAAAGTTAATTTTCCCTAGTACAAGGAAGAGGCAAATGAAGAGATATTTGTTTCTACATGTGTGGCAAGCTTGGACACATGGAATATGAATGTCCAGAAAATAGAGATGCGGGCTAGAGAAGTGTTGTTGTTTCCCCAACAGAAGAAAATGAACCAAAGGTATAGGAGGCAGAGAATGTATCAGAGAAAAAAGAGTCTCTATCACTTAAGAAAGTGATGTTGAAACGAAAGAAGGAAATTGTTAAGCCAACTTAGAGGAAAGTGTTGTTCAGGATTGCTTGCAAAGTACAAGGTAAATGCTACAAGGTGGTGATCGATAGTGGAAACATGGAAAACCTGGTGTCTACAAAAGTGGTGGAGAAATGAAAATTGAATAAGATGAAGCATCCAACACCTTGTAGGCTGTCGTGGCTTCAAAAGGGTAATCAATTATTGGTAAATGAATAGTTTGAAGTGGAGTTGCAAATAGGAAGCTACAAGGATAAAATCATATGTGATATCATGCCCATAGATGTGTGCCATATTCTCTTGGGTAGACAATGACAATTTGACAGAGGTATTGTGCATGATGGAAAGAAGAATATTTACAAATTCTAGAAGGATGGCATCAACCATACTTTATTTCCATTATAAGAAGAGGGGATATCTGAGAGTAATGATTCCAAGGCATTGTTGTTGAGTGGAGAATAATTTTTGCATCAAATGGAACATAATGAGGTGAATTTTTCTTTGGTGTGTAAACCTAGGTAATTCTTAATTTCAATATTGTGATTGATTTACCTTTTAAGATTCAATATGTGTTGAATGAATATAGTGATATTATAGTGGATGACTTGCATAATGAGTTGCAACCTATGATGAGTATAAGTCATCATATTGACTTAACACCAGGAAAAAGTCTACCAAATAAAGTTGCATATAGAATGACCCCTCAAGAGAATGAATAAATCAGAAAGCATGTGTAGGAGTTGCCAGGGAAAGGACTTATCAAAGAGAGCCTTAGTCCATGTGAAGTTCCTACATTGCTCATCCCTAATAAAGATGGTAGTTCGTGCATATGTACATACTCTAGAGCATTGAACAAGATCACAATCAGGTACATATTTCCTTTACCTTGCATGGATGATTTATTGGATTGTTTGAGTGGTGCTAGTTGTTTCTCTAAGATTTATCTAAAGAGTGGGTACCATCATATTAGGATTAGACATGGAGAAGAGTGGAATATAACCTTTAAAACCAATGATGGGTTGTATGAATGGTTAGTCATGCTATTTGGGTTGTCCAATGCACCTAACACCTTTATGAGATTGATGAACGAGGTGTTAAAGGAGTTCATAGGGAAATTGGTGATTATATATTTAGATGACATTTTGGTTTACAACCAGTCCAAAGAAGAGCACTTGAGGTATTTGAGGTGTGCGTTAGAGAAGTAGCAGCAAGAGAAATTGCTTATCAATTTGAATAAATGTCCATTCTTAAAAACAAAGCTTGTGTATTTGAGCTTTGTCATATCCAAGGATGGTTTGAATATGTATCCTAAGAAGGTAAGAGATATTGTTGATTGGCCCTCTCCTAAAAGATTTTTTGAAGTTAGAATTTTTCATGTTTTGGCTAGTTTTAACAGGAAGTTCATTGGGAATTTCAGCAAGATGAGTGCTCCAATTGTGGAAACCTTAAAGAAAGACAAACACCCTTTCCAATGGAATTTTTAAGTAGAAAATGGTTTTCAACTATTGAATAAGAAGATCATAGAACAACCTGTTCTAGTGTTACCAGATTTCAGCAAGCCTTTCCAAGTGAAATGTAATGCTAGTGCAGAAGCGATTGACGTTGTGTTAAGAAATGAGGATAAATCGATAACATATTATAGAGAGAAGTTGAATGAGGCAAGGAGGAAATATACTTCTTATGACGAGGAGTTTTATGTTGTGGTACAAATAAATGGAGAAATATTTAATGTTTAAATAGCTTGTTTTGTATATATATAATCATGCCCTTTAGTGATTATGCAACAACCCAAATTAAGCCCAAAACATGTAAGATGGATTGAATATCTCCAAAATTTCAAATTTTTTTTTAAGCATATTAGTGGCCAAGCAAATAAAAATTTTGATGCATGGATCAGGAGTAATTTAACTATGTAGGAAATTCAAGTCTAGATCATGGGGTTTGACTTCATGAACGAGTTGCATGAGGAAGATGTAGATTTTAAGGAGGCTTATAAATCTTGTAAAAACATAACAATTAAAGATAAGATCTCGCGGCTTAATTATATGCTTCAAGAAGGATTATTTTTTAAAAATAATCAACTTTGTGTTCCAAAGTGCTCGATGAGAGAGAACTTAATTAAAGAGAAGCATAGTGGAGGTCTTGGTGGACACTTTGGACATGAAAAGACATATGAGCAGCTAAAGCATTTTTATTTTTGGCCAAATATGAGGATTGATGTGAAGAAGTTTGTGAGTAATTGTAGAATTTGTCAGCATGCAAAAGGGAAGAGCTAGAATACAAGGTTGTATACATCATTAACAACTCCAGATAGGTCATGGGATTCGGTAAGCATGGAATTTTTATTGGTTTTTCCCAAAACTCAGAAGGGTAACGATGGAATCTTTGTTTTAGTGGACATATTTTCAAAAATGGCCCATTGAATTCCTTTTTTTAAAACCAATGATGCTACCCATGTTGCTAATTTGTTCTTTAGAGAAGTGGTGAGATTGCATAGAGCGCCAAAGAGCATTGTCTTAGATCGAGATACCAAAATCTTCAAACATTTCTAGAGGATTTTATGGAAGAAGTTAGGAACTGAATTGAGCTTTAGTTCAACCTATCGCCCTCAAATTCATGGGTATACTGAAGTAGTTAATAGGATTTTTGGGAATATCTTAAGAATCTTTATTGGAGACCATCCCAAGCAATGGGATCAGGTACTTGCCTAGGATGAATTTTCCTATAATGATTATCCAGATAGAAGCACACAGAAAATTCCTATTTAGAATATGTATGGGATGCATCCAAGAGGAGTGCATGAACTCATAAACTTGGGAAGAGCAAAACGAAGAATTATATCAGGATAAGACTTTGTGTCAACTATGCAAAAGATCCATGAGAAAGTGAAACATAAACTGCAAGAGAGCAGCCTCAAATACAAGACCAAAGCAGATCTCAAGAGGAGAGATAGAGATTTGAAGTAGGAGACTTAGTATTGACACATTTGAGGAATGAAATATTTCCTCAAGGAGAATACAATAAACTAAAATTAAATAAATTTGGTCTTTATAAGATCCTTAGGAAATTTTCATCCAATGCTTATGAGGTAGAGTTTCCACCAGGGATTAGTATCTCTCCCATCTTCAATGTTGTAGACCTATACAAGTATCAACCAAGAGAAATGGTATAAACAATAGATTACGGTGGAAAATGATCAATTCAATGGAAGAGGCAGCCTAAGAAAATTTTAGACAAAAAATTATTAAGAAGACCAAGGCCAAGGAATACTATGAGTATGTTGTTGTTTCTACAACACCCTCCAAAATTTTTGCTATGTTCAAATTTTGGAGCCTACCTGCTATCTTGTGAAGTGTTTCTTTTGGTTGTCAAGTGTCATTTTATGTTTTAAAACATGTTTCAAGTGCCCATGTCCCTTCCTAAGTGTCATCGAGTCACTAGGAATAACTATAGTGCACTTTTGAGTCACAATGCACTTTTAGTCACAAAAAGACAATTACATGTCACAACCACCCATGTTCTGCTTGTTTCACTTGGAGAATGTTTGTGAACTAGTGTTTTGATGTATACTTCTTAGTCTTGGGTCCTATCTTAGTTGTATTGATGATTTGAAGTGTATAACACTCGATATTGCTCCTAACTCGTTGTATTTCTCAATGCTTTACCCTTCCATACTTAGTCAGTTTCCTAACCTTGCAACTTCTCCTTCGGTCTACAAAGAGTGCACTGCACACTTCTAGGCCCTAGAAGTTACACTCCTTGTCAGCTAGAATTGTGCCTTGCGCCATCCTGAGCCTCCTCTCTCTCTCTCTCGTGCACTACACAATTCTTGTAAGCAACACCCTTCTCCTTGTTGCTTACTCTTCCTCCCTACACTAGTCATGCCTCTGCCTCCTAGTATATCACACATCATGCTTCTAGTGGGTAGTGATGCCCCTCCTTGTGCCCTAGAAATACGACATTCACCCTCCTTGTGGCCCTAACCTTCCTCCCTAGCGCATGGCGTATTCCTAGTGAACAATCCTTGAAGCCTTGCCTCCTGAAACTGCGTCGTGTGCTCACCTTGCCTCCTCCTCTTCCAGAGCTTTACATGTCACAATCTTAGTGAGTAGTTCATGCCCCCTTTGTCTCCTACAAGTGAATTATGTGCCCAAAAGACCTCTCTTTCTCTCCCTAGAACATTGTTGAGCCAAAATAATTACATTACATGAATCATCATAGAGTATGATATTTCTGGGCTAATTTTTTCTTTCCATGAGTGATCCATACCTGCAGTTGTTCTCAGTAAGCATGGAAAAATATGTTGAAGGAGATTTGTTGAGAGAAGTTATACGAGGCATTTTGAAGACAAAGACACAGAGGCACCATGTTGCAACGATTGAAGGAATTTTAGATCTTGATAGTCAAAGTGACTCATGAATACTCCATAATATCTATAGACCCTTTGGAGGGAGAAAAAAATTACAAAATGTTTTAAGTGTTGAAGACATAATGGCAATGTCGTCACCTCTCAAAGAAATTCATGTTACAAGTCACTAGGGTCCAAGTCATTAGTTTCAAATGACTTGTCTTTTTTTCATCGCATAATGATATGGAAAACGATGATGTTATTTTGGAAAATATTGTAAATGTAAATATGTGGAAGTCCAAGAGTCACATGTGGACAAAAGATTCACTAAGAAAAGTCCAAAATTCCAAAGAAGTCCAAAGGTCACACTAGAAGTCCAAGTGTCATGAGGGTAGTTCAAGGGTCATGGGGATATGAAAGGTCATCCCTCTTGTTATAAAAGAAGCCTCATTAATCAAGTAAAATACTTTTCACCTTGGCTTCTCCAACTAGGCATTAGATAGAAATATTGTTCTTTCGGGGAGCAAGTAGTGGCTTAATGCTCCACTATTGGAGCTAGTGGTGTCTCATTGTAACCATGTATCTTGGAAATTTCGCTTAATAATTTGAAGCTCCTTGAGCTAACACACTTTCACACATGTATCGTGAATATTGTAAGACTATTCTTTAGATGTTTCTAGCATGTATTTATGTTTTCCATGTACTAAAGAAATTGAACTATTTAATTGGCTTTGGGGTTCATCTTGTTGAATGCATGTGGCATTTTCTTTAATGATATTTATGTCTATGTGAACTATTTCACTAGATTGTTAACAATTCTTACATATGCATGTGCATGTGTCTTTATTAGAATAGTACTACTACGTTTCTTCTAGAGACTCACTTTCCCTTACCTCTTGGTGAAAGAAACTTGATACATTTTGCAATTGAACATTTCACAAAGCTTACTTACTTTCTCATTCGAAAGTACATGCATGTTTCTCTCTTATGCTAACTATCATAGCCAAGGAAAATCTCACATTCCTTAGATAGGAGAGGCATCTCACCTAAGTCTAGAACGTGCTTTTGAGGTCACTTATGATTAGATCCAAACAATTTGACCTATTACTCTTTAGTTTGCAAGATCTCTTGCCTTACTTCCCATCGTTGCTATTCTTCGTCATAAGTCCATAAAGAAGGAGGCAAATTGTTGTGGTGTGTTAGTTTCTTTTGTGGAAGATTTGACTATTGCAACCCTTGAAGAGTTAGTTGATTCTTTTAAAAGATTACATCAGCAAGGGGATCTTCCACCTATTGAGGAAAATATGGACGGTGACGGCGAGGATTTTCAATTCTCTGACGAAGAACAGCAGGGAGAATAAGAACATCTTGATCATAATGAAGATTTGAACGACGAAGGAAATGACTCTTCAAAATCGAGGGGGGAAAAGGAGGAGGAAAATGAAAACATGGCTGATGAAAAATTGGGCTGGATGACCCAAGGGCCTTTTTCTCTTCCGAGAAATCTTCATTGTATGCCTAAAAGCCCAGAAAAGTTGTTTTCAAAGTTTGATCTTGATAAGAAGACAAAAGTTGAAGACCACATTGATGACTTCTACATGCACTTGCAAATTCTAGAGGTACGTTTTGATGATGTTTTTGAAATGTGGCAACAAGAATATTCCAATTTAATTTGTCCTTGAATTAAATTGTGAATTAAAATCGAATTTAGTCTTAATAGCTACTTGGAAATAATTAATTAAGTTATTTTGACTTAATTAGTTGGAGAAATTCAAGTTAGAAGTCTTTTTGAAGTCATGCAGGAGTTATCCCTTAAATTAAGGAGATAAGATTGAGTTATATTTGAGCTGTAATTAGTTAACTCGGTTTGCTGAGTTAAGTCCAGTTAAATTAGTTCCAAATTGTTTGAGAAACTAATAGAGAGTTAACAGTCAGTTGATGCATGCATGCACTCAACTAGTGTACTCCAGTTAACTGAAGATTCCCTCATCAGGAAATCATGCATGTCTATTCTGAGAAAGACCCAATTGAGATTAAAGTCAAGGACAGTGTACTATCAGTTGCATGTGTTTTCTTATAAAGAAAACTCATCCATGCAATCAAGGCATCATTCCTTGAGGATTGCGCAGTTCTGATAGTGTGTGAGATTAGAGTGTTCCACTTGGTGAGGTGAGAATCATCCCAGAGGAACAACGCAAGGAAATAGGAGCTTAGAGGGCAGAGAGGAAGGCTTGAGAGAAGCCAGGATTGCCCGTGAGCATCTGTGAGGATTGTACTGAGAACTGGCTAGCTGTGAGAGCTAAGGCTTTGTATAATTCCTATGTATTTTCGTTTTGTATGATATGCAGATAGTGAGGTTTTTAGCTAAGGCTTTCCCCAAAGTATTTTCATGTGTATTGTGTGATTGATTCTTCTTCTTCTGGTTATATTGTTCAGCTCGATCTTTAAGCTTCCTCAAATTGATATTAGAAGTAGGTTATAGTATTCTTCTTTGATTTATATTGCATTATCGGGTTAACCTACTGTTAGCACTTGAAATTTCACCTCAGGCTGAAAAGGCAAATCTCAAAGCTACATCAAACCATTCAGCCTCGTAGCTAGCCCTACGGGGCAGGAGAAGAATCTCTCTGGTCAATCTCGGTAAATTTTCAATAGGAAGAGATGACCAATCAAGGTAACACTGATATTAGGCTAGTAAACTGATTTGAAGGTTGATTTGGGGGTTTTTGGGGTTTTTGGTGGCAAATTGAGGAACTGCAATTTAGGGTGCGGGGATTTGACACAGTTTCTGCAGGGGGGTCTTTGGGGCAAGGTAGGAGCTTGTGTAGATGTCTTTAGCTGAAGTGGATGATCAGGAAGAGAGATAAGAAGGCTAAAGAGAGCAAACAATGGATTTGAATTCTCTTTAGACAGTAGAAAACATAGAAATTAAACAAATTTGAAAGCAAAGCATGGCAAGCATGAATTCTAACTTTATCACTTCATTTGTTTAATATGCAGCAGTATAGAAAGGAAATGAATCACATAACAAAGCTTACAATAACATGAAGAGACACACCATCAACACAATGAGTCCACAAGAATCCCAAAGATGACTGCAAAACCCTGGTCTTCCTTAGCCAAAAATTGCAGAGATACAAGTGATAATACAATGATAGCTTCTCCCTCAAGAGTCCAACCATGAAAATGAGCAAAAGAGTGCATAATATAGATGATCTAACCTCTTTCCCCACCTCTAGGGGTCGAGCTCCCCTTTCTAGGAGCTGTTTCAACTACTTCTAAACTGAGCACTAGATAATAGGCAGTCAAAACAACTTTCTTCTATAAGCTAGGAAACCTATCCATACATTAAATATTTACCATTTACATTCAAGAAACTTCTAGAAGAGTTAAAGAAGAGTAAAAGTATCCAAAAAGTGCCACAAGTACAGTCAAGAGGACCACCATCGACCTCAGAAAGCCAAACTGGAGCTAAACTGCAAATTCTGGGCTGAACTGGTCAAATCTGGCACAAATTCCTCAACGGGTCGCGCACTTTGGAGCCCTGTTTGGAGGCCTTCCCGGTGTCAGAATGAGGTGCAGGATAGCTCGTTGGAAAGGTCTCTGAGTATAATTTCCAACCCAACTAGAATTTTTGGATTTGGAGGTCATTTGCCCAGTAAAAAGTCAATTCTCCCAAGACTACTTCTGCAGCTCAAAAAAGGGGCAGAAAGTCAAAATTTGGCTGTATTTTGACCTTTTGGAGGCCCAAAACTCCATGAAAACTCAAGGTAATGCATGGGCATATGTAACTTTGCATGAAAAATCCAAAAATGCTGAGTTTTTGCAAAACGGAGCTACGATGACAAAGGGTCTCACCGGGGGTGAGACCCGTTGAGAAGCCAAAACCTGTAAATTGCCCAAAAATGTCAAAAATGAGCCAAAACTTCCAAAAAATTTTGTGCTTGGTGCTGTGAAGAGGCTAGTGGGTGTCATGATGAGTGAGAGAAGCCTCGGCCAAGATGCGGAGGGGGTTGGTCTTCTTCTTCCTTTTAAGAGCCTCGGTCAACCTTCTTTGGAACATTTTCATCTTTGCTTTACAAACGTGCATCCTAGCCCAATAGTGGTTTTTCATATTCCTCAGCAGCCTTTTCTCTTGGTTGGCCTTAGCCAACAGCCTTTCCAAGTGGGCATTCTCCTGAATGAGCAATGACTCCCGGTCAACAGGCAATGGATCACCGGGCCTCCTACGGTTTAGGACTCGGTCACTACGAATCCTCCAAATCTCATCAAGTGCCTTCTCCTCCTCCAGCTGTGTGTTCCGCTGCTCTAGATATGTGATGGTCCATTGGGCACCCTCAAGTCTCCGCTGCAAAACATCATTCTCGGCCCTAAGCTGCTGAATGATCTCCTTTGCCTCTTGGCTAGGAGAACTGACCTCAAGATCAATCACTGGATCCTCATGAACCATGGGCTCTTTGCCCCTCTGCAATACCTGTGCTGGCGAAGAAAATGAGGCCCCTTCCACCTGCTGTGGAGATAACACTCACTGTTCTGAAGATGAAGGCGAGACCCCTTCCACCCGTTGTGGAGATAATACTCGCCTAGCTGCTGCAAATAAGGCCCTTGGGCCTTTCTGATAGGTGACCATAGGAGTGGAGCTGACATGTTGGGTGATGGGAGCATCAGGCTGCTGAGATGGTCCTCCCTCCTCATGAATAGCCTCCTGATGTGGCTGAGGTGGCACTGTGAAAAACTCACGGGAGATGAACTCCTCCCATGAGATACCCTGCTGAGTCAACTGATGAGAGACTATAAGCTGGATCAAACCATAGTGACAAAGGCTCCTGTACTGCTGGGCCGGGTCTTCCTCTGCAACATGGGCACCATCCTCTGAATGTTCTGAAACAGGAAGACCGGGAGGTTCATCATCCTCACCCGGGTGAAATGCATCAACAGGCGAATGTGATATGAATACACCTGTGAAAATCTGCCCTCACATGTAAAATAATGCATGATAAGTCTCATGAGGGGGGCATACTCACTCCGAAGAAATCTGAATGGGAAAACACCCGTCAACAGTCTCACAAATGATGGCCGGACATAAGGCTCAAAGTGAACAAAATCAAGTAATCTGCGCTTAGGCCACACCTCACCCACATTTGGTATCCCTGTAGCCTCTGAGATCACCTCGGGTGTCAATATGAAATTCACCCCTACAAGAGTGACATGTCCATCATGGAGGTGTAAGACAAACAAGCGGGCCAACTCTCTATGATGCTGAATCTGAGAGAGCCTCTCACAAAACTGATAGCATGACATGTACTGGAAACAATTCAGTGCCAAAGGACAAGCCTGTAACTCTGCCAAAGAAGTAGGCTCCTCCCTCTTATGATGACCTCCCTTACCCCCTCTACGAGGCCTCCTCTGTTCCTCAATCTCTGTAGATGATGAATGGTCATCACCTTGCTCATAAGTCTCGGTATCTGACATGGTTTTGGAGCAAGGTGGACAAACTGAAGGACAAATTGAACTGCTGCCTCTGCCTACAAAAGTACTGAACTCTATGTTGTTTCAAGGGGAAAAAACATGAGGGGAATGTTAGGGGAGGGAACTTCTTAACGAGGAATGGGAATATATGAAAATAACAGGGAATTTTCAAGGGAAACTTTACAAATTGTCATGCATATAGGAACACATTTTAACATTGGGAAATCATTTGCAAAGAACATCTCATATGGGACAAAAACATGTATGATAATGAACATGGAAGGGGCATACATGTATCAATAGGGACATAGGGACACCATACACCAAATTTGCTTATAGGAGTTCATGTGTGTTATAAGGCAAATTTTTGCTCTTTTTGTTCTTAAGGAGTACATGCACATTGTTTTCACATAGAGGGAAGGTTTTCATGTACAAGGGGATATCAAGGGTATATAGGGGTTATGTACATGCCTCTAGATATACAGCAGCATTTATTTTCACATGACTCTTTCTTTATTTAGAAATGTATCTTTTCTTTTTGTTTTATTTTTTTGCATGTGTATGGTAGAGGGAATTAGGGTTTTGTGTGCTTGTGAGAGGGGTAGGGTTTATAGCTTAGGGATGGGGGAAAAAGTCAACATTTTATGTACAAATAGTATGGGACAGAGATGCAAGCATGACTATGACTGAAAGAGGAAAAGAGGGAAGGGACCAAATGGGAAAAAAACACTTGAAACAGTCACAAAACCCTAGCATTTTACAAACATTAGCAAGCAGCCATATTAATCTATTCATTTGCAAATTTAGAAGATGAAATCATAGCATACATCCTTATTTTCACCATCAATATCAACAACCATGCATTAAGAGCCTACCTCGACCGATTGAGCAAATTTGAAGTGGAATGAAGGAATTTGATTGAAGTTTTGGTGGCAGACAGTTGAACGGGTCGCGCACGCTCCCCAACGGGTCGCGCACAGCCCAACGGGTCACGCCCGTTATAATTTTACACTGCCGGAGTGCGCTGGACGGGTCGCGCACCGCCCAACAGGTCGCGCACAAGCCTGGACGGGTCGCGCACCTGCAAACTGCCCGAAACCGTTGCAATTTCGCCTCCTTCGCCTATCACTCTCTCACAATCTCTCTTGCAAGCTTGAAATGCACAATGAGAGTGAAAGGAGGGAACATTACCTTTTATAATCTCATTTGAAAAAATTTCATCCATAAACCCACTTTATAAAGTCTATTTTGACACTTTTTAAAACACTGATTTTCTTGGTTTCCTTTATCCTGAAGTTGACTTTTTGAGTGCTTTGACCTGATTCTTTTTGCAGGTAGATCATCTGAAGGACTGTGGCAAGGGGACCAGGGTTGTTGCTGTCTTTTTGAAGACATTTTGGAAATTTATTCTTTTTACAAAAATTATCATGACCTTGGCTTTAAAAACAGGGTTTTTAAATCCAAGGTTAAAAATGAACTGTACATGATGAAAATTTCAAAGGAACATGTTTACCATCCTCCCTCTGGCTTGCTGGTCACTCAAGGACTTTCAGAGACATGACCTTGCTAAGACAACTGACCAAAACCCTAGACCTAATGCCTAGTGGACCAAATTTTGCTTGAAGACTCACTGAAATGACAAAATTTGACCTTGACACTTCAAAATCACTTTGTAAGAGCATATTTGATCACTGGAGGAAGGCTGGAAAGACTGACACTAACACCTACAACAGATTTTCTACATGGTATCAGAGTTGGATTTGTACAGATTGTCTACAGGGTTTAGAGTTGTGAACAATATACTAAGAAGTGAAGTCGAAGTTTGAAGTTCAGGGTTGCAGGTGCAAATTGAATTCATATCATACTTCAAGGTTGGCAAATGGCGTTCTATGGCTTGAGACTCGAGTATGCCTTGGAAGGTAGCTCGAATTACATAGCTTGGAAAGATAGAATGGAGGCTGTATTAGAAGACAATGGCTTGAAGGAATTCATTGATCAAGAAATACAAAAGCCAGCTTCAACTAATGCACAAGAGTTGGATGAGTGGAAGAAATGTGTGGCGAAGGCCAAACAGATCATCCTTGAGGGAGTTCGAGACCATATTGTCTTGAGTCTTCATGGGAAGGATACTCCATTTTCAATGTGGAAGACATTGAAGGACCTCTACCAGAACAGTAGCGACCAAAGGAAATTGGCGCTGAAGTATAAGCTTCGAAGAATCAAGATGGAGAAGGGCGATAATATTTCAATATATCTGAACAAGCTCAGAACCTGCAGAGATGAGCTTAGCAGTGTGGGAATAACTATTGTCGATGATGATATGGTGACCCTCACTCTCTTTCGCCTACCAAAGAGTTGGAATAGCTACCAGGACTCTGTGAATGGAAGGGAGAAACTACCAGATTGAGAATGAATGTGGTCGGATCTTGTGCAAGAGGAGAACAGGAGGAGCACACAAGATGGTTCTTCATCCAAGGATGATGATGAGGAAAATCTGGCCTTAGAAAATAAGGCAAGGAAAAGGAAGGGGAAGGCTTCCCATTCCAAATCGAATTCTTCTCATGGAGGGAAGAAGGGTGACAAGTCTAAAGTGAGATGCTTTAATTGTCACGAGATGGGACATTATGTGACTAATTTCCCATTGAAGGAGTCCAAGAAGGGATCCTCAAAAGGATTGGAAGGTGAGGCATTAGCCTCTCAATTCGAAATGGACTTTACCCTCATCGCATGCATGGTGTCATTGATGATGGGTGGTGTTTGGTATCTTGACAGTGGAGCCCCATTCCACATGACCGGTGATAAAAGTTTATTCAGTTCCTTGGAGGAGAAAGATGCGCATAGAGATGGGTGACGACGGAAGGTATAGTGTTTCAGGAGTGGGCATGGTTGCCTTTAAGAGGGAGCATGGAGCTCCTATCACCTTGACAGATGTGAAGTATGTGCATGGACTGAAGAAGAACTTGGTATCGGTCGCAATGTTGGAGGACAAAGGCTATGATGTTGTCTTCAGTAAAGGAAAGGCGTTCCTAAGACACATAGCCATGGGTCAGACCAAGAGGATAGGGATTCGGGTGAAGAATCTCTATAAACTAGAGGTAGAAGATTGTGCAGCATTGAGTACGAAAGCAGAATTGGTGTAAAGCCAAGATATTGGTGAGTTGTGGCATAGCGGTTGGGCCATTTGCATCATGGGGCTTTGAAGATAATGTAGTAGATATCTACTGGACTTCCCAAAGGTAAACTTGAGCAAGTTGACACATCCAAAGGTTGTACCTTGGGAAAGTACACCAAGGCTTCCTTTCATGATCGAGACAGTCGAGTAAAGGCTATCTTAGAGTGAGTTCATACTGATGTGTGTGGACCATTCTTGATGGCATCCACAGCGAAGCAAAGGTATTTTGTGATTTTCATTGATGATTATTCTCGTAAATGTTGGATTTATTTCATGCAGAAGGACCAAACCTTCACAAAGTTTTGTGAGTTCAAAGCTTTGGTCGAGAAAGAGTCAGGGAAGAAGATCAAGGCCTTGAGAAGTGACAACAGTGGAGAATATGTCTCTCAAAAGTTTAAGGAATTTTGTGCAGCAGAAGGAATTAAACGAGAGTTGACGGCACCTCATAACCCACAGCAGAATGGGGTGGCCAGGAGGAAGAACAGAACTATTGTAGGGGAAGCACGGGCAATGTTGCATGACCAAGGCCTACCACTTCACGTGTGGGCTGAGGCATGCAACACAACGGTCTATTTGCAGAATAGAAGCCTGCATCGCATACTTGGGATGAAGACACGAGAGGAAGCTTTCTCCGATAAGAGACCAAATGTGGGTCACTTTAGGATCTTTGGCTCATCAGTATATTGCCATGTGACAAAGGATGCACGGAAGAAGCTTGAGCTGAGAGTAGAGTTGGGGATACTTGTGGGGTACACTGATACACCTCCCAACTATCGGGTGTACTTGCCTACCAGTCAGAGGACAGTGGTTCGTAAAGATCTCAAGTTTGATGAGCAGAAGGCCATGCGAGTTTCCCTTGATAGGGAGTTCCAATTACAAGCTGTGGAGTAACTGTTGGTTCCTAAGGAGGAGGAGCCTCAGACTAATGTGGAGCAGCAGCATGCAAAGGTTCCAGGAGTGGAGACATCCACTCAAGCAGAGTCTTCCAGAGATGGAGGGAAGCGCACAAGAGAAGCTAACATATTGTTGAAGAATGTGAGAGAGAATGTGGGAGCACCATCTTCTTAGCGCAGACAGAGGAGGTCACCTGAGAGGTACACTAGATACATGGCCCTTACTGGGGAATGTGTTGAGACCGAGCCATGTTCCTTTGAGGAAGCAGTACAGCAGCTGATTTGGGTTGATGCAATGGTGGAGTATGACTCCATAGTTCATAACAATGTTTGGGACGTGGTTCCGAGACCAGAGAACAAGTCAGTGGTGAGTTCCCGTTGGCTTTACAAGGTAAAGCAAGCTGTTGATGATGGGAAGATCATGTTGTTGCAGTATATTTCGACAAAGGAGCAAGGTACTGACATTTTGACAAAGGCATTGTCAAAATGTAAATTCGAGTTCCATAGAGACAAGATCACGGTGGCAGATAATCCCTTTCTTGTTGAGAGGGAGTGTTGAAATGTGGCAACAAAAATATTCCAATTTAATTTGTCCTTGAATTAAATTGTGAATTAAAATTGAATTTAGTCTTAACAGCTACTTGGAAATAATTAATTAAGTTATTTTGACTTAATTATTTGGAGAAATTCAAGTTAGAAGTCTTTCTGAAGTCATGCAAGAGTTATCCCTTAAATTAAGGAGATAAGTGTTAAATTAAGGAGATAAGATTGAGTTATATTTGAGTTGTAATTAGTTAACTCAGTTTACTGAGTTAAGTCTATTTAAATTAGTTCCAAATTGTTTGAGGAACTAATAGAGAGTTAACAGTCAGTTGATGCATGCATGCACTCAACTAGTGTACTCCAGTTAACTGAAGATTCCCTCATCAGAAACTCATGCATGTTTATTCTGAGAAAGACCTAGTTGAGATTAAAGTCAAGGACATTGTACTATCAGTTGCATGTGTTTTCTTATAAAGAAAACTCATGCATGCAGTCAAGGCATCATTGCTTGAGGATTGCGCAGTTCTGACAGTGTGTGAGATCAAAGTGTTCCACTTGGTGAGGTGAGAATCATCCTAGAGGAACAGCGCAAGGAAATAGGAGCTTGGAGGGCAGAGAGGAAGGCTTGAGAGAAGCTAATATTTCCTATGAGCATCGTGAGGATTGTACTGAGAACTGGCTAGCTATGAGAGCTAAGGCTTTGTATAATTCCTATGTATTTCCACCTTGTATGATAATACAGATAGTGGGGTTTTTAGCTGAGGCCTTCCCCAAAGTATTTTCATGTGTATTGTGTGATTGATTCTTCTTCTTCTGGTTATATTGTTCAGCTCGAACTTTAAGCTTCCGCATTTGATAGTAGAAGTAGGTTATAGTATTGTGCTTTGATTCATATTGCATTATCGGGTTAACCTACAGCATATTTTCTACAGATGTTGCTTGTAGACTTTTTTTGTACACTCTAGAAGGTAGAGCATCAATTTCGTATCATAGTCTTCCACCTAATTCAGTTCATAATTGGAGGGGGTTCAAAAAGCTATTCTTAGATAATTTTTTTGATGATAAAGACTCCTGCCATGTAGCTCAAAGAACTTGGAAATCTTTAAATGGGGGACAAGAAAAAAGCTAAGGATTTTAATAAGAGATTTACATGTTTACTGAATAATTTATCACTGATGTTAAACCACATGATTCAATCACCAAATATTATTACATTTCTACCTTCAGTACTAACATCTATGTATTTGTTAAGAGAGTTGCAAATGACACATTGATTTGAACTTTGCAGAAGCAATTGTTGTTGAGAAGTACTTGTGTTCTATTAGGGTTATTGAGGATCATGAAGATTCTAAAGATTCCAATGACACTAGTAAGGAATTTCAAGCCTCTTCCACTAAAACCAAAGAGAAATATTCTTTTGATATGAAAAGCTTGGCTAAGTATTTAAAGTTTCTCACTAATGAAGTATTAGAATTAAAGAGAAAGTCGAGTGAGGCATCTACCAACAGTAAGTCTTTCAAGCAACCTTTCTTTAAGAATAATAATAATCAACTGGCTAAGTCTGGGAAGATCTCCAATGTTGTGCTCAATTTTGAAATTTTTTGCATGGATAACTTTTGTACTTTCCATCAGGAGAAACATTAAGAGAAAACATGCCCACAATGGAATCACAACAAGAATTCTATGATGACCAATTTCATAGACACTTTATTAGGAGAGGAGAAATCTGAGCAGACTAAAGAAGCAAGTGAACCAACCATGGAAAAGAAAAATCCAGGTGTTTTCTATCCAATTTATGCATTCAACATTATATATAACGTTGACAAACAAAGTGCTAATGAACCACCAATGAGTGAAGCTCCTCCACAACAAGAAACTAAGCAATATAAATTGAGGAGTAAAGGGTTGGTTTTTGGGAAAGACCTTAAAAGGAAGTTGTTGAGAAATATTTTACCACCTACTAATCCTACTCAAAATTCACAAAGTAAGCCTGGAAGTGCTCATCCTACAAAGAACACTTCCACAAACAACAAGAGTAAGTTCATCACTCCTGAGACTTCAACCAAGGCTACACCACCCACACTTCAGCATGACTTGTTAAAGACAGAAGTATTGATTACAACATTATTGAGGATATGAAAAGGGATTGTGTCAATATTTTGATCTTTGAGCTCGCAAAAAATAATAGGACAACATGAACTAATCATCCAAGCATTTGCATCACAGCCTCCGACAGGTAATGAAGATTTTGCGTCTCAAGTTGTGTCTGGTAAGTCTTGTGATATACTTGAGTCTGTAGTTAATGTTGTTAATCTGACTACTAATAGTATTTGCCCCCCTTTTCCTTTAACATTTGATATCTTTAACTATAATTTCCATAATTTCCTCATTGATTCTGGTGCATCTGCAAATGTCATGCCATTATCTATCACCAAAAAGATTAATGCCAAATGGGAAAAGGTTGATGCCCGAATCATACAATTGGATAGATCATTGGTCCAGGAGATTGGCGAACTTAATAATGTTATCATTTATTTATCCTCAAACCATAGAGTTCACAAATGCATCAATATTTTTGTTGTGGACACCTACATATGGCTTGCTTCTAAGTAGAGACTAGTGCAATAAGCTACAAGGATACTTTTCTACAGACTAGTCACATTTATGGCTTGCTTATAAGGGAAAAAAATAATCAGATTTGAGTAGAGAGTGAGCATTATGTGAAATATATCATGGCAACACTTGAGGGACACAATGAGCCAACTTCCTTCACAGATGTCTTTTTTGGAAATTTCTTTCTAGAGGTTGACCAAGGGTGTTACCAAGCGCAACCATCCCCTATACCATCTGATACGCAGTTGGAGCTCCTTCCTCGCACTCCAACTAGTGCTAATGAAATATGTGATATAGATGTACATACTACTAGTGTAGAAACTAACTTGGTAGAAAATAATATCTGGACTCTATATTTTGACAGTTCCAAAACTCAGGACGGTTCTGGCGCTTGTTGTATTCTTATTGACACTCAAAATAAAAATAAAAATATGTCTTGTCATGCCGCTTGGAGTTCAAGTGCATGAAAAACATTGTTGATTATAAAGTACTAGTTCTAGGATTGAAGAATGTCATAGACCTCAAGGTGTAAGTGCTTAAGGTAATCAGTGATTCAGAGATTGTTACCCATCGAGTACGAAATACCATTCATTGTGTTTCACCTAATTTGAAAAACTACCAACAAGAGGTATGGTGCCTTATTTCATTATTTAAAGCATTTAATATTAATTATGTTCCTAGAATTCGTTGCTGCAAATGTTTTATCCAATGTAGCTGCTAGGATGTCACCATTAAGATGGATTTTATAAAGAGATTATTTATAAGCCATTTATGCTTGATAACGTAACTAAATTTTGCATATTTAATTATGACTAGTAGATAATGCACTTCATGGCCAATGCAACTACTTTCAAAGATGCAGTTATTGAAGAAGATGAGAACTAAAAGGGTTTGCATGAAGCGACTCAAGTAGCTAAGGGGAATAGTATGCCCAAGGGTGTGGTATCCCTTGAGAAATTATATGAACTACAAAACCGTTTTAGAGGAACAGTAAATACAAAGACTCGGAGCTCAACATTGTGACAAGAACAATTAAATTTTGGAACCAAGGAAGATATGATATATGTAAACCTCAGTACATGTTTTTCTCCTCAAGAATGACAGGATTTCATCTGGATTTTCAAAAAATATTGAGATGTTTTCGCATAGATGTATGATGATTTAATGACATATGATACGCAAATAATCCAATATGTGATTCCTAAAGAAGGGGTGAACTCATTGGGGCAGAAGCTAAGGAAATTTCATCTGATGCTTGAACCTTTAATTCAAAAGGAATTAAGGAATTTGTAGGATGCTCAGATCATCTTCAAAGTTTTTCATTCTACATGGGTTTCTAACCTGGTTCCTGTTAGGAAAAAGTCCAGCGAGATACACTTGTGTGTTAATTTTCCTAGCCTCAATTGGGCTTTAGATAAGGATAATTACCCCATGCCATTTATGTAGTAGATACTCTACACGGTATCTGGGTCAGAAATGTTCTTGCTACTAGATGGATTCTCTAGATACAATGAAGCTGGTAATAGAACCAAACAAAATAACGGCCACCTTTAGAGAAAAGTGGGGAACTTTTTCTTTCAAGAACATGCCATTTGGACTCAATAATGTTGGCACTATATTTCAACGGGCCATGAACATCACATTCAATGGATTGATCGGCCAGAGTGTGGTCGTCTACTTGGATGACGTAACAATAATTTCCAAGAAAAGATATGATCATATACATCATCTAAAATAGAATTTTGAGCGATTTCGCAAGTATGGGATATCACTAAATCTGAAAAAGAGCATCTTCAGTGTGTTATGGAAACCTCTTAGGACACATTATCACTAAGATTGGAATCAAGGTTGACCCGGAGAGAGTCAAGACTATTGCTCAAATCCCTTTTTGTGTGAACAAGAAAGTAATGCAATCCTTCTTTGGAAAGATTAATTTCCTACGGAAATTCATCTTTGATTATGCCCAGATTGTTAAACCATTATAGGATACGATAAAGAAGGATGCCATATATAAGTGGGGAAAGAGGGAGAAATATGCCTTCACCATAATCAAGCAAGCTATTGTTGATTCTTTAACTTTATACAACCCAAATTTTGGAAAATATTTTCTATTATACATTTTTTCTTCTAACATGTCCATTGTGGTCACATAGAAAGACGATCAAGAAAATGAGCGGCCTATATCCTTCATGAGCGCTAGTTTACAGGGATCAGAACCGAATTATCCCACCATTGATAAGCAAGCATACACAGTATACAAGGCAGTTAAACATTTCAGGCCTTACCTTCTAAAAGCCCACATTATTATATATGTGCCTCATACAACAACCAGATCACTCTTTGTACAACAAGAGTTGGGCAAGAGGATGGCGAACTAGATAATGTGTTTATAAGAATATGATCTTGAATTCTAGTTGGTTCATACTATCAAAGGTTATGGTCTCTACCATCTTGCAACAGAAGAAATGGATTCACTAGAAGAGGATTCTTCTGGGTGGGAACTGGAGATAGAGATGTATAATGTTGAGAAAGTTCCCCCAACAAGTACAACCACGTCTTGGTATGAAAATATGCGGCAATACTTGGAGCACAAATCCGTGCCTTCACATCTATTGACTAAATAGAAGAGGAAAATATGACTTAAAGCTTTGTCTTACCAACTTGTGAATGGTGTGCTTTTTTGGAAGCACCACAATGGTGTCCTGCTAAGATGTTTAGAGCCTCCAGATTCTGAAAGGATGTTAAGAGATCTTCACAATGGACCAGTGGGCGGACACTTTACAGGTGATACCACTACTCACAAGGTGACAAGGGTTGGTTATAATTGGCCCACATTATTTAAGGATGCTCACAACTATGCCCAAAAGTGCCAAGTTAGTCAAAGGTGTGTTGGTCATGATCAGAAGTTAGTCACCCCATTGCTATGCATAACAATTGAGGAACCATTTCAAAAGTGGGGATTGGATGCTATTGGAAAAATCTTTCCTCACTCATCAAATTAACACTAATACATCTTAACTGCAACTGATTATTCTACTTGGTAGACCGAAGCAGTTCCATTAAGGTATGTTAATGATCAGGAAGTCATTCAATTTCTCAAGCAAAACATCCTCACCAGGTTTGACATTCCTACATCACTTGTCTTTGATAATCCAACTTATTTTTCTTCATTATAGATTTTTGAGTTTGCATTAGGAAATGGTGTTGTTTTAAATCATGCATTAAACTACTGCCCACAGGGGAATGGTTTAGCTGAGTCTACAAACAAGTACCTAATCCGTCTTATCAAGAAAATCATTTTCTCTAAACAAAGGAACTGGAATAATGCTTTGGTGAATGCATTATGGGCTGACTGTGTCACTCCCAAACCCTCTCTGAAGACCTCTCCCTACTTCCTTGTATACAGAAAATAAGTTATCCTTCCTCAGACCATATACCTTCGAACCTTGCACCTTTCCTAGGAATCTCAAGGAAAACCATGTTTGTTTGTTTAGAGTAGGATAGATACCATTCTCAAGCTAGAGGAAGATAGGCTGAAAACAGAAGAAAATTTTTCCTTACACCAAAACCAAATCAAGCGTTGGTTTAATAAAAAGTCTGCAAGGAACAAATAGTTTGGTGTAGGAGACCTAGTTTTGAAGTGGGATAAGGCCCATGAAGAGAAAGGAAAGCACACCAAATTTCAATCCATATGGATTTGACCTTATACCATCATTTAAAATCTTGGCCACCATTCTTACAAGCTGAAATCCTTAGATGGAGGATTTACCCTCTTCCTATCAATGACCGAGAGCTTAAGAATTATTTCCAGTAGCAGCCCTGGGCTATGTTCCTACCTCTGTACAGTTTTCTTTTTTTACCTTATCTTATTTATCCTGTCATGTCTTGTGTTCTTTCTAGTTTGTTTGGTCAATGTACATAAATAAGACCTTGTGTGAGAGTGTATGTATGGCACAAAAGAACAATGTGGCAGAAATGAAAAGGGATTGTGACAACTACAATGCTTGGTTATTTGTTAAGTCTCATTGTTTGTTTGGGTCTAAGTGATTAGTCAAGTAATTTCCAGACGGAAAATACGAGTCATGCAAAATGGAAAACTCTTAGTGGACCTATGATGTCCGTACCTTTGGATCTATTTTATTAACTTGGAATTTTAGTTAATGATGTGTTCATGCGTTGACCTGACTGGGTAGAGAAAGGAAAGGACAAAACCTTAAAATGATCATATCAATTTCAGACATTATATGAATCCCTTTGAACAAGGAATAACCTCCTTTTCATATAAAATAAGATGGGATCTCTCTTCCACCTTCAAATAAATAAGTACCTTTGCACATTCTAATAGTAACTAAAGAAATAGGTGAAGAAGAGAAAGGCTTCCTACACAAAGAGGTGAAGAAAGCAAATCCACTGGGGTACTGAACAGGCTTGCTGGAAATGACGCAATGCTTGTGATTCCTTGAGGTGACTCTGTCGAGGTACTAAACAAACTTGTTAGCAGCGGAGCAACATCGGGGAATGTGCTTAACATATGATTATCAAAAGCTCATTATATAACATTTGAGGTATAAAATGGGCCTCCTAAGGAATATTATAAGATAATAGTGGAAATAATAAAATAAGATTAGACCACCTCATCAAGTTTTGGAGGGAAAAAAGAAAAAACTACTTTTTCAACTCGTATTTTAAACTTATCTCCCTATGATTTTACTATAATTTCAAGCAGGAGCACTCATTGAACACAAAAATTATTTTTTCATCCAAGGAGTACCCATGTTTCATACTTCCGGTGGACCCCACTAAATGAAAAATGTGAAATACATGAAAAAAAACATGATTGCAATCAATATTTTGTAACACCCTCCTCCCACATCTACCCAAGTAACCGACCAACCAGGTTAAACATGTGACAAGAATTTACTATGTATGTTTCGACCTCCTAAATGAAGTTAAGGAAGTGGAACCAATGGAAACACACCATATAGACCTTTAATGTCAGCAATAGAACTCCTAGGAACCATCCTAACTTTTCTGCTAACCAACCCCTGAGTCCCACTGAGTTTTTAAGCTATTAAACCTCTTGACACTCCCTTGCTATGGGTATCACAGTGTCCATAGAGCTCTATATGCACCCACAAGCCTACATACCTGCGTCCAAGGACTATTTCTAGTAGACCTGTGCTAGAGTCCGTGGAATTTAAGGCACTTTTCAAACCTAGAATTCTGGCCACTTCCCATAACTTGTTGTGACATCCATAATCCATTAAACACATGATTACAAGACTAATAAACCAAAAACTAACTCTAGGACTAGGCCTAGCCATCCCCAACCGGGACTGACATTCTATCAAACACCTGGCATGAATGAAATCTACAGGTTTAAATAACAAATCTATGCATAGGGGTCTCATACTTATCTGAGATTCGCTATGAGGCATTTTTTCCTTATCACTTTAGATTTAGTTTCATCCATTAGGTCATAGATACATTGTTCATTCATTTACAAGTAAAAACATGATGAGAGCCATACATAACGACTGTCATAATACATATTTGTAACCAACGTAATAACAACAGAAATACCAAGGAAACAACAACCATATAATCCACATATAAACCAATATAATACTCATGAGATAAAAAGGAGAAATAACCTCATATTAATGATGCAAAATCCAACCTGGTATGGGACTACCACATTCCACCCGACCATAGAATGGCTGAGACAAATCTCTCTTCAACCATTCACCCCCATTCCATATTCCAAGCATGAATGTGGGATCTCATAAAACACATCAATCAAAACCATCTAAGGCTTTCAAAGGCCAAACCACCTCAACCCATCAAATAGTGATTCCACTTCATGGCCGGACATCACAAAACCATCATTAGATTGGTCTCTACCCAAGACTTCCAAGGCTCCAGAGCATTTGTTCCAACCCGACTTCTAGGACTAGTAACTCAACCCACAATTGTCATCGGGATTCCAGAGCATTTTTCTAACTAGGGCTTCCAGTACTAGTAACTCAACCCACCAAGGGCTTCGAGAGCATTTGTCTAACCAAGGCTTCTAGGACTAGTAACTCAACCCAAGTTGTTACAGGGCTTCCAAAGCGTTTATCCAACTAGGGCTTCCAAGAACTAATAAATCAAACCAAGCTAAAGGAATCCTAAGAACTAACCAAAACAAAACAAGGAAATAAACCCACAACACCATGGCTATCCAAGAAATGGAAAGGCTAGGAAAATCCACTGTCAATATAGGCAATCCTCCATGATAGTGACAGATCATAACCAATAAACCACATGTATGCACCATGCATCCAAAAATAGTGAGGAAAACATACATGCAACTTGGTACCTGCAAGGAAAAACTCGTTGTAGATGTTGATCCCTATGTCCTCTTGCACTTTCATGCTCTTCCTTTGCCTTCTTACTCCAAAACTCCAAGTATGCCACACTCTCCAAGAGTGCTCCAAGAAAACTCTCTATGTCCAAGAGTGAGAGAGAGAGAGAGAATAATGAGAGAGCTCCAAAACTGAACTGACCAAGCTTACACTGACCAAGCCTGCCTACTGATCCTATTGTCGATTCTATAGACAACCTCTGGATTGCGAAGAGACCAGTTCCTAGTACATCTGAATCTGGTGCATCTTTGATAATTCTTCAAAGGATTTGAGACACCATTTACAATATTTCTTACAAATAGAACTTAGTTGGTTCAAACAACTTAGGAAAGACACAGTCCATGAGTTCTTTATATATATGTGAGGTACACAGTGATATAAAGTATCAATCAAAGGAGGCCAAAATGACCCAAGGAGTTATATATCATTTACTTTAATGTGATTGTGGTAGCAAAATAAATAATAGAAGTCACCCATCATATAGAGCTCAAGATATCGAGTATTCTACACTTATCTGGATTCAGAAAGAAATGACAGTTATGTAATAGTAATGGATGCAAAGACTCATGGAGTGCATTTAAAGATTTAGCTTCCAAAAACTCATATATAAATTTTCATTAACATCTTAACTCAAATGAATCTGTATAAATAAGGAAACATGTCTGGCAGCTACATAACACAAAATCTAAGAAGAACATGAACATTTATGAAATTACAAAAGAGAGGAGACATACTGTAATCCTAGAATGAAGGAATCACCATTGATATGCATTAATATTTTGAGTAACACATACATGAAAGAACCAAAACGTTCTAAAAAATAACACAGAGTTTCTTTCCAAAATCATGAACCTTTTCTTCGTTCATCAAAATCACATATATAGGCCTCTGTAGACAGAGATAGGCCATTAGAGCGATATTCTTTCTTGATTCAGTTCATTATGTCAAAAATATCTCAAGACTTCAGCATGTGCACATGCACAACTGTTTCAACTAAAATGTACTCATTATAACTTATCAAAGTAAAAGTGGTAAGTAAAAATAACATAAGAGTAGTCTAAAATGTCAAAGCTTGGCATGATCTAGAGAATCTTCAAGAGCAGTTGGATGATGAGGCTTGGTGAGACGCATGCGAAGCCTGAGGATGAACCATTTGCATGATAGGTGGATTAGCGAATTATTCACATCTTTCCCATAAGGCTGGAGGAGGCTGAGGAGCATAGCTAAACCTTTTATAGTTGATCTTGAAATCAATTACCCCTGAGTAGTCCAACTTGCGGTGAAACAGACTCCTAACCATCCCGAGTAATTGAAATTCCTTCTTTAAGAAATTTACCATAGTTGTTCCTTTTAGAGTAGTTGTTTTCTCGTGAGATGACCATGCCTTACTCTTTGCTTCTATCATCTTCTAATTGTACTACTCTTGTGGCAGCAGTTCCCCACAAGGTCTTGAAGGTTCGGTAACCCAACCTGCAGGATCCTATCAAATTCTTCATTGAAAGCAGCCACGTCCTTCTGCAACCTGATGAGGCTCTGCTTTGCTTTGACTTGGCCTTCTTCTTTTGAAATTACCTTATAAATATCCATGACTACACTGTTCTAATCTGCTATATCCATTGGCCTCAACTCCTTTGTTGGCCTCTCATTTCAGAAAATGAATGAATTTTAATGCAAACTGGGAGTTCCTTATACTCACGTCTTTAGCATTTGTCAATGGTGGTCCAAATTCTACACTGATGGCTCTTTTCTCATGTATCAGAGTTATATGCTCCAAAATGAGATTTATCTCTTTGATGATCTCGTCCCATACCAGCTGCCTGGCCTTAAGGAGAGACATGTTCCCTTTCAGCTTAGCCTTTGGCTCAGTTATTTCCTGTGTTGAACCCTGCAAAGTTTTAGTGACATGTTCAACATTTTCAACTAAGGCTTGCAATTGTTTCTCTTTCTAAGCTAGCTGGGCTTTGGTAGTGTCTAAGTCCCTTTGGTTCTTCTTTATTTCACTTTCAGAGAGCTGCAACTCAGTTAAGGCCTAAGTGAGGTGATCAGTGGGGTTTGGGGATCTTCAGGCACCACTATTATGCATACATGAGAGTCAATATTTTGTTGTAACTCGGCCATAGATTATTCCAAAGCCAATACCTTTTCTTTGTTGTCTACCAACTCCTTTGCCAGTTGTTCTTTCTGCCTCTCCACTTGTACCAGCTCCTGTGTTTGAACATGTTCATTGTCGGGCATATTTAGTTTATGCCTTAACTCCTGGTCTTCTTTTTTAGTTTCTTGTAGGACGACCTCTACTGTTGATTTGTCATCTACGTTTACGCCTAGTTTGATAATCAAATCCTTATATGAATCTTTCTGTAGATATATAGCTCTTGAGTTGGCATTTTCCACTTTTATTTTATTGAAGATCTTGGTTATATATGTCTTTGCTCTATTGATAGTCATAAGGTTTTTACCCAAGTCATTATACAACATCTCACCAACCTGCTTATGTAAGTTGACTTTATCTGAGAGAGGGACACTGGCCAAATTCAAGGATACATCCAGGGTCTTGAACTGAGGTCCTTCAGGTAAGATCTGTATTGATGGATGTCGTAGTGAAAACTTCATTTCATCCTTCTCTAAGTCCATGGCAGTTAGTAATCGGGTGTGATGAGGAGTAGATTTGGAAACCATTGTTCTCTTTAATCTCTCTTTGATCTTTTTGTTGCTCTCATTAATGGCCCTTCCTATGGGCCAACTAGGTCCTGCAGTAACAACATTGTCCTTAGGATCTGGAATGGCTACTTCAGTTTTTGGTGAAGTAGTGTCTGCTGGTGGGTTCTCCAGGTTGATCTAAAAGGCTGGGTGATCTGAAACAATCTTCTCTAACTATATATTTACTTCCTCCTCTTTCTCTTCCTCTTCTGGATCATGAACCCTAGCCTTTTTATTTATATGATCTTCCATTGTATCGACACCCCCTGTTGAGTCATCATCCCTCTTTGTTCCTTTGCCCGTACTGACTGAGGACTAGGTCTTCTTCTCTGTATTCAAAGACCATGAGTCAAAGTTAGCTTTCCATTCAATTTTGGGCTTAGGTTCATGCATGTAAGTCGAAGATTTATTTTTTTCTCTCCTTCGAGCAATGATGCCTTGGGGATCATAGTGCCAAGTGTCACCCTTTTCTAGCTCCATAGATTCTAGTAACGTCTCAATTGTTTTGAAAACCTGCCTTGTGTTTACCACAAAGGGGCATACTAGCTATCCCATTTTGAAGACGTAACCCTTCTTTGTTGGTAAAAAATAAAGCAGATCTACACTGAGGATATGCCAGATGAAGTCAAGGGAAAAGACCCTCATTGGCATGAATACTGGTAAATGATATGGATGAAGTTCACAACCGTAAACCTGTATTTCTATGTAATCCTCATAGAGGTACCAGTCCCCTATCATGGAATCTTTGCTGAGTTGGAGGAACTCCTTCTGCTGCGGGAAGATTCTGGGAGGAGGGTTTCCATGAATAATACGGTAAGCAATAGCCATGAAAGTCGAGATAAATTGGGAATACCCACCTAAGCCAGGCCTCTTCCTCACTGAGACATTCTAGTCAAAGACAAAATTTTGATGTTTTTTGGGAGAGAACACTTGGAGATCTAGACATGAGTATACAGGAACATGTAAAACAAAAGGGAGTAGTAACAGAAATAATAGGAAGGAAGGAATAAACGAAGATGAAGGCTTATAGAAGCAGATAGGTATAACAAGATTTTAAGTAGATAGTTGGGTTTCTTCATCATATGCATAAACCCCAAGGTGGCTTTATTTATTATGTATGAGTCATATTCGCCCATTAAGGAGGTAATTACAGTCAGGATGGGTCGAACAAGTTTTTGAAAGAGGGTTATAGGTAACCACTTCTTAGAGGGAAGGGATTCCCTTTCAGGGGCAAGGATTTTGTCTAGGAAATTTTGCTCATCAGGGGGAAGTGTAACAAAGTGATGAACTAGGCATTAGGGGAATTTTTAGGTCTAAAATGGGCCTCCTAAGGAAAATGTACAACCAAAATAAAATTTATAAGAACCAATAGGATTCAAGGTGATGATGTCAACCATGGGGGATGATTCACCATTTTTGAGTTAAAAAGTAAAAAGATTAAAAAATAATAAAATAGTAAAACTACTTTTTCAACTCGTATTTTCAACTTATCTCCCTAAGTTTTTATTCAAATTTCGAGCAGGAGTACTCGTTGGATGCAAAATCTAATTCCTCATCCAAGGAGTACCCATGTTACATACTTTCGATGGAACTTGCTACATGAAAAATGAGAAATACATGAAAAATGTGATTGCAATCATGTTTTTCATGTTTTTCTCATTTTTTGTGTAGCAGGATCCATCGAAAGTATGCAACATGGGTACTCCTTGGATGAGGAATCAAATTTTGCATCTAACAAGTGTTGTCACTCAAAATTTGAGTAAACCCATAGGGAGATAAGTTGAAAATACGAGTTGAAAAAATAGTTTTTTATTTTTTCCCTCTAAAATTTGATGATGTAATCTAATCTTATTTTATTATTTCCACTATTATTTTATAATTTCCTTAGGAGGCCCATTTTAGACCTCAAAATTCTCCTAATGTTGGCATCAGTGAATGATTGTAATGTGGGGGAAGCGGAAAAAATTAACGCCCTTTGAATTAGGGTAGGGGTTATTTCCATAATTTTAACCCCTGAGGCAAAGAGGAAGTATTTTTTGTCATCTTGGTACGCTTCAGCCAACCAGGATACAAATTCGGGGAGATGGTGAATAGTAGGTGCAATTTGGAAGTAGAGACTAGAATTGAAAACCCTAAAAGGGTCTTCTTTCTTTACGTGGTTAGAAAACAGCTCACAGCGGAGGTCAGCAAGCGAATAAGGACAAGCAGGGTCTACAATTTGACTCTCTACATCAACCAAGGGTTTGAGACCAGTGGACTTGACCTCACGAGTTATGGGAGTTGTGGGAGCATTCTGCTTCATTTTATTGAGTGAATAAACAAGAATACAAGTGGTTGGGGTGTTGGGTTACCTAGAGCCCACAGGAGTGTTTGAAAGTGACTTTGGAGGTGGTCCTTTGCGTTTGGGAGTATGCGGAGAGGTAAATCCTGCACAGGTGACCAGGCAGGGATATTCTTATTGAGACCAAATAGTAGTTGTCGGGGAGGTTAATTTAGGCAACAGGTGCTTATATAACAGAAGGGCATAGCTGTCCAAGTGGCGAATTTGGGGATTGGCGTAGGATGACACGTGGTAGTTAAGGATTGGTCTACAACAATGATTGTGAGTTTCGAAGGCATGAACAAACCAAGCGCTTTTACCTTTACCTTTTACCTTTTACCTCATACCCTTACCTTTTACATTTCAAGCCATGCGGCCTCTGATCTTTGAAGAGCAAGCGGGAGGAGTCCACCTGGCGGGTGGTCCCAATCGCATTACAGCGGACAGTACTGCGGACGAGGCAAGTCTCTTGCTAGCCACTAGAACTGATCATGACTGTCAAATCAGCACTGACCTTTCAACGTTAGGGCTCATCATGTTGTTATCCTTCGTGCATGTGATGCCGTCAGAGTTGGTACATATGAGTGGGGGATGTGGATGGAGAGTTGGTATTATATTGAAATTAATTTATTTTAATATATATATATATATATATATATATAGAATAAAAATTAAAATAAATATAAAATAGTTAATACCTTTTATGTGAATTCATAGTCCCATGAACTTTTAATTTAATAATAGTATAACTAACTATTAATTTAATAATTATTTAAATCCATAACTTTAACTTATTTTAATTTTTAGTTTTTAATTAAATATAGTGTTATGCCCCCCTTTTCCCTGGGTCCGGTCCAACTAGCTGTTTCCTAGTCAAATTTAGCCGTTAGTTAGTCAACATAGCCATTGCCAGGTCAAAAATTTTAGTCGTTGGATGTTCTGCTCTAACTATTTAACATGCAATCTAGATCTGATTCTTCAACTTGTCCTAACGATGAACCACACTGGTTGGTTCAAAACGCATCGAAAAATGAAATATCATGAGATTTACGCCGAAAAATCTCTCAAAAACATATATATTTCCATAATAATCTCTTTATTAATGCTTCAGTTATGCTTACAGACTCAAGACTACCTTGCGCACTCAGCTGCAGGGGTCCATGCACTCAGCTGTGGACTCTACTCTAGGCCTCTGTGCACACAGCTACAGAGCCTCTCTTCTACTCTAATACTCTTCACTCTTCACTTCTAATGACCCATTACATTCAATCTTCATCAACTATCATTATGCCTTAGACTCTCTAAGACTCTCCTTTTTATACAATCCCATGGTTCGCGGACCATGGGTAGGTCTATACAAGCCAACACAACTTACATAAAAGAAGGGAAAATCCCTTTATGACACTTACTATCTACGCGCTCTGTGACCACAACTTGCGGAGACTTTACACTTTACATAACAAAACTTGGGATTTCTGCCCCAAAACTTGGGCTTTTGCCCCAAAATTGACCACAGGGGACCCTGTCCCAACAGGCCCCCAACACAAATATCATGACTCACCCCTGAGTCACTTTGCTAGCACGAAGATCTTACTGCAAAGACCTCCCAGCTCTACTTGTGCTACTGCTACCTCGGTCACGCTCTGCGTGGCTGCCTGCTTGATTTTCTCCCCCAGTTGCTCGGTTTTTGGTCCTGCGCTATCTTCCTTTACCTTTTGTTGCGTCCTCTGTAGGCTCGCTAGCTTCTCCTCAATGGTGGTAGAGATAACATAGGCCACGTCCAGCCAACACCCCAATTTGGCCTTAAGGACCACCTCTTTGCATTGCGCTGCCTCCACCTGTTCGAGCAATTTCTTTGCCTCGTGTAGCTTAGCCAATCATTGTGATATGGCGACGGTGCACGTTGTCGCTCTTGCTTTGTCATATTATTGTTGCAATTCTCGGGCCTCTGTGTTCAACCTCTGTAGGTTAGGATCCTCATGCAGAGTCGTAACAACCTCCATAGACTGCTCAAAGAGCATTGTACAATCTGCCACTGCGACATCTACTGTCGCGACCCGATCCTTTACAGTTGCCTCGCGCTGTTCTCTGACCTCTAGTGGAGTTGAAGGCTATGACTTCAACTCAAGCTCTGTGATTTTAAGATTCAGTTCAAACTAAACCTTGGCCATCTCTATCCTTGCATCACGTACATGTGTAGCCAACTTCCTAATCTTGGCCTCCACCGGCGCTTCTTCTGGGATATGCAGTTCTGGAACGATTCTGCATGCTTCGGCTACCATTGTTGCGGTTCGCTCATTCTTCTCATAAACCTTCTTCCATTCTTCTAACACGGTTGCCTTCTCAATGAATATATGTTTGTTGTTGACTTTCTGCTTGCTGATCATGCACAACACGCGCTGCTCTCGGACCTTAAGCTCTACAATCACACCTGCCTGCAGTGTGTGAAGGAATTCACAGGGGAGCGCGGCCAAGTTGAGGCCAACATTCCTCAAATCCCTGACAGTAGCCTTTTCAGCCTCTGCCTTCGTGTTCAAAGCTCCATCTGGCAGCGTGACTACCCGGAGATCCAAGGATCGAACCAACTCTGCTGCTTGAGTGGTCCCCGACGCCAAACTGGTTGATGTCGTGTTGCTTTTCCCTGCACCTACCTGCATTCTAGTGGTTTGGATCTATAGCTCGCGCAGACCCGTCTGTATAGCGACCAGTGATTGCTTCTGCTAATGCTCAAACTATTATAGTAGTTTCGTTGTCATGTCCCTTACCTTATCTCCAATATCGTCCAAATCACCCTCCGTCAAGGTGATTGGATCAAGCGATGATTTGGAGGCTTTGGTCTTCTTTCGCTATCCCTCCTTTTCTTGTTCCCTATATCGCTTTAAGCAGAAAGGTGTGCTCTTCGGATCTCTGTCACCGTGTTCTCACTTTTTTTCTTCCTCCGTTTGGGGTGAAGGAGATTTCTAACTTCTATCAGAGCCGCGCTCTTCCTAATTTGCTTGTTCCTTTGTGGCATGCTCCACTTCTACACGGGCCTTCTCCTCAGTCTCCTTATTCCACTTTTTTTCCAACTGATGCACCTTCAGTTAGGCCACTCCCTTTTTCTGCTTCTCTGCGGACTTGCTAGTCCCGATGGCCAAATCTGATGGTGTGTACCAATCTATTGGCCATCGCTTAAGGACTTCGGCAATGACATCGTCTGTAGCCAAGCAGGTAAGATCATACCACTTCTGATCTGGATCCTTTAGTGCGTGGATATAAACGCGGTGGAAGTCTGCTTTGAATTCCGCATACCCAGATAATTGTTCAAAAATGGTTGGCGACAACCACAGCTTTCGGTTGATGGCGATATGAATGCTCATCTCCATTAATACCCAAACACTTTAGTTTCTCGAACCCGCACAGTGTCCTTTGTGGCCCACAACGAAGCAAACTTTGCTTCTTCTATTAAATATATCTTAATCATAGGAAACTCGCTGTCCTCCGGCAACTCCCACGTGACTAGCACAATTGAGAGTAATAGCCAGGAATAATGGAAAATATTGCTTTGGTCCTGTGCCTCTCTCAGTTCGCGAGGAACTCACTACACAAGTAGTGATCCCAGTTGAACTGTACGCCCTTCGTGCACTGAGCCGCTAACCAAGCCACTGGTGTCAGCTCCTCATCTGTGCGGCACTTCCTCATCACTTTGCCAGCCAAAATTTGGGTGGCCACCTTCACTACGGGGTCAGTAATACTGGAAATAGAATACCCGCATGCTTTCTTGACAAGTTTGAACTTGTCCTTCATCTTCTTGGCGAGGTCACGCTCGCCCGTCTTGCCACCAAATGCCTTTGCTAGATTCAGTCCTAAATGAGGGAGTAATGTGATCCTATGGATCATCATATCAGTGATTGGTATCGGCTTAGTCAACCACAAGCACCCATCATGCACAAGGCACAGCAACTGCTTAATGACTATCAAATTTATAGGGGCGCGGTGGTAGTGAGGCACCCATAGGAGGTTCAACAACCCTGCCTTGTTTACCCCGCGAATCCATTCCACCAGCTCCAGCGTGGTGACACCAGACTCCTTGTAGAATACTCACTTCATGAAGGTATCAATAGCCAGGTGGGGAAACCGCTCAACGTCTCCCAAATCCCAATCTTCAAGTTTCAGATGTGGGATGCGCGCCAAGCGCAGACCTTCAAAAGTGATTTTTTCTAGCAGCAGGGGTGTGTTCAAGAGGAACTATCCCTCATCTGGGTCCTTTGGGACCTTCACCTTGCCTTGGCGCAGAGGGATGTACTCCGACAGCTTCAAAATGGGGTCTACCCCCTCAACATCTATGTCTTTCGCGCCCTCGTCGGCCTCCAGGTCTACCACTTTTCCTTTCTCCTGCGCGGTTGGCTTTTCTTTCCACTGCACCTGTGTAGCTGCATGTTTCCTCGGTGACTCACACACTGGCAACGTCTTCTTCTATTTATCCTTCTTTGGCTCTGGAGCCTCTCTCAGCAGTATAGGCTTCGGCCTAGGTGACCTCGACGCCTTAGGAACTGCTACGGGAACCTCCATACTCACGACTTCAAGGGATGCGCCCTTAGAGGCAAAAACGCCCCCAGTACTAGTGGTCTCAGCTGGTGCAGACATGACGTTGGTAATGAGGTTCCAATCAGATTCAGGATACTGCTTGGACACAAGGCTTGGAAGCAAATTCTCAAAGAGCTCATGCAACAGACAGCAAGACTCAGAAATTCCCAGAATGCAAAGTGTTTCTTGCTAGATGACCATCTACAATTTATAGGAAAATTTGAATTCAAATTCGATCGTTCCCCCCAAAATCCATCCATAAATGCGAGATTAGCGGCAGATTTCCAAAGATTTCACACTTGATTTTAGCCTTAAATGCCTTAAATGTCGGTCACTCGCTCTGCTTAACCATCTTCTGGCAGTCAAATCATGAACAGTGACAGTAATAGTCACTTTTTAGCTACATTTTGTGGTCTCTCCTTCTGTAGCGTAGCTCCCTTTGCGCATCTGCTGATACTGTGACACCTTTCTATTTTGCACATACCCCTGTTCGCGCATCTCTACAACCCGGGTAGTGTAGTTTATAGTCCTGCACCTCCTTGCAGTTTCCTAGAGCGCTAAGACTGTGCTACCGTCATATAGTCATCTGGTCGGATCCTCGGTGTATGGCTTCAATCGGCTGCCATTTACCTTTCCTGGAAATGGATCTCCATTCAATTTCACAAGATGAATTGCTCCACCATCGGTAATCTCCTTGATCACATATGGCCCCAACCAATGCATTTGAAATTTTCCTAGAAATTTATCAAACTTGTTGTCATATAATAAAACTAAATCATTTACCTTGAAGGTGAGTAGTTTTATGTACCAATCGTGCCATGCCTTTTCGCGCTCCTTCTGAACTCGTTGATGGAATCTAGCCAAGAACCTATCTTCCTCCAACTCTGTCAGCTCCGCGAGCCACTCTTCTAAGGCTTCGCGGTTCATCATTCCTGTGAATGTTGATATGCGTAGGCTAGGCACAATGTACTCCATAGGCATCATAGCCTCTACGCCATAGACCAACCTGAAAGGTGTCTATCCAATCAGCTTCTTACAAGTAGTTCTATAAGCCCATAACACTGTTGGTATGTGCATGTCCCAATCATTCCTCTGTGCATTGCAAACCTTTGTCAGCACATTATCCAATATCTTATTAAACGCTTCCACGTCCCATTGGCCTGACGATGATATGGTGTGCTCTTTTGATGATAAACTTGGAATTCCTCTGTTAGCGCGTTGATCCTTTCATTTAGGAACTGCATACCGTGATCACTCATCAAAATCTCTGGGAAACCCAACCTGGTCAGCACATATTCAAATTGGAACTTTGTTGATGTTCCCCTGCCCTGTACAATCCTTCACAGGCTATGACTCCGCCCATCTAGTCAAATACTCAGTCGCAGTGATGATATACCATGCACCCGTCTTCTTTTCTAGAGGCTGAATTGGTCCTACAAAATCAATTGCCCACTTTTCAAATGGCCGCAATGACACTTATGGATTCAAAGGTAACTCATCCCTCCACGATGGCCTTCCCATCCTCTGACATGCATCGCAAGCCCTACAATATGCTTTCAAATCCTTATGCAATATTAGCCACCACAACCCAACGCGTAAAATCTTTTGCACTGTTGCTTTTCCTGCATAATGGCCTCCCACAGATCCTCCATGAGCTTCAGCAATGATACTGCTACGTTCAAAATCAGGCACATAGCGTCACATTATTTCGTCTGATCCCATCTTATACAAGTGACCTGCAATAACAGGGAAGTCTATCGCACGTACCACTAATTCCTTCTTTTGTTGACTAGTGTACCCCTTTGGAGTTGTTCCCATAGTCAGGAAGTGGATGATGTCTACAAAATGATTGTCTTCCATGCTCACCACAAAGAGCTGCGCGTTAGGCAGTCCTTCTTCCAAATTAGTGGGCTCCTCTCTTGTTTCAATGCATGACATATGATCCGGTCCTGCATTCAATCATCCTGGCTTCACAATGACTTCGAAATCATACTCCTGAAACAAAAGCAACCATCTGCATATTTTCCCCCCAACACAGGCTTGTTGACCAGGTACTTTAATGCAAAATGGTTTGTATACATCTTAAAGTGTCTGCCTAGCAAGTAATGCCTAAACTTCTGGAGCATGTACACCATATCCAACCCTTCGCGCTCCGTCGTTGAATAGTTCTTTTCAGCCTTAGACAGCTTCCTGCTCGCAAATGCTATCAGGTGATCCAGTTCTCCTTCACTGGCCTGTGTTAGTACTGCTCCCAATGTAATACATGACACATCCACACGCACATGAAATTCCTTGTTCCAATCCGGGAAGACTAAGATCGGCATGGTGACCATATTCTCTCTTAACACATCTAGGCTCCGCTGACATTCCTCATTCCAACAGAATGTAGCATCCTTCTTCAACAGTTTTTCCATCAGTGCAGTAATTTGAGCATAACTCTTGATGAACTTTCAGTAATAACCAGTATGACCCAGTGTTGCACGCAGCTATTTAACACTTCTTGGCGCCTCCAAATTGATTATAATCGTGATCTTAGCTAGGTCCACCATTAATCCTTGTCTGCACACTACATGACCCAACAAGATTCCAAAAGGGACGCAAAATAAACACTTTTTCAAGTTTAGCGTGATCTGATACCTCCGGCATGTATCCAACATCAAGCGCAAACTAGCTACATGGAATTTGACCAGTCCAAACACCGTCCAATCATCAAATTATACCTCCAAAAACTTGTGAATAAACTCTTTGAACGCCGCAATGACTACACACGAAAAGATCATTGGCGCATTCTTAAGTCCAAAAGGCATTACAGTATACTAAAAGCATCCCCACTCAGTCACGAAGGTTGTCTTACTCCTATCTTCCGGTGCGATCTTTATCTTATGATATCCAGAGAACCCATCAGTGAGTGAATATGTTTCCTATCCTCCTACATTATCCAGCACTTCATCAGTGAACAAAGTTGGAAAAGGATCATGTACGCAAGCATCATTCAGCTTCCTGAAATCTACGCATATCCTTATTTCATCCTTCCACTTCTTTTCCTGAACTACCATAGGACTTACCCAATCAGAATCCTGCACTAGTTCAATGATACCTGTGGCAAACTTTTTATCCAACTCCAAGCGGACCTTTTCCTTGTACTTAAGATTGAGGCGATATGGCCTCTGCTTCACAGGCTTCGCCTCTGGTTTCAACATTATCTTCATCACTCCTAAATCACCTATTATCCCCTTCAGGTCTAAAAAATTTGTAGGGAAAAAATCCTGGTATTCACATAGCAATTTAGCGACCTTATCCACCATAGCATCATCCCAATAGTCCCCTATCTTTGCAAACTTCAGCTCAACCTCTGTTCCAATGTTCACTTGTCTTGTTTTCAACGGCGGGGTTATATCTGGGTTCTCTATCTGCGGCCCCTCAACTTTGCGGTGACCTTCTGCCTCTGGGATATTAATGTTCCTTGTATCCTCCTCTTATTCATCAGTAGTCACATTGTATCACTCCAGCGCATGGCGCAGATGGGTGGTCTAATCAGTTTGAATCAAATCCAAGGGATCCTGCAGATTCTGAAGATCGCTGCCTTGACCTCCTGCAACGCTTCATCAATGCACTCGAATCCATCCTCAAAGATGAATGTCATCAAGAATCCCTGTCTCAAAATATCCCATTCGTCCATGTCGTGGCGGAGCTCTGTCTCCAAGTACCAATTCATTGGTATTACATCTAAAGTGTGACAAAACAAATGCACCCACTCTGGTTGTGGTTCTACTCCATAAGCATCAGTCCATTTTGCTAAGTGATCGCGCGGATCACTCCTCCCATCATATTTCTCTGTTAATCGCACCTTTGGGTGACCAAACCGCACCCTCATCATTCTTCTATATTCGCGCCATCCATCAAAATTGTCTTTATGTGTACCCCACCATCTTGCAGGCATAACGTGCAATGCTAAGTCCAAGGCTTGGAAGCGATGCTTCTCTGGCACTTCCCTTTCAAATGCATCCAAAAATTTATCAACATCAGTTAAACCATCATAATAAGGCAGACTTCTTACCTCCGAAAATATGTGGCGAAGTGATTTAGTCATCATGTTACAGCGCAACATAGATACTTCGTGTAATCGATTATGCTAGTGTTCCAATTCTTCATCTAAATCTGAGGTGCAGGAGCTTTCGCGGTCCCATACAATACGTCCATCTACTATCAGATTCACCCTATCTTGATCTCGTGTCGTTATCTTATAAATCTGGTCCAAATCATCATCACTTTCATAACCGCGGACCGTCTCAGTACAATGCAGTCCTTCTACAGGGTCCAAAGGTACTACTACGTAGAGCGCTTTCCTCTCAAATGACATTTTCTGCTTTATCAAATTGATCACCCCATTCATGTCAATAGCCCAATTGATACCAAGGAGCGCAGGGTAGGGATTGTTGTCATCGACAATCTCTATCACTTCAAAATCAGCCAACGCACTCACGCCTTCAATATCCACTGTCACTCTCTACAATCTTCCCATGGGGATAATCCTTTGTTGATTCACCATCCTCAATTGAATAGGAGACCATTGTAGCGCAAGTCTCCCCATTCTCTCCCATGTTTGTTTCGGCAAAACATTCACATTTAACCCAAGATACATAATAACTTGGTCCATTTCATATTCGCCTATTTGTGCGGTGAGCCTCATCTCATGCCTTGTTCTTACCTTATGCCTACCAATTTTCCTGACCATGCACGGTCCCTCAAGAGTATTTTCTTTACCAGTGCATTTATTGATCAACTCCTGTAATCCTTTTACGGCCTTGCTATCATGTAGAAGCTTCATATAGGTCTCCAAAAAGATAGTAAGCATGGATGGGTCCATTTCCGCAGACTGCTTATCCTGACTTCCTGAGGTAGAAGCTTCAGCAAAGCTTTTCTTTGCTTCCATGAAGGTTTCTTTTGTGTGCTCCAGATCAAAGCCAACCTCCTTCTCTGGAGCTTTGCGTACCCATTTGCTTTCTTCGGGTTGCTTTCCCTTATCTTCACCAATCGTCATCCCACTTCAGAGCACGATATTTACATTAGGATCCTCTTCACGGGGTTCATCCTGCATCGTCTGCAGGTTCTGGGTAGGTTGTTGAGGCTGCGTCCACTTTTCGCGCATCTTAGCTATTAATACCGGGTAGTATTCTGTCGCTTGGTCAAACTGAGTATAGTATCGGCACAACAGGCGCGTCGGGTTTGTACATTCTCACATGTAGTGTCCTAGCCCTCCACAATTGTATCAAATAACTTGTCCCTGACCTCGCGCAAGTCCTCCTCCGCCTCGACTCGTCCACGCCCCTGATATCCTCCTCGCGCTCCCCCAGCGCCTTGATTTCAAGGCTGAGTCTCTGTCTACATCTGGTATGCGGGCGTTCTCTCCATCATTAACTCATAACTACGGAAATTGCACTCATCATGACCTACTGATTTGTAAAAGTTGCAGAAGAGTTGTTGCGGTGTCTGTATAAATTTCTGCAACAAGTGACAATTGTCTGTCACATGTTTTCCAGCTACCTGACAGATAGCACACCACAACGTGGGCCCCGTACTTGGTCCTGCTTGAGCTTCTGGTCTCAGAGGCATCGGCCCTCCTCCTGCAACATAATTCGCGAAGATAGGGCAATGATCTTTATCATGCCCTTGACCCTTACATTTTAAACACCAAACTTCTTCACGCACCTCTGGCCGAGCCGCTCTATCCTTCTTCATACTTTGGAATTCTAGGAAAATATTTGGCAACTCCACGTGAATCTGTTGAACTCCCAACGCAACATCTTGAATTGGTATCTCATGCAATCACATCGCAATCTCCAGGGCTTCCGCCTGGGTCCCAATCTTTTACTATGATAAAGTAACCCTTAAATGAGGCAAGAGTGAAGCCACAAACCATTCGTGGTGCTACCCATCCTTAAGATTCATGTTAGCTTCACGGATCTTGCATTTCAATCTCTGATCCAACTCCCAAGGTGTCTCGCCATGATTCATCATGATCTCCTTGAATCCCACGATTGATTGCGCTTTAGACTTGGGTCTATTGAATTCCTTATTCAACGCAGTTTGAATATCTGCCAACGTAGTCATCGGGTTATCAGTGCAGTACTTAATGTACCACGTTAGCGCGCACTCTTGTAAAGCAGTAACCAATGTTGCTTTCTTCATCTGATTGTTTGTAATGTTCTAGGCTTGCCACTCAGCCTTCGTGACGAACCAAAACTGGTCCGGGTCCTCATTTCCCAAGCCCTTGAAAACGGGAAACTTCACTGTATTCGCCATATTGAACGGTGGTGGATGTGGTGGCAGTGTGGGCGAAGGTGTATGCGGCAGAGGTGAAGATGGAGGTGGTGTGGGAGGATGGGGTATTCGTGGGAACCCTCGCCTTATTAACTGGACAGTGCTCTACGAGGAAGCCTATGTTGCTTCTTCATCGTCACTCAGAGGAGACTCAATCAGCGAGCTATATTCAGGTCTTGTTCTTCTTCTATCCCTGAATAAATTTCCACTTTTCATAGCTTCAAACATCAAGGTAATTGCATAACCCACTTTTCACACAAGAGCATTTTAATCCAAGTATTCAAAGATCTTAAAACTTACCTCGTGGTCCCTTGAAGAAGCGTTACTCTGCTTCCCTGTAGCTGACTGATGTATCAACCATGAACTCTGTCACAAATCCTCAGATGACACGATCAAGCCAGTGATCAACAGCATACACGATCTTATCTTCATAGGATTCTAATCTCCGCACTAACTTCGAGGTCCACACTATTGGACCGCCAAGCCTCCACCTTCCCTGGTCGTCTGCCAATTTAGCAATCCACTCGTATATTTCGACCGGGAAGGAACAGAAGAAAATTTTGTGTATCTCTATGTACAAATACTTTTCTAACCACTATTATTTCGTCAATCGTGGGTTCCTGTTTTCTTGTGCCTCAAATTCGTAGATCTTTCTATCCAACTAATCTTCAATTTCCTTCTTAGTCGGATTCCAATGATGTGACATCACACAACTCTTTATGCAAATCCCGGTCCTGGTAGCGAAACCATTTGTTGGCTTAGTGGGTCCTGACTTAGGTTCAGAGTTCAGTTTTCCAAACAAATCCCTACATTATTGGCCCTTTCGGCATCAATCTGCGTAGCGGGGACAGAAGTCTCACCTGAAGCAGTATGGGGGGATGTTGGAACCAAGTTTCTGCACCCTAAGATGATTGTGATGTCATTTTATACCCTAAACCTACCTTCGCATAGATCGATAAGCCCTTAAGCCTTATCCATATAACTTCCTTTTACAAGCCTCTATACCTTTTCGAAGGTCTACCACTGTCTTTCGCGGGCCTTAAACAAGTGAAACAACCTCTTACGCGCCTCTGTAATTACTCTTAGTTCTGTATTTACCCAGATCGGCCTAAGTATCGTATATCTTTAACATGCATTAAGATAGTCTTCACGTGAACAAGTATTAATACTTGCGTTCATATAACAATGTAAACCATGCAAGATCGCGCATCAATATAGGATTAAATCATAAACCCATCATTCATCATAACATAAATGCAATCATTCATAATAGAAGTAAATGGACAAAACATAGATATTTCCATAATAATCTCTTTATTAATGCTTCATTTCTGTTTATAGACTCAAGACTACCATGCGCACTCAGCTGCAGGGGTTCGCGCACTCAGCTACGGGGGTCCACACACTCAACTGTAGACTCTACTCTAGGCCTCTGCGCACACAACTACAAAGCCTCTCTTCTACTCTAAGACTCTTCACTTCTAATGACCCATTACATTCATTCTTCACCAACTATCCTTATGCCTTAGACTCTCTAAGACTCTCCTTTTTATACAATCCCATGGTCCACGAACCATGGGTAGGTCTATACAGGCCAACACAACTTACATAAAATAAAGGAAAATCCCTTTATGACACTTACTATCTATGCGCTCTGCAACCACAACTTGTGGAGACTTTACACTTTACATAACAAAATGTGGGCTTTCTACCCCAAAACTTGGGCTTTTTCCCCAAAATTGACCACAGGGGACCCTGTCCCAACAGGGGAACATCGTCCTCGGTGTTTGATGACACCTATAACCAACAAGACAGCTGAAAATAAAACCTACTTCCCATGGAACTTTATAACGTAGCTTGTTGTGGTATCTACAAGGACCACTGCTGAAAAATGACAATCATACCGTTTATTGGAGCTTTATAACACAACTCATTATGGTATTTACAATAATAACCACATAGAATCACTTACACATTTGCTTCACCCATAAATAACCATACTGTCTATGGAGCTTTATAAATCCAACTTGGTACAATATTTACAATAGTACACATATAGAAACATATGCACATTTTCTCAACTAGCAAATAAAAGGACACGATGCCTACATCTGCAACAAGGGAAAATAGAGGCTCACACCTCCACCCTCAAAGTAATACCAAGATTTACCTCCTTCCCAGGAAGTCCATTATCCACTGCAAAGTCAAATATGCATCCACTATCCTACGCTACAATCCTGCGCCACTTGTCCTTTCAGTGAACAATTATCGGCTCATTGTTCCAGGGCACACTCCCAATGTGCATTTGATTCCATCTGGAAATTCTAATGACCAGGGATATATATAATATATATATAGATATATATATATATATATATATATATATATATATATATATATATATATATATATATATCCCCGACCTTCCCTTCTCTGCTACACAGTCCCTCGGGAAATCTGGTCACACACCTTCCAACTTCTGTTGGCACCCCCATCCTGGGCAGTCCATCCTTCGGCAAGGTTTCCTTGCATCAGAAGGTCCAAAAAAAGGCTTATCCCTGCCTTAAACCTTCATATTGGTCATAGGATGCTCATGGCAATCAATGGACACTATTGGGTACCAGTGTCCCACAAAGGTCCTACTCCTGAAGTGCTTTACCAACATATTGTTTCCTATTCCAATTCTTTTCACTGACATTGCTAATTCTTATAGTCAGTTTCAACCACCCAACCAGGCATGTTCATGCATTCCTGTACCAAGCACATAATTTCCATTGGATTCAAAATAAATTGAAATAACTTCAAATCATACCTCATTGGTGGCCCGTCAATAAGGTATACTTGCAATTTTGTTCGCTTCTTGTCACAACAAGTTAATCTAGCATCTTTTACCAAATCATCATGTATAAACATAGCACATCAAGTTAGCTTAGAACACAACCATCATAGATCAAAATCATAAATCCCATGTAACCATCATAAACCAGAATCATAGATCACATGTAATCATCATAGACCATAATTATAAATCACATGCATAATAAAACTGAAATAAAATACTCATACTTATCCTTTAATTAATTCCTTAACTTCTACCTTTGTCCTTATTCCGTTCGCACTCTAGATCGGTTGCCACACCTGACAAAAACCAAGTGCCTTCTCCTCAACCATGTGCACATACACGTAATGTGAATCACACACATACAACCACACACGACATACAACACCGTCCAATACATGCATCTACACCTGACACACAACACATACACCTACACCCAGTGCACAACACAACACAATACATGCGCCTACACCCGGTGTACACCACCACACAATACATACACCTACACCCGACGTACAATACAATATATACATCCATACCAAATGTACAACCCCACGCAATACATATACGTACATAGAGTACAACATAACGAATACACATGTCACAATGTACACCACCACACAATACATACACCTAAACCCGATGTACAACACAATATATACATCTATACCAAATGTACAACCCCACGCAATACATATACGTACATAGAGTACAACATAACGAATACACATGTCACGATGCCACAAATACACAATGCACATACATAGTATTGCATGTACAGAACACAATGTACAACATGCACATAATACCACATGTACACCAATACCACATGTACAACATTTACATAGTACCACCTATACACATCACCATCTGCACAACATGTACACGGCACCACCACCCACACAACGCATACACAATGCCACATGTACATCGTACCACCTATACAATGTGTACATAACGTCAGACATACACAACACCACATGTAAGACATGTACACGACACCACATGTACACATCACCATATGCACAACATGTACACAACACCATATGTACAACATTTACACAACACCACATGCACACAACAACACATGCACACATCACCATATGTACATAGCACTGCATATACAACATGTACATAGCACCATATGTACACAACACTACATATCCAACATGCGCACAACACCATATGCACAGAACACTACATATTCATCATGTGCACAGTACAATATGTACACAACACCACATATCTGACATGTACATAGCACCATCTATACCTAGCACTGCATATGCAATATTCACATAACACTATCTATACCACCATGTACATAACATTGCATAAACAACATGTACACACACTATATATACACCACACCATATGCGCACAACATCACAGATGCAACATGTATAACATATACAGCATATGCACAACAGTAGTACCACACTTCCAAAACCACACTGTCTCTACCAAGCAAATTTTCTTCCAGTGCCTTATCCATTCTTTTCCCAACATGTCACAAAACACACTGCTTTCATTTTGTTGATGTATCCCTCAATATAGCCTTCCCATAACATAAACATAATATAATCGCATAATATCAACTCATAACCACATGATACTGACCTCATAGATTTGCCAGGGATACTCCTCCCAATTGATTCCTCGTAAGACTAGGAAACTCTTCATGCCATTCTCCTACATAAGTAATCATTCTTCCACAAGAATGTTCCCTGATGACCCTATCGGACAGTGACACAGATACATGGATACATACATACATACACATAAGCATTAGCATAAACAATCATGACCCTGTCAGATAATGATATGCATTCATACACATACATACATATAAACATCAACATAAAATAATAATGATCAAGCTAGTCAACGACATACATACATATTTATGTACATATAAACATTAGCATAACTAATCATGATCCATGTTGACCCTGTCAGACATGACATACATACATACATACATACATGTATACACATATAGATATCAGCATAATCATGTTCACAACGTATTTACTAGATATCATAAGTTTAAGGTTAAGAGAACTCCCTTTATGCATGCAACACATGTGCAACATCGAGAACAATAGTCCCCAACATAGACAAGGCATATGACGCCTCAAATCCATTCAACTTACCGTTCTTGATTACCTTTCCCATGGATGTCTTGTCATCGTCCATTTACACCAATGGACCCAACTAGTCCAACTGGTTTTCATAGTCTTTCCTTCAACTACCCTTATACATGCACTGAGCTTCATCCAGGTCTTACCTTACATGTTTGGTACCACACATCTCTCCCCGAGTTCCATTAATTTTCCTCCTTCCCAACTAATTCCGAATACTCTCAAAACATAAAAGGCAATACCAAAAAACAAACAAGAAGAACACCATGAAAAGAAATAACAATACGACACCGTAAACAAAGTGGCAAGGCCTTGCACTAGACATAAACAGAGTTGCAAACCAAGAGAAAAAAAAAAGCATAAAGAATCGAAATCACAAGACTCTCAATAGACACCATGAATCAATCCCCATGGTTCCTAATGCTTCTAAAGGAAAGCTCAACCTGAGTCTTCTTCATAATTTCATGGCAGTGTCTTTGCCATGCAATCCCCTGCATCATATTTCCATAAACACACCACTGTCAGTGCATAAATAAACATAACAACATATCAGTTACCTTACCTTGTTGTGGCAAGCACGTTGCCTTGTAACTGAGCACATCCATGTCATCTCTCAAGGGACTCCAATTCCTTTGATGAATCTAGCCATAACTAGAACCAGTTGTTATACTTGTTAAACACATATTTATGAATATAGCACATATCCTTGTGATTTTAGACAAATTCAAGGTTAAGAATACTTCTTGTATGCAAAGCACTCATTCGTTTGGAATTAGGGTTTCCAACCATAGCCAAAGGAATTCTTGCCCAAATTCTTTCTTTTACCTTTTTACCATGCAGAAATTTAGTCTTACTATGCATTGCCACATCACCCTATGGATAGTTATATAAACAAATCACTTATTATCTTGTCATGCTAATACTAAGCATGTTTCCTGCAACCGCTCACACATGTCAACCACATGTTGAAAATATCAAGACAATCATGTATATTAATTTGAAATCGACCTTTACCAAGCTTAACAACCATGTTATAACCCACAGTCAACTCGCATTCATCAGTCATAATACATAATGCTACAACTATCACCCACTTACACTCAAGTACATGTTAGCTACCTCAACACATATGTGTGAGTAAAATCATCTTAAAACGAGATTGTTTCTTCATGCAATCTTACAGACACATACTCATATCATACAATTAATCAAACATTCAAACAAACTATAAAAGTACCATGTTAGGTGAACCAACTAGGTGACATGATAGATACCAAACTCTCAAACACCAAATAGATGACATAATCAAACATTCAAGCACAAAGTAGATGAAATAAGCAAGCTCATACCTCAATGTATCTCATGGGAGGTTACCTTGTCTACACAATCAAGCTAGATTACCACGATATAACTTCACAACATATCAACTCAACCATAAATAAGGTCATGATATCCATAATAGTCACTAGCTAACATATTCACATCATAAACTCATAACAATTATCATTCATACACAATAATCACATATGCACAGTCAGTTTTGATTAGTATGACATAATATCACAACATATTAACTCATACATGAATTTCATAACCCTAACCATTTGCATAGACCAATCCAAATTAGTATGATACATATAACGACGAGATCTTAATGTAATCACCCTAATAATCAAGTTACTAGCATATAACAATAAGAAGTTAACCTATCACATACTTATCAACAACATGTAACATAATCATCAAGTTAACTGTCATAAAACAACAACAAGTTAACCTATAACATACTCATCAACAACATATAACATAATCATCAAGTTAACTATAATATAACAACAACAAGTTAACCTATAACATACTCATCAACAACATATAACATAATCACCAAGTTATCTAACATAAAATAACAATAACAATGCCTAAAACCACAGGGTGCCATTATTCATGACTATCTAGAACATGTGCATATAACTACACTAATCAACTAGCATCTATCATGTATGTAACCATAACATCAAAAGAATGAAAGGCATACACATAACCACAATGCATATAACGATCATTAACTTACATACCTACATGCCCAACATACAAACCTATATGACAACATGCTCTTGCCTCGAGGTTCATTGTTGCAACTTCACTTTGATGGTCTGCATCTCGTACTCTATCGCGGCCAACACGTTAGCATCATTACACACCAATAACATCATGATGACCTAAAATGCATACAATGACCTCACAATTCATGTTTGACCTACCATACATGCATAACCATAACCATGAAAATGCATGCATAACAACATATAGACACTAACATGCATAGCAAATGCATATACAACCATACACTAATGACAACACATTCCACAACAACACCATCAACCTTCACATGGCAAAATCACTACAACCATGATCAACACCATGCAAATGAAACAAGCACATAGTCTCACAACACAAGAAACACATATTCAACCGAACTAATGCATGACCAACGCACCCAACCAATCTAGTATAAGGGGTGAACCATGCTTTGATACCACTTTGTAACACCCTCCTCCCACATCTACCCAAGTAACCAGCCAACCAGGGTAAACATGTGACGAGAAGTTATTATGGTACGATTCGACCTCATAAGTCAAGTTAAGGAAGTGGAACCTATGGAAACACACCATACAAACCTTCAACATCAGCAATAGGACTCCTAGGAACCATCCCAACCTTTCTGCTAACCAGCCTGTGAGTCCCAATGACTTTTTAAGCCATTAAACCTCTCGACACTCCCATGTTGTGGGCATGCCAGCAATCAGAGAGATCTAGATGCTCCCATGCTATGGGCATGCCAGCATCTAGAGAACTATGGACGCTCCCACAAGCCTACATGTCTGCATCCAAGGACTATTTCCAGCAGACCTATGCCAGAGTCCGATGAATTTAAGGCACTTTTCAAGCCTAGAATTCCATCCACTGCCCAGAACTTGTTGTAACTTCTAGAATCCATTAAACACATGATGACAAGACTAATAAACAAAAAACTAACTCTAAGACTTGGCTCAACCATCCCCAACCGGGAATGACATTCTTTCAAACACATTGCATGAATGAAATATACATGTTTAAATAACATATCTAAGCATGGGGGTCTCATACTTATCTAATAACTATGAGACATTGTTTCCTTATCACTTTAGCTACAGTTTAATCCATTAGGTCATAGATACATTATTCATTCATTTACTAGTAAAAACATGATGAGAGCCATACATAACCATTATCATAATACATATTCGTAACTAGCATAATAACAATAGAAATACCAAGGAAACAATAGACATATAAACCAATATAATACTCATGAGATAACAAGTATAAATAAGCTCATATTAATGATGTAAAAGCCAACCTGGTATGGGACTACCACGTTCCACCCGGTCGTAGAATGGTTGAGTCAAATCTCTCTTCAACCATTCACCCTTGTGCCATATTCCAAGCATGAATGTGGGATCTCATAAAACACATCAATCAAAACCATCCAGGGCTTCTAGAGGCCAAACCATCTCAACCCATCAAACAAAGATTCCACCTCATGGTCAGACATCACAAAACCATCATCAGATTGGTCTCTACCCAAGACTTCCAGGGATCCACAATGTTTGTTCCAAACTGGGTTCCAGGACTAGTAACTCAACCCACGGTTATCGTTGGGCTTCCAGAGCATTTTTCCAACAAAGGCTTCTAGGACTAGTAACTCAACCCACTAAGGGCTTCCAGAGCATTTTTCCAACCAAGGCTCCCAAGACTAGTAAGTCAACCCACGTTGTTACATGGACTCCAGAGCGTTTGTCCAACTAGGGCTTCCAGGAACTAATATCTCAACCCAAGCCAAAGGAAACATAAGAACCAACCAAAATAAAACCAGGAAATAAACCCAGAACACCATTGCTATCCAAGAAATGGCAAGGCTAGGCAATTCCACTGTCAATCCAGGCAATCCTCCATGCCAGTAACAGATCATAAGCAATAAACCACATGCATGCACCATGCATGCCAAAACTAGTGAGGAAAACATACATGCAACTCGATACCTGCAACCAAAACCCATTTTAGTTGTTGATCCCTATGTCCTCTCGCACTTTTCTACTCTTCCTTTGCCTTCTTGCTCCAAAACTCCAAGTATGCCACACTCTCCAAGAGTGCTCCAGAAAAACTCTCTGTGTTTAGGAGTGTGAGAGAGAGAGAATAATGAGAGAGCTCCAAAAATGAACTGGCCAAGCCTGCCCACTAATCCTTAGAATCCTTTTTATGAATGAGGCATCTATTTTATTCATTTTCCATTATTTTCCTTCAATTTCCTCCTCACATGCAACCTGTGACCTTTCACTTTCCTTTTCTCCTAAATAAAATGCCAATAAATTCCCCATGCCTTTCCAAAGCCTTTGCCATTGCCTTTGCCAATTTCCTTTAGCCATAATAACTGAAATGAACACCCACTAGGATTTTTTTCCCACCATTCAGCTTGGAATACGTGTCCCATCAACCGTGGTCTTATATATTTTTACATGGAGTTTTAACCAGGGTTGTTACATATTTGTTCATGTATTTCAAATTTTTTGTGTAGTAGGGTCCATCAAAAGTATGCAACATGCATACTCCTTGGATGAATAATTAAATTCTGCATCTAATGGGTGATCCTACTGAATAATTGAGTAAAATCACAGGGAGATAAGTTTATAATACAAGTTGAAAAAGTAGTTTTTTTTTCTTTTTCTTTTTCTTTCTTTGTTTTCTTTTCTTCTTCTTTTTTCTTTTTCTTTTTCTTTTTTTTTTTTATATATTCTTACATTTTTACTCAAAAAATAGCAAATCATCCCCCATGGTTGACATCATCATATTGAATTCTATTTGTTCTTATAAAGTGGACTTTTGTTCTACATTTTTTTAGGTCCATTTTTTACCTCAAAAATTCTCTAATGTGGTACATTATTATGCTTTCCTAATCGAAACAATTGAGTCTAACACGTCTTTGAATTTGTTCAAGCCAAGCAAATAGGAGAATCTAGGCGTTAAACCAGGATAAGTGGTGAAGCTAGGGTGATCCTGATGATGATTCAATACTTCCTGAAGGGCTAGACTCTGTGTTGAAAGCTAGACCTAAACAAAGAAGTTGAAGTTCATATAGTGTGTCACCAAGTTTTGTTGTTGCTACAACACCCTCCAAAAAGTTTGCTATGTTTTAATTTTGGAGCCTACCTGTTATCTTATGAAGTGTCACTTTTGGTCGTCAAGTGTCATTTTATGTTTTCACACATGTTTCGAATCCATGTCCCTTCCTAAGTGTCTTTAGATCACTAGGAATAACGATAGTGCACTTTTGAGTCACATTGCACTTTTAGTCACAAAACAAAACTTATGTGTCACAACTGCCCATGTTCTTCAAGTTTCACTTTGAGAATGTTTGTGAATTGTCATTTTGATGTATACTTATTAGCCTTGGGTCTTGTTTGAGTTGTATTGATGAGTAGATGTGTATAACGCTTGATATTGCTCCTAACTCATTGTGTTTTTCAATGTTTTACCCTTCCATACTTAGTCAGTTTCCTGACCTTGAAACTTATCCTCCGAGCTAGGAAGAGCGCATTGTGCACTTCTAAGCCCTAGAAGTGACCCTCTTTGTCATCTATAATTGTGCCTTGTGCCATCTTGAGCCTCCTCTATCTCTCATGTGCATTGCACAATTCTTGTAAACAAGACCCTTCTCCTTGTTGCTTACTCTTCATCCCTACGCCAGTCCTACCTCTGCCTCGTAGTGTAGCACACTGCACTTCTAGAGGGTAGTGATGGTCCTCCTTGTGCCCTAGGACTGTGACCTGTGCCTTGGCCTTCCTCCCTAGCAAATGGCATAATCCTAGTGAACAATCCTTCAAGCCTTGCCTCCTGGCACTGTGTGTCATGCGCTCACCTTGCCTCCTCTTCTTCCAGAGTTGTGGATGGCATAGTCTTAGTGAGTAGTACCTACCCCCTTATCTCCTGCAAGTGCACTATGCACCCAAAATGCCTCTATCTCTCTCCCTAACACATTTTTGAGCCATAGTCAGCACATTGCATGAATCATCATAGAGTAGGATACTTCCAGGCTAATGTTTGCTTTCCATGAGTGATCCATACCTGCAAGTGTTCTCAGTAAGCATGGGAAAATATGTTAGAGGAAATTTGTCGAGAGAAGCTGTCCAAGGAGGCATTTTGAAGACAAAGGAACAGAGGAACCATGTTGTGAAATTTGAAGGAATGTTGTATATTGATGGTGAAAGTGACTCACGAAGACTCCATAATCTCTTTAGACCCTTTGGAGGGAGAAAACAATTACAATGCAAGACCTGTTATAAGTGTTGAAGACATAGTGGCAATGTTGCCACCTCTCTAAGAACTTCATGTTACAAGTCAATGGGGTCCAAGTCATCAGTGTCAAATGACTTGTCTTGTTATTGTCACATGATGATGTAATTTTGGAAAATATTGTAAATGTAAATATCTGGAAGTCTAAGAGTCACATGTAGAGAAAAGAGTCACTAGGAAAAGTCCAAAAGTCCAAAGGTCATACTAGAAGTCCAAGAGTCATAGGGATATGAAATTTTATCCCTCTTGTTATAAAATAAGCCTCAATACTGAAGCAAAATACTTTTCACCTTGGCTTCTCCAACTAGGCATTAGAGAGAAAGATTGTTCTTTTGGGGAGAAAGTAGTGGCTTAATGCTCCATTATTGGAGCTAGTGGTGTTTCATTGTAACCATGTATTTTGTAACTTTCGCTTAATAATTTTAAGCTTGTTGAGACAACACACTTTCACGCATGTATCGTGAACATTGTAATACTATTCTATAAATTTTTGCGATATGTGTTTATGTTTTCCATGTACCAAAGAAATTGAAATATTTCATTGGCTTTGGTGCTCATTTTGTTTAATGTGTGTTTCATTTTCTTTAATAATCGTCATGTCTATGTGAACTATTTCTTTAAATGGTTAATGATTCTTACATATGTATCTGTGTGTGTCTTTATTAGAATAATACTACTACTTTTTTTCTAGAGACTCACTTTCCCTTCTCTCCCGGTGAAAGAACCTTGATAAATTTTGCAATTGAACATTTCACAAAGCTTACTTAATTGCTCATTTTAAAGTACATGTGTCTTTCTCTCTTATGCAAAATTTGCAGACAAGGAAAATCCTTAAGATAATGGAAATCTTGCCATATTTGGGATGGGGCTCCTTTACCAAACGATGTGAGGTCTAATGGGGACTTCATATCAGGGAGACCTCCTGTGTGTTGGTGGTATCCAGCACTGTCAACAGAACATTTAGTCAAGTGGAAGGACCATTTAGTATCTAATGTAACTTGGATGACTCCCACATTACTACAAAAAAGTGGCAGAATTGTTGAAAACCTCGTGGGAAACAGCCCATGAATTCTTTCTTCCTTAGGAGTATGAGGACAGGGGCACCCATAAAAATCCAATTGACCGAGAGGTCAAAATAATTTACCAAAGGATTTGGTTCCTCAATGAGTGGATTTGTTAGGATAGAGTTAGTTTTTATTTCCATGTAATTCATTAAAATTAGTCAATTGTTGCAATTAGTTTAATAATTCGCAAATTATTCCATTTGATCATATTTCCATTGATCTAGAGCAACCAGTAGTAATGTATTTATTTATTCATTGATTTAATATAATAATCGAATTGTGTGGAGTGTGCAGTGGAGAAATTATTCAGAATAGATATATGAAAACCAGTCCTAATGCAAGCTATTATTTTTCATCCAAAAGGGATCCTAAAAACCCTCTAAGTCTTCAAAGATCAAAAACTATCGCGAAGGAAAAACCTTCACAAAAGGCAGATTACACTATCGGGAGAGAAAAAACATGAAAAATGGCCAAAAACAGAGTCTATCGAAGGCTTGAACAACTTTGCACAAGAGCCGTCGGATCTGGCCAATCAACGGTCCAGATCTGATCGGCATATCGCAATCGGCGATGGCAGGCAGAGTCTATCGGAGGCGGCTTTATGGGAAGTGCGATAGCGATCAGCACGATTAAACGAGGACCGTCGATCAAGCGCGCAAATCAATGGTCCAAGTTCAATCGCGCTATCGCATCGCTAATATATATATATATATATATATATATATATATATATATATATATATATATATATATATATATATATATATATATATATATATATATATATATATATATATATATATATATATATATATATATATATAAGGACTTAACTGTGGCCCGAAGGATCAGCGATATGTGATTGCGATATCGCAATATCGCATCGCAGCATTATAAAGGGGTGATGCCAAGAGGCCAGCGACCATGCGATGCGCCAATAGCCGATAAGGTCGATCAAGCGCGTAGATCAATGGTCCAGGTTCAATCGCGTTATCGCATATATATATATATATATATATATATATATATATATATATATATATATATATATATATATATATATAAGGACTTAACCGTGGCCCAAAGGATCAGCGATATGCGATTGCGATATCGCAATATCGCATCGCAACATTATAAAGGGGTGATGCCAAGAGGCCAGCGACCATGCAATGCGCCAATAGCCGATAAGGTCGATTGGTGCAATCGGCGATCGGAAGCCAAAAGAAATATGCGACTTGCGATATGGTCGAACTCGAAAGGGTTATGAGTGAGATATTAAAATATTTGAAGTCCGAAATGAAGCCATTTTGTCGGGATTTTCTTTGTATTTGGGATTTTTCATAATAAACCCAAATACAAAGGAACCTGCGACCGAGCGACCTGCAATAGCGATACAAAGGCAGACCCGATGGATTTTAGGGCAAAGTTAATAATATTTCAAGTCCGGAAAAAGGAGTTTTGGCGGATTTTTACAGCGTTGTTGTGTATTTCTCTGTGTAAACAGAGAATGACTGTTTTAGGATTTCTAATGCTCCGATGGTCCCTTCCGTTACAAAACAGGTGGCCACCATCCCTGAAGATGTTCAACAATGATTGTTTAGCGCTCAGAGGGGATTTGAGCAGATACAGGTTGGGAGCCAGAGAACCCAAAGGGGAAAACAAACAGACAAACACCGATTGGCTTAAATTCCACTAAATGACAGAGACAGGAGAGGCAGTACTGAGACAGAGAGAAGACAGAGACAGAAAGTGAGAGGGAGAGTCTGTGTACTCAGAGAGACTTGAGGGATTCAAGTAAACTCCTGTTGTTTTGTATCTGTTGTGTTGAGACTCAAATTGAGCTCACTTTTGTAAAACTCTGCTCTTGAAGACATAATAGAGAGGTCACCACTGAAGGCTGGACCAGGAGATGTAGCCCAGGAGTTTTGGGTGAACTCCTTGATTATTTTGTTGTGTTATGTGTGTATGTCTATTATGTTTCTCTAACTTCTCATTGTCTATATTATTCACAATCTTATCGATCTGTTGCACTAAGTGATATAGGCAAATCCATGCACGACTCTGTAATACCTTAAAAGTAATCTAAGATCTCATTTTTAGATCAAGTGGTATCAAAGCTTTAGGTTTGCTAAGGTTAGAAAAGCTTGTGCTGGATTTTTGTATGCTAACCAGGTCAAAGCTCAAATTGGGAAAAGGAGAACTTTTTGAGGCTAATCCAGAGATTGGGAGAGTCTATTCTCAGAGGAGAATGACAGAAGAAACTCCATGGGAATAAGAAGCCCAATTCATGGAAAGTTTTATGGCCATGCGAGCCATGGTGGAAGCGATGTATCAGGAGTTTAAGAAAGTTCAAGGTAAAAGCACTTCAGCACCTCAACCAGATAAAGGAGTAGAGGAAACTCTTCTAGTTTCCCATCCAGAAGGCAAAGGAAAAGAAGAGAGACCTTCTCTACCATCTACTCCCTCATCATCTTCTTCACATAAAACTAACCCTGAAAAGAAAAAGAAGAAAACATCTTTGATTAAACTAGATGTGAAATTTGATTTGCCAATTTATGATGGAGAATTAAATGCAGAAAATCCTGATAACTGGATTAGATAGATTGATGTATATTGCAGGGTGCAAAACATTGATTCAGAGAGGAGAAAGATTCAGCTGGCTAGCCTTCGCCTTGGAGGAAATGCACTAGTGTGGTGGGAAGGCAAGACACAAGCTGATCTGAAGAGACATGGTAAAATTCTTTCTACCTTGAATGAATTTGTTTCTACCATCAAAAAATAATCCTATCCTCTAGCTTATATGCAAGCAATGATGAGTTGGAAAACTCTTCACCAATTAAAGGGCCAAAGTGTACAAAATTATACCCAAGAATTTAGAAAAAGAGATTTAACTCTAGGCATATCTCTAGACTCACCTGAAACTTTGTTGAAGTATATAGGTGGTTTGTATAGCTATTTGAAGCACACCATTCTCATGTTTAATCCCACTAGCCTAGATGATGTATCAGTTCAGGCTACACATCTAGAAGCTAGAGGCAAGAATGTGAACCCAGAGATTGGGGGATCATCAAAACCTTCTACAAGCAAGAACAAGGAAAAGAAGAAGCTGAAATGGAAGGAGAGGAAGACAAACGTTGTACAGAAGGACAAACCTTCATGCACTCACTGCAAGAAGGATGGACACAATGATGAACACTACTGGTCTTTGCATCCGGAGCTGAAACCTAAGAAGTTTGGTGGTAAGAAGAAGAAGACTGTTGTTGCTATTCAGAAGGACTTGGGGTTAGACTTAGGTGATGAAGCAACAGTCACAGCCACAGGTATAAAAGGTAAAAATTGTGAAGCATCTACAAGTAATTCTGCAAAATCTATTGATAATGAAGACAATGAGAGGAAAAGACATGAGATTTTTCATATTAGAGTTATTTCCAAGCATCAAAAGATTGATACTTTATTTAATAGTGGATCACAAGTAAACTTGATTTCTAAAACAATTGTAAAGAAGTTGGGATTGCTAACAACACCTCACAAGAGGCCATATCCATTAGGTTGGGTATGTGATAAAGCAAAGCTACAAGTGACAAGACAATGTAAACTTAGGTTTTCTATGGGGTCAACATTTGTAGATGAGGTTGAGTTAGATATAGTTCCCTTGGATATATGTGGTATTGTTTTAGGAAGTCCTTACTTTATGATAGAAAATCCATTTTCTATAGGGCTGAAAATAAGTATCAACTCACTAAAGATGGAATCGAATATATTGTAAGAGCTCATAAACTCAAAAATAACTATTCTCTCATAAACTCAGGGCAAATGAAAAGAATTGTAAATTCATGCAAGTAGTTTTTACTAATGGTTGTAAAGGAAAGGAACCCTCATAAAACAAATGTATTTGAAGGCTGTGATGCTAAACAGAAAGTTGAATTAGTTAAAGTTGTTTCAGAATATGATATCCTATTTCAAGAACCTAAAGGTCTGCCACCCAAAAGGGAAATAGTACATGATATTCATTTGCGGCAAGATGCTCCATTACCTAACATCGGAATGTACAGGTTATCCACTTTAGAGAATGCAGAGATCAAGAAGCAGGTACAGGAGCTGATCGATAAAGGGTTCATGAGACCAAGCACATCACCATGTGGATCTCCAATCTTACTGGTGAGAAAGAAATATGGTTCGTGGAGGGTGTGCATTGATTATAGAGCACTTAATAAAATAACGATCAAGAATCATTATCCTCTTCCTCACATTGATGATCTATTAGATCAGTTGAAAGAAGTAGATTACTTTTCCAAGTTAGAATTGTGTAGTGGCTATCATCAGGTCAGATTTGCAGAACAAGATGCATGGAAGACTGCTTTCAAGACAAAGCAAGGGTTGTATGAATGGCTGGTTATGCCTTTTGGCTTAACTAATGCTTCTTCCACTTTCATGAGAGTTGTGAATGATGTACTCAAACCTTTTATTGATGATTTTGTAATTGTATATTTAGATAACATTCTTGTTTTCAGTAAAACATGGGAAGAACATTTGAAGCATGTAAATCAGATTTCAGATGTTTTGAAAAGAGAAAATCTCTATGTGAAGTTATCAAAATGTGAATTTGACAAAACAACTTTAAATTATTTGGGTCATATTGTAGGGGATGGTGAATTGAAGATAGATCCCTCTAAGGTCAAAGTCATTGTGAACTGGCCTAAACCCAAATATGCTACAGAAGTTAGAAGTTTCCTAGGAGCAGCACAATATTGGAGAAACTTTATTACTAACTTTTCCTTGATTGCAGCTCCCTTACATGCTTTAACAGGATTGAACGAGGTGTTTCAGTGGGGAGGCAAACAACAGAAAGCCTTCGACACCTTAAAGGAAAAAATTAGTACAGCACCAGTACTAGCACTGCCAGATCTTCAACGACCATTTGAGATTGAAACAGATGCCAATGACTATGCCATGGGAGCAGTGTTGATGCAACACGGTAAACCCATAAGCTATCATTCTGAGACATTTAATTCTGCAGTAGTTAATTATCCCACATATGATAAAGAATTGTATGCATTAGTGCAGAGTGTGAAAAATTGGAAACATTACCTAATGGGCAAAGAAACAATTATACATACAGATCATCAACCACTTCAATATTTGCACTCACAAAATAAACTACAGCAATCAAGACACTATAGGTGGATGGGTTTTCTACAGCAGTTTCATCTTGTCATCAAATATAAGAAGGGCATACACAATAAGGTTGCAGATATGTTATCCAGACCAATCATAAATGCATCTACTATACTTAAGCATAACTCAATAATGCATGAAAGCTACATTAAACAATATGCTCAAGATGTAGATTTTAAAGATGTATATGCAACTTTAAGTCATGGCAAACAAGTAGAAGAATTGGATTATTATGTTAACCCTTGTATCAATTGGGAAAGTTATGCATTCCAAAAACTAAAAGAGTTAACATAATCCGAGAAGCACATACTTCTCTTATATCAGGCCATTTTGGGGTAAGTAAAATAGTTGCACAACTGCAAAGGTTCTGTTATTGTCCAAGAATGCATGAAACAGTTTCTAGATATATTAAAGGGTGTACTATGTGTGCTAAAAGCAAGCCCAGTAATAGAAAAATAGGCTTGTACACTCCAGTTCCAGTTCCTTCTCGTCCTTGGGAAAGTGTTTCCATGGACTTTGTTGGGGGATTGCCAAAATCTAGAAAAGGTCATGATTATTTATATGTTATTGTGGACAGGTTCAGCAAAATGTGTATTTTAATACCTTGTAACAAGCAGATTACAGCTGAACAAACAGCAAAGTCGTTCTTTCAGCATGTATGGGTTCATCAGCAAAGACAGAAAGCAGGGTGAAGGTAAGAAGATGAAGCCAATAAGGTATGGGCCTTTCCAAATACTTGAGAAAATTGGTGAAAATGATTTTTTCCTTGATTTGCCAGCTTATATGCATATCTATTCAGTTGTTAATGCAGAGAACTTGAGACTATATGAACCTTCATTGATTGAAGATCCCGAAGAGCAAAGTCAGTTGCCTTCTATTGATGAAATGTTGCCTGAATATCTCAATGAGTTGCAAGAAGATACAGTTCTGGACAGGAAGGTGAGAACTACACGCAGAGGGGATGTTGAGTACCTGAGAATTGGACTCAAAGGTTAAAAACCAAGCAGTGCACGATGGATAGAGATTGGACAAGTGAAGAAGCTATATCCTCACTTGATTGATGCTTAAAAACCAACTTTTGGTGGTCCAAAAGCTTTTCAATGGGAAGGCGTAATCCAAAAGGGATCCTAAAAACCCTCTAAGTCTTCAAAGATCAAAAACTATCGCGAGGGAAAAACCTTGAAAAAAGGCGGATTACACTATCGGGAGAGAAAAACATGAAAAATGGCCAAAAACAGAGTCTATCGGAGGCTTGAACAACTTTGCACAGGAGCCGTCAGATCTAGCCGATCAATGGTCCAGATCTAATCGGCATATCGCAATCGGCGGTGGCAAGCGCAGTCTATCGGAGGCGGCTTTATGGGAAGTGTGATAGCGATCAACGTGATTAAACGAGGACTGTCGATCAAGTGCGCAAATCAATGGTCCAAGTTCAACCGCGCTATCACATCACTAATATATATAAGGACTTAACCACAGCCCAAAGGATCAGCCATATGCGATTGCAATATTGCAATATCACATCGCAGCATTATAAAGGGGTGATGCCAAGAGGCCAGCGACCATGCGATGTGCCGATAGCTGATAAGGCTGATCGGCGCAATCGATGATCGGAAGCCAAAAGAAATATGCGACTTGCGATATGGTCGGACCCGAAAGGGTTATGAATGCGATATTAAAATATTTGAAGTCCAGAATGAAGCCATTTTGTCGAGATTTTCTTTGTATTTGGGATTTTTCATAATAAACCCAAATACAAAGGAACCCGCGACCGAGCGACTTGCGATAGCGATACAAAGGCGGACCCGATGGATTTTAGGGTAGAGTTAATAATATTTCAAGTCTAGAAAAAGGCGTTTTGGCGGATTTTTACAGTGTTGCTGTGTATTTCTCTGTGTAAACAGAGAACGACTATTTTAGGATTTCTAATGCGTCGATGGTCCCTTCCGTTACAAAACAGGTGGCCACCATCCCTGAAGATGTTCAACAATGATTGTTTAGCGCTCAGAGGGGATTTGAGCGGACACAAGCTGAGAGCCAGAGAACCCGAAGGGGAAAACCAACAGACAAACGCCGATTGGCTTAAAAGCCACTGAATAAAAGAGATAGGAGAGGCAGTGCTGAGACAGAGAGAAGACAGAGACAAAAAGCGAGAGGGAGAGTTTGTGTACTCAAAGAGACTTGAGGGATTCAAGTAAACTCCTACTGTTTTGTATCTATTGTGTTGAGACTCAAATTGAGCTCACTTTTGTAAAACTCTGCTCTTGAAGACATAATAGAGAGGTCACCATTGAAGGCTGGACCAGGAGACGTAGCCCAGGAGTTTTGGGTGAACTCCTTGATTATTTTGTTGTGTTATGTGTGTATGTCTATTATGTTTCTCTAACTGCTCATTGTCTATATTATTCGCAATCTTATCGATCCGTTGCACTAAGTGATATAGGCAAATCCATGCACATGAGTCTGTAATACCTTAAAAGTAATCTAAGATCTCATTTTCAGATCAATTTTAATTCTTAACCATTACATCTACAATCATTGTATTACCTGTGCACATATATACACATATAATATTGCAGAGAATTGTGTTAAGAGATGAATTAAGTGTTGTGTTTATAGTGCGCAAGTGGGAGGTTGCAGGAGTGACGAAGAAGCATTAAGATTGTAATAATCAAAGAACAAAGTACACAGTGGGGGTGATCAATACTTATCTTTCTTAAGCATCAACATGAGTTTGTCTATTAATAGAGGCCAGGAGACGGAATCGATTTTTCCATCAGGAAGAATCCATTAGGAGATGGTGTTGGGCTAACGTTTCCTGAGATTTTTTCATCGAAAGGTCAAAATAGGGGTGCAAAAGGGATCAACAGAATGACTGGATGGACGTCAAGCTGACGTGTTAGGTCATCCAATAAGAAGCATCCGAGATAACGTGCAACGTGAGTGGGGCCACAAAGATATTGTTGACTCCTCCTAGAAAAACAAGACGATCACACTTTGAAAATGAACTGGGGTCGACAACTAACGAGTGTTGGGGTCAACATTTGATGGGAAAATCCCAAAATCTGTCCCCAGAGGTTTCTCTTCTAGTGCACTTTGGAACAACGAGGGTGATGTAAGCCCAGAATGACACATACATGCCGACAAATCAAGGAGTTGGGACCTAGGTTTTGAGGTGTGATCATATTACACAGAGTAGGAGGTAGTGTATGCATCAGGAGCTGTAGAGCAGGGTCATGCCAACAAATAATATATAAATCACTTGGTCTCGGTGTTTATTAACGGAGAATTGAGCCCGATGGTTTTTATAAAAAATTAAGCCCCCTTCCTCAATTTATTACTAATAAAATGTTTCAGTTGCAATGGTTCTAGTTTGACTTAGGGACATTAAAAGAGAATTTTTGGGGCCTAGACACCATATAAAAATAACGCCAATAGTAAGGCCTGCACCGTGCCACCCCCTTTAAGGTGCAAATTAATTTTGATATTCCCATATTTGAAGGCCAGATAGATGCAAATGCTCTAGACAAATGGTTAAATCTACTAAAAGGATATTTTTCGGTCCATAATTTTTCGGATAAATAAAATATTACTTTTGCACTCCTTAAGGTCGCCACCCATGTCAAGGATTGGTGGTAAACCTATTGTGAGAAAAGGACCATGAAGGAATCCAAACTATTTTTAGTTGCACCCACTTGCAAAACTTTTAGGGATGTTTTAAGGAATAGTATCACCTAGTTGGAAGCTATGAATACTAGTACATGAGATGGACCACACAACAACAAGAAAGGGATTAAGCAATGCTAGAGTTCACAAATGCTTTTCCTACCTTGAGCAACAAGTTGGGTATCAAGGAATTTGAGCGAAATTCAGTGCTCAAGTACCATGGTTGTCTATAAATATACATCCAAACAAAGAAGGAGTTCCTGGAAATCTACTCGCTTGGTGCGACATAACTATATGCTATCAAAATCGAGCAAAAGTTTAAATAGAAGAAGTGAGACTTTGGATCTGCAAATGCTTCACAACAAAATAAGGGAAAGAGAAACTCCAAAACTAAAAAACAAACGACATAGCCAGGGTGTACCACCCAAGGACAACCCATCGAAGAGGAAAAAAAGAACGGTAATGAGAAGATGAAGAAAGACACAAGAAAGTGATGTGAGTTCAATAAGAGTTGTTAGTTTATGTAGCTTAGAAGGTGTTCTAGTCTCAGGAGGTGTCAATGAGACTAGGAACATAATTGAATTAAATATCTCCAAGAACAATTTATTTTTCTAAAGGTAAAATGTCTTAATTAGATTTAATTAACCAGTTTTTATTATCTTCCCAAGTCTAACTTAGGGAAATGGGTTAATTGATTAGTATTAATTGAGACAAGTTGATTTCTCTCTAGTGACTTCTAAAAAAGTGACTTGATGGAGTCAAGATGATATTAGCCTTCAATTTTTATTAGATCATGGTTGTTTGTAAATGAGAGAATTTAAGATTAGGAAATCAATGAGACTCTTGGAAATACAATTCGAGTGAGCAAGGGTGTTGTGATATCATGGAAGACACCAACAACAGGGTTCAATAATGATTGATATCGATTTGCCATAGATAATTTATTCACAATGATTTTTAGTTTCTTGGTGATAGAGGGGGATCGAATTATTCTACAGAGGCCAAGTTTCTCCAGGTGGTGTAAATTGATAAGAAAAGGTCAATTTTCCAAATAGAGGTTGAGTTTCCATTGCAAAGGCGAATATGCCAGAGTGATCAATTTGCAAGAGAAAACCCGATTTTGCTAGAGAGATATATTTTGTTGTGGAGACTGAATTATTCTGCCAAGGAGTGTGAGTTGTTAGTGGATTCTCCAGGCCGCATGTGTGGGTGGATTATGGGTCGTACAAGAGGGATGAATTGCTTCATTGAGCCTAATAGCTTCCAAGGGGTAGAAGTTTCTTGCAAAGTGAAGGAAATAATTTGTTTGTGATATGCTAATTTATGGCAAGAATATTATGTATTATTTCACTTACAAATTTGTTGAAGATTAATAAAACCCTCATCTACAAAGCTGGTTTTCACCACCTTAATGTTTTTCTAGGGACAATTTTCCCAAAAATATTGGCGTCCATTTATGTGTTTGAGTTTCTCAGTTCCTGTGGTTTATTTATTTGGTGAAATTTGTAGTTGTGTTTTTATTCGTTATTTGTAGTAAATTAATTTGTTGGGACAAATAATCTATTAAAAGATAGGTGAATAATTACCAGATTAACTATAATAGAAATTTCTCATGGTATCATAGCATATCTAAGGGTAGAAGAAGCTTAGCATAAGGTACATGAAGAGAAAATCAGGGGTTTATAAAACCCATATCAACTTCTTCATATTTATTTGGCGTTTGCTTATATTTTCTAAGGGTTTTAGATATTGCTTCACCTGGATTAAGAGATCAGGACAGATTGGATGGTGCATTTAACTTTGGTGTCTGGATAGCCATGATTTTATTGTTGCTGGAAGAGAATGGTGTTAGGGAATATGAGATCTATTGTTAATTGTGCTAATTTCAATTTTAGATAACTGCTTAACATTTGCTTCATGTGCATAGGTTTCCTTATCGTGTATGTGAATGATAACAGGTAAATTTATGTCAAGTTTTATGTCAAATTCATGAGAAAAATAGCATAAAAGTAAAGTGTTGTACAACAACAATCGAATGTACAACAAACCATCAAAATGAACATTTAACACAATGTTTGGATGAAGGAGTTCACCCATCCTAGGCTACATCTCCTTGGTCCAACTTCCATGGCTTGGGCCTCTATATTAGCTCAAAATGGAAAAAATGATGTTTACAATGCTCTACTTCTCCTGAAACCTACTTCAATGTGCTCAGAACATCAAAATCATCTAGGAACACATTTTTTTAATCCCAATTTGGTCGAATTTTGCAAAATTTATGGCAAAAATTGTTTCTCCTAGTAAAACTCCACTAAAACTAGAGGAACTCCAGTTAGTCCCGTTAAAACTAGAGGAATCTCCGAATTTATCGGACCCGCTAACTTCTCTGCCAAACTAAACTGCAATTAATTAAAGATAAACATGTGTTAATTATGGACTAATCAACAGTTAGCGCTAATACTGTGCGGTTATGGCTAGCCATTAGCATTAAATGTGGTAGTGGTCACATATGAGCGGAAATGTCACGGTTATGGTTTGCATTATGGGTTAGCTGGCCACCAATTCCGAGTGGCGTGGTCACATGTTGGCATAAATGTCGCAGTAAATGCCATGGTTTTTGGTTAACCGTAAACCAACGGTTATATAATAGTGATCACATGTGAGGGGGTTGGCCCATGGGCTGGCTCCCTCCTCCCCCCAACCACCAAGTCATAACATCATGAATACAATTCGCAACCATATACAATTAAAAACTGAAGTTGTGGTGTAGTGGTAGTACATGGAGTTTGTATAACGCAGGTCCCGGGTTTGACTCCTCGACCTACCATAATATTTTTCTTGCTCTTGCGCGCCGATAGCCTGACCTTTGGGGAGGGACACATGGCGGCCTCCGGGCTTGCCACATGTCCCCTCCTCATTGGTCTACCTCTAACCAATAGAATCGCTCCAAATCACCAACCTGCAAACCAAACACAGTATGCCACTTGGTGAAACCTGATTGGACATTGACCAATTCGTTGACCTGCCCAGTCACCTGCCACGTCAGTAGTACGGATTACTGACTGTGCAGTGACTATACCTTTTTTTGCAAAAATTCCTCTATTTGGCAAAGCAGACAGAATGTGATATCTTCCTCATACAAGCTCGGTTTTGAGTGAAACGAGTTGCGTTGGGATCGTATCACCGAGACGGACACGGTCGTTCAGGTTTTGAGTGATTCTGAGAACTTTGATTTTTGAGCTAAATACTGAGCACCTAATCATTCCTCCCCATTGGAAGCCTTTTGGACCCCAAAAGATACTATCAATTGTTCAGGAGGTGAGGGTACAACTCCCTCACCTTCTTGATCTGTAACCATTTGGCCTTAGAAGGTTTTTGTCCCTTGAGACCCACTTGAAGGTATTCGACATTCCCTCTCTTCGAAGTTTTGGTTCTTCTGTCAAGTATGAGATCTTGCTGAAGTTCATCAAGGTATTATAGCGAGAAATCATCTATTGATGGCAGTTGAACATGCTCTCCTTTATCATCAATCAAAGGAGGCTAAAAAAATCTCAAATTCTCAACATTAACAATAGAGTATATTTGCATATAAGGAGGCAAATCTAGCTTAAATGCATTGTTACCAATCTTTTCCATAATTTTAAAAGGACCATAACAGATTGGCTTCAGCTTTTTACCTTCCCCTTGAAGTCTCTCTTTGCTAATATATAACCAAACTTCATCTCCAACTTGAAATTTATGATCGACATAGTGTTTTTCATGCCTTTCCTTGTAGCTGCTCTGACTCTTTTCAAGTTGTTCTTGCACTATGTGATGTATCAACTGAATTTGCTCAATGAACTTCCTTGCCTTATTGATGTCGCTATGACCATCGATGGTGACATCTTTCTCAAAGATGAAGTCCAATGGCGATCTTGGAAAGTACCCAAAACATGCCTCAAATGGCGATGTGTTTGTGGAAGAATGCTTTTCCCTGTTGTATGCATGTTGTATGTAATGCAACTGTTCATCCCACAACTTGGGATGTTTGCTGCAATATCCTCTAAGAAGATGAATAACTATCATGTTGACCACCTCAGTTTTTCCATCTGTTTGCAAATGAAAGGTTGTACTCTTCTTCAACTTAGTGTCCATCATGTCACACAAATTTGACCAAAAATTTCCAACAAATTGAGAATCTCGATCACTTACAATGGGAGTAGGAAGACCAAAATTAATCCAAATATTTTCAAAGAAAAAATGAGTTGTTTGTTCAACTATAATTTTCTTTTTACATGGTGTTAGTATACACGTCTTACTGAACCTGTCTACAACCACACACAAGTAATAATGACCTTTCCTTGACAATGGAAGACCTCCTACAAAATCCATTGAGATACTCTCCCATGGACGTGAAGGTACTAGAAGTAGAGTGTACAATCCTAGTTTCTTATTGCTAGGCTTACTTGTTTCACACAAAGAACACCCTCTAATGAAACGAGATACATTATCAAACATGTGTGGCCAATAACAATACCTTTGGAGATTCTCTATTGTCTTGCCTACACCAAAGTGTCTAGTAATCAATGAAGTTTGCGCCTCCCTTATGATAATGTTTCTTTCTCCCTGTGGAATACATAACTTGCCCAAGTGATACAACAAATTGTTATGCACATGGTAATTTAACTCTTCAATTTGGTTTCCTTGCCTCAAGCTTGCATACACATTTTGAAAGTCGTTATCATATGCATATTGCTCAATGTAACTTTCATGTAAAACATAATTATGCTCAAGTAAAATAGATGAATTTACAATAAGACTCGAAATCATATCAGCTACCTTATTGTAGACTCCCTTTTTGTACTTGATAACCAAATGAAATTTTTGTAGAAAACCCATCCATTTGAAGTGTCGTGATTGCTGCAACTTTGACTATGACTGTAAGTATTGCAATGTTGATGGTCGGTATGGACAATGGTCTCCTTCCCCATCAAGTAGTGTTTTCATTTTTCAACAGTTTGTACCAATGTGTAAAGCTCTTTGTCATAAGTGGGATAGTTAGTCACATTACCATTAAAAAATTTCATAATGAAATGAAATGGGCTTACCATGTTGCATAAGAACTGCTCCCATGGAGTAATCACTAGCATATGTTTGAATCTCAAATGGCTATCTAAGATGCGGAAGAGCCAATATCGGTGTTGAACTGATATTTTGTTTTAAAGCATCAAATGCTTTCTGTTGTACATCTCCCCAATGGAAGACTTTCTTGACACTAGTCAATGCATGTAGTGGTGCTGCAATGGAAGAAAAATTAGCAATAAATTTCCTCCAATATTGTGTTGCCCCTAGAAAGCTTCTTACCTCTGTAATTGTATTGGGCTTGGGCCAATTCAGAATGACCTCAACCTTAGAGGGGTCTATCTTCAGCTCACCTCCTCCAACAATGTGTCCCAAATACACTAAATAAGTCTTGCCAAATTCACACTTTGACATCTTTAAAAACAATTGTTCTTTTCTCAAGACATCAAGTACTTTGTTCACATGCATGACATGTTCATCTCTGGATTTGTTGAATATGAGAATATCATGTAAGTAAACAATGACAAATTCATCTAGAAATGGTCTCAATACATCATTCATAACTCTCATGAAAGTAGTTGGAGCATTTGTAAGACCGAAAGGCATAAGAAGCCACTCAAACAATCCTTGTTTAGTTTTAAATGTGGTTTTCCAAATGTCCTCTTCAGTTATTCTAACTTGAAGATAACCACTTCGTAAGTCTAACTTAGTGAAATGCTTTACATACCTCAACTGATCAAGCAAATCATCAATTCCTGGGAGTGGATAACAATTCTTTACCGCTATTTTGTTCTTTGCACGGAAATCCACACACATGCACCAAGTCCCATCCTTCTTTGGCACCAAGACAATGGGCAAACCACATGGCGAAGTAGATGGGTGTATGATACCTTTGTTCAGCAATTCTTGAATTTGCTTCTTGATTTCCATGCTCTCCATGATCGACATGCGATACATGCCAATGTTTGGAAGTGGAACATCATGTTGCAGTTGTATCTCATGTTGAATTCCCCTCTTGGGAGGTAACCCCTTTGGTTCCTAAAACATCTCACCATGCTTGCTTACCACATCAAACAAATCAGATTTTAATTTATCATCACAACCTTCAAAAGATTCATAATCAATATCATTCTTTTTATTGATCATGAGAAGCCCAAAAATTTTACTTGCATTTACTAGTCTCTTCATTTGCCCTGCATTAACGAAAGAAACATTTAACTTTTTGCAATGGGCTCTCACAATATACTCCACTCCATCCTTGGGTAGTAGATATTTGTTCGCATGGCAATAAAATATTTCTTTCCTATCATACAAATAAGGACTTCCCAAAATGATTCTTGAGATGTCAAGCGGAACTATATCTAACTCAACTTCATCAATGAATTTTTAATAATGGCAAACCTGAATAAGAATTTCCTTGTAACCTTTAAATTTTCATTATTGACTATACAACCCAAGGGATATGGCTTGTGCTGAGATACAGTTTCAAGGTTTAGCTTTTTTACCAAGTCTTATGAAATTAAGTTTGATTGTGACCCACTATCAAATAATGCATCAAACTTTGTATGGTTTGAAATTACCCTTACATGGAACAACTCTATCCTTGATTCTTCATTTGGAGTGTTGTTGTGACTATGTGATGAACTAGTGCTTGCAATAGCTTCTTATCCTTTTGTGACCATGGCTGAAATCTTGGTCTCATCACTAGAATCCGATCCAAGATCATGTTGTGTGGTAGTTGTTATCTTTTGTTTTCCCTTATTGTTTGGTTTATTAGGCCTTAGTTCAGGATGTAATTTCCAACAGTGGGTTTCATCATGCCCCACTTTGGAACAATGTTGGCATATAGTTTTCTCCCCTTCTTTCTTCACACTTGCAGTCTTCTTTCCTTTCCATTTTCCACCCTTCTCTTTCTCCTTACTCTTAAATGGATTCTTCTCACTACCCTCTTCTTGAATGTTCTTTCCTCTTGCTTCAAAGTGTGTGGCTTGCACACATACATCATCTAAATTGCTTGGATTGAACATAAGGATAGTATGTTTTAAGTAGGAATGTAAAGCCCCAATCTATTTCAATAGTGTATCTTGGGAATTCAAGTTTACTCCTAACAACAAAGCCCTCTTCCTAAACTCTTGGGTATAGTCTTGAACTTTTTGGCCCTTGAGTTGCCTAAAATTTTGCCAACTCATAATGACTTTTTTCATATAGGCTAAAGGATAAAACTATATTTTAATTGTAGAAACAAATTCAACCCAAGAAATGGATATCTTACCATGAATTCGCATTTCCACTTGAGTCTTTGCTTCCCACCAGACTAGTGTTGCTCCTTCTAGCCTCAATGAAGTCATCTTCTTGAAGGTTCTGAATTCTGCAATAAACCTCCTAATGTCGAATCCAATTGTCTAACTTTTCTACATTGACCTCATCATTGTACATGGGAAGTTCGAACTTAATGTCCAATTTTGAGTAAGGGAGTTTTTTCTTTTGGGGCTTTTGAATGAGTATGAACAGTTTTTGTGGTGGAAGTGGAAGATGATGTTGTTTGAGATGATGAGAATGATGAAGATGATGAGGAAGATGAAGATGGTGGAGATGGAGGAGGCTTTCCTCCATTACCCTTTGAATCCTTCTTTTCATATTTTTTATCTCCTGAGCTTCCCTCTTCATGTGGGGACTTGGAACTCTCTCCACCCATTCTAGTATTCCTCTATTCATAGAGGACTCTAACCATGTCGGTTAAGTCATAGAAATTTTTCTTGAATGATTCCTCTTATAAAAGACCTTCAGTCTCTCCTGCTCTAGACATGATGGATTTGGATTCAAGCTCAGCTTCTGGTACTTCTTGTACCTCCTCAATCTCAATTGAAGGTAAACCTTGAGGTGTTTCAAGTGTAGCTGGGATTGGAACTTTGGGTATTGTGGCCTTGTGGCTCTCCTTCTTCTCGGCATTACCTCAGGAGTTACAACCAACAGTTTCCCTTCTCCTCTCTGCAACTTTAACCTTGTAAGCATCACAAATTTGCAACCAGTAAAACCCTACTTGCACAAAACTCAAGCAATCAAGCAAATAACCTTTGCTCTGATACCAACTTGATCTGTTGTTGAATGTTAGTTTTGTTGTGCTAATTTTAACTTTAGATTTAAAAACAATTGCTTCACATTTTCGTCATGTACATAAGTTTCCTTATTGTGTATGTGAATGATAACAGGTAAATTTGTGTCAAGTTTTATGTCAAATTCATGAGAAAAATAGCATAAAAGTAAAGTGTTTAACAGCAGCAATCAAATGTACAACAAACCATCAAAATGAGCATTTAACACAGTGTTTTGATTAAGGAGTTCACCCCTCTTGGGCTACACCTCCTTGGTCCAGCTTCCATGGCTTGGGCCTCTGTATTAGCTCAAAATGGCAAAAATGTTGTTTACAATGTTCTACTTCTCCTTAAACCTGCTTCAATGTGATCAGAACATCAAAATCACCTTGGAACTCCTTTTTCTGATCCCAATTTGGTCAAATTTTGCAAAAGCTATGACAAAAATTGTTTCTCCTAGTAAAACTCCACTAAAACTGGAGGAACTCTAGTTAGTCCCACTAAAACTAGAGGAATCTTTGAATTTATCAGACCCGCTAACTTCTCCGCCAAACTAAACTGCAGTTAATTAACAATAAACATGTGTTAATTATGGACTAATCCACAGTTAGCGCTAATACCGCGCGGTTATGGCTAGTTGTTAGCATTAAATGTGGTAGTGGTCAATATGAGCAGAAATGTCACGGTTATGGTTTGTGTTATGGGTTAGCTGGCCACCAATTTTGAGTGGTGTGGTCACATGTCAACATAAATGTCGCGGTAAATGCCATGGTTTTTGGTTAACCGTAAACCAATGGTTATATAATAGTGATCACATGGGAGGCGGTTGGCCCATGGGCTAGCTCCCTCCTCCCCACAACCACCAAGTCATAACATCATGAATACAATTTGCAACCATATACAATCAAGAATTGAAGCTGTGGTGTAGTGGTAATACGTGGATTTTGTATAGCGCAGGTCCCAAGTTCGACTCCCCAGCCTACCACAATATTTTTCTTGCCACTACGCACCAATAGCCCGACCTTTGGGGAAGGACACGTCGCGGCCTCTGGGCTTGCCACATGTCCCCTCCTCATTAGTCCACCTCTGACTAATAGAATCGCTCCAAATCACCAACCACATTATTCCACTTGGAGAAACCTGATTAGACATTGACCAATTCGTTGACCTGCCCAATCACCTGCCACATCAGCAGTATGGACTACTAACTGTGCAGTGACTGTACTTTTTTTTGCAAAAATTCCTTTATTTGGCGAAGTGGACAGAATGCGATATCTTCCTCGTACGAGCTCGATTTTGAGTGAAATGAGTTGCATTGGGATCGTATTGCTGAGACAGATGCGGTCGTTCACGTTTCGAACAATTATGAGAACTTTTATGTTTGAGCTAAATATTGATCACCTGATCAATATGCAACTAGTGTTGTAGCCATGTAGGTATATGCAACAAAACTTCTTGCATACAAGAAGGAAACATGTAAAGGCGAGGCAAATAATCCTAGCTCAGGTCAAGGATCATATTGTTCCACATATTGCAGATTTGGGTACAATTAAGTAGATGTGGGATGTCATCCTAAATTTGTTCCATAATGCTACCATCAACAGGAAGTTGATTCTTAAGGAGAAGCTGAGAAATACCTGGATGAATAAGGGAAAAGGCGTAGTTATTTACCTCACTAGAGTCCAAATTCTCAAGGATGAGTTAGCAACTGTCAGAGAGAAACTAGAAGATATTGAGCTTGTGCGAACAACCTTGAATGGGTTCTCAAAGTAGTGTGATGTATTTGTTCAAGTGATTAATGGACGAGATACACTACCGAGTTGAGATCGTTTATGGAGCGATTTCACTCTAGAGGAGCTTAGACTGAGTCTTCTCAGTGTTGGAAATACTAAGAGGGGGGGTGAATCAGTATTCCTTAGCAATTAACACTTTTAAATGTTTTCTGAGCATTAGTTAATATTCAATTATTATCAATGTTTATCCAGTAACAATAGTAAACAAAAGAACACAATAGGCACAATAATTTTAGGTGGAAAATCCCCTCCAGGTCAAAAACCACCGAAATTTTTTCTAATCAATTCTTTAATCTTCATCCCCAACTGAAATGAATGTTACAACTTCCTAGAGTTATAGAAAAGCATTCTTATATAGCTCCACTGGAAGGATGCCCCAACGCCCTAGTTTCTTCAGTAGTCAACTGAAGGGATGCCCCAACATCCTAGAACAACCTACCACCCTAAAGTGTTCAGAAGCTCCAACCTTTAAGTGACTTCATGCACCTGCCTAGCACCTCCTTGCCACCCTATAATGATTAGAAGTGAGACAAGAGTGTGGACTCTTCTACCAAGGACAATGATCCATGATATAATATGATTTACAATGATTTTCTTGTACTTGTCCAAACACCAAATCACATTATGACCTACAACCCAACCATGAAATCATCTCAACAGTGACTCCTATACCTCCCAACAATGCCTCTTCGACTCAAAGCAGATTAAATCTTTTACAATAATGACTCTTTCAATGATGACTCTTTTACAACACTCGCTTTTTTACAAGACCTGACACACGACTTGACATTGCTTCTTGGATCACTTGCAGTTGCTGAGGTAATTTTGTCCTTGCTTCAAGTAGTGGTACTTTGACATTGCATGTCCTTCTAGTATGTGTCCAAGTTGTTCTAAAGTGCCATCCTTCCTGCACATGCATTAACAAGCAAGACCCAAACAAATACAAAACAATATACTTACGATGCCTTGCAAAAACATATGTCAGAGATGATACTCAAAATTCAAATGAAAACACTAATCATACATGCCTTGCTATAGGAGACTTACCCTTGACTGTTGATGTGTGGTCCTTACTACAATGATCCTTGAATGCATACTTTTTCTTGCCTTCTAGGAGCTCGATATTAAATCTATTGTATCTACGTAATTTAGGATCTACAAGGTATGAAATTCCATTCTATGGTAGCCTTGTAAGTCCTCTTTCCAACCCCATAGGTCTATTTGAGATTGGATTCTTCAAGAAATATTTATGCCCAATCTCCCACGATGTCCTAATTATAAACTAGTTCAGTAGAGCGAACTTGTACGATGTGCCATGTTTCATTGTTTCGACCTTCGGCCATGAAAATGATACCCAACAAACTACACCCAGTCCTATTTATATCATTGTTTATGAAATTTGATTCCAATGCTTAGAGAGAAATTATAACTATTTTCCTGAGGTCACCCATTTGACATGGAATTTCGGAGCCTGCAAAAACCCTAACTTCCTCAGATCATATCTCTGAAAATATAGCGAAACAAGATTTGAAATTCGGTCATGAGGTTCATCAAGATTTAGGCTCAAATAGGTTTTAATTTAAGCTTCTGAAGCTTCATAGAAAAAAAACGTTATATCAAAAATTCCATGATGGCATGTTTGAAGCAGCAAGATCCTAGAATCCAAGGCTCTAAACTTTCTTCACAATAGACCTTCAAACTTGATTATAATTTTGTGCCCAACCAGACCTCAACTAAACCTTAAAACACCTGCAACATATCCTGCGTTAGAAGTTCACGAGAGCCGAAAAATTACAGAGGTCTTATCACAAGATAGTTCGTTGAAAAGGGCTTGCTAGAGGAGGATATGAGGGTCACTATTTATCGAAATGTCTTAAGTTGAGAGTGTCCTCAACAAGTGAAAGTTGGAGCAATTTTAGGAGCATAAAAATTTATTAATCATTTACTATTCAATTACCACAACCAATGATGAGTGCCATGCCACAACCCCATGGGGTTTTAGCCTACTAACTGGGGTTACTAACTTCAAACATGAATAACTCTCAAATTGTGAAGAACTACGTGGCATGCCATATATCAATGGAAACATCTCGACAGGTAGAATCATCTAGAATATCCTTGACTTAGAATAGGTTGAGTTGTCAAGTCAAAATTCCCATGCAAGATCGGGGTATCCCTTGGTGTTGCTTAGGTTGACACCAATGACAACCACTGATCAACAATCTCCCCCTTTGGCATTGATGATAACACAAGTACTCCCCCCACAATTATGACACCTCTTCCTACCACCTTCTCTCCCCCTTTTTAATCAGTGGAAAAGGGTAACTCCCCCTGAAAAACTATCATCCTGCGGACTTGTACACACCTCCACTCCCCCTTTCTACTTACTTAGATAAGAGAAAGAATCTAATGAGAATTTGGGAGAATCCTAAGCTTTTGGCGAAGATACTCAAATTCTTCACGAGGTAATTGTTTCATAAAGATGTCAGCAATTTGTTCCTTTGTAGCCAACATATTCAAGCTTGATATTCTTTTCAGCAACCTGCTCTCTAACAAAATGATATTTGATCGAAATGTGATTTGTTTTGGAATGCATCAAAGGATTCTTGGAGATACTGATGGCATTGTTATCGCAAAAGATGGGAATGGGCTCGTCAAACTTGACTTGAATGTCTTTCAAAGTTTGCTTCATCCAGAGAACTTGAGTACAATAAGTTGCTACTGCGATATATTATGCTTATGTTGTGGATAATGAGATTGAAGACTGCTTTTTACTTAACCATGAAATAAGGCAACCACCTAGATATAATGTTGCTCGATTGGTACTCTTACGATCATCAACACTTCCTGCCCAATTTGCATCTATATAAGCTTGGATAACTAGATCATTTCCTTTGGGATACCATAAACCATATTTCGTTGTGCCTTTAAGATATCGAAGAATTCTTTTGACAGCAATAATATGAGATTCTTTTGGTGTTTCTTGAAATCTTGCTACTTGTCCAACTGCCGACATTACATCTGGCTGAGAAGCTGTCACATATAGAAGGTTGCTAATCATAGATCTATACAACCTCTGGTCCACATCCTTTGATGAATATTCTAAGCTTAAATTGCAACTTGTTACCATTGGGGTAAGTACAGGCTTGCAATCTTCCATCTTGAATTTTTTGAGCATTTCCTTGATGTACTTGGTTTGATATATAAATATTCCTTTATCCTGCTGAGATATCTAAAGCCCTAGAAAGTATGTGAGCTCACCAAGTAGAGACATTTCACTTTGCATCTTTATGGAAAAGTTTTTACTTAATTTTTCATCATTGCTTCCAAATATTATATCATCCACATATAAATCAATAATCATTAGATTATCTTGATCCACTTTCACATAGAGATTGTTGTCAGCGCTTCCTTTCTCGAATCCTTGTTGATGTAGATATTCATCAAGACAAGCATACCAAGCCCTAGGAGCTTTCTTGAGACCATATAGTGCCTTCTTTAATCTACAGACATAGTCTTCCTTGTCAGAGAGAAGAAAACCTTTGGGTTGTTCAATGTAAACTTCTTCTTCCAATTCACCATTTAGAAAGGCTGACTTAACATCCATTTGTTACACCTTGATTTTTCTCAAGCATGCATAAGCAAGAAACATCCTGATAGCTTCCATTCTGGAAATGGGAGAAATTTTTTCTTCAAAATCAATTCCTTCTACTTGTGCATATCCTTTGCAGACTAATCTTGCCTTATTCCTAGTAACCTGTTCATCCTCATTCAATTTTTTTCTGAAGACCCATTTAGTTCCAATAACATTTTTATCCTTTGGTCGTGGAACCAATTCCCAAGTGTCGTTCTTCTCAATTTGATCCAGTTCTTCATTCATAGTTGCTACCTAGTGTTCATCTTGACTAGCTTCCTCAAAATTGCTAGGCTCAAAAGTTGCTAAAAGAGCAAGGTGGGCTTGTTGTGATGAACGAAGTTGTCGACTTCTTTTGGTTCTAATTCCTTCATTTATGTTTCCGATGATTTGATTTGACGGATGATTCTTTTGACACCATTCTTTTAAAACTTTTGGAGAAGTTTCTTGTACATCCTGCTGATTATTTCTTATTTCCTCTTGGTTGATTGTTGTTTCCTTATTTAATTGGTCTTGTTCTGGAACTTCTTCTTCATCCTTCATAGATTCTACCTCAGATCCCTTAGATTTTCTTGAAGGGACAATCTCATCATTATCCTTTGGAACACAATCTTCATCAAAAGTAACATTTATGCTTTCCACTATTTGTTTTCGCCTTAGATTGTAGCATCTATAAGCCTTCCTTTTGTGTGAATAACCAACAAAAATACCTTCATCAACACGGGAATCGAACTTGCCCAATTTTTTATCTTCTCTTTTGATGTAGCATTTGCTTCCAAATATTTTGAAGTATTTGATGTTAGCTTGTCTTCCTTTCCATAGTTCGTATGAAGTCATGTTACAATTGTTCCTGAGTAGACCTCTGTTTATAATGAATATGGTTGTATCAATTTCTTGAACCCAAAATTTATCATCTAATTTTGAGTCATTTAACATTGTTCTGGCCATTTCCTGTACGATTATGTTTTTTCTTTCAGCAACTCCATTTTTCTATGGTGTTCTGGCTGTTGATAATTTCCTTTTTATTCCATTTTCATCATAGTACTACTGAAATACCTTGGAAGTGAATTCTCCACCATTATTTGATCTCAGACACTTGATCTTCAAATCGGTTTCATTTTTGACCAATTCCTTGTAGATTTTAAAACACTCGAATGCCTCTGACTTTTTCTTTAAGAAACTGACAGCTGTCATTCTAGTGTAATCATCTATCATTAGCATAAAGTATAATTCTTCGTCTAAACCTTTTGTTCTCATAGGACCACATAGATCAGTATGTATTAATTCCAATGGACGTGATGCAAAGTGTTCTTTTGTCTTGAACTCAAATTTTGTCTATTTGTCATGCCTACAAGCTTCACATATCGTATTGGTAGGTTTTGAAATTTTCAGCATATCTCTTACTGCTTCCTTTTTGTCTATCCTGACCAAATTGTCAAAATTTATATGTCCCATTCGTTTGTGCCATAACCAACTTTCATCTTATTTCGCCAAAAATCACCCTTTAGGTGCCTCATCCAAAATATATATGTCATTTGGAGCTCTGCTTGTTGTAGCCACAATTTTACCAAACTTGCCTTTCCTAATTTCACATTTCTTAGAGTTGAATAGCATCATGTGTCCTTGATCACACATCTATCCAACACTGAGCAGATTGTGATTCATATTTTCAACCAACAACACATCCTTCGCTAATGCATCCTTGCTTCCAAGTGTGACCATACCTGCTCCTATAACTTTTGAAGACACGTCATTTCCAAAAGACATTATTTTGTCCTTCTTTTCTTTCAAGGATATGAACTTATTTCTATCTCCAGTCATATGTGTTGAGCAACCACTGTCAACATACCAAGCGTTTCTATTTCTTTGAGATTTGAGAGCGAGATCACACTTTTCAGTCTCCTTTCTCCATAATTGTTCATTCTGATTTTGCGAGAATTCCGTTGAAGAACTTCCAAGTCTGCAATCTTTAGCCATGTGTCCAAAATTGTTACATTTGTAAAATTCAACATCATCTCTCAAATGATCAAATCTGTTGCTATTTTGTTGAGTTCTGGAATATATATTTCTGAAAGATCTCCTGGAACTATATTCATTCCAAACGTATGTGCAGCATTCTACAACTCTATGTCCAAACCTTCCACATGAATAACAATGACCATAAAATATAGGTTGATACCTGGGAGGAAATCTTCTTCAAGGAATTGTCTTCAAAGGTTTTTCATGTGAGTCTTGATCTCTTAATTTAGTTGGAAGGTCTCCCTGCTTAGTAGATTTTTCATATCCATCATATTTTGTTGTCATAAAAGGACTTGCCTCCTTTTCAGATTTTTCTTTGTAACCAAGACCAATCTTGTCACTGGATGATCGTTCATTGTTGATGAGTTATTTCAATGCCTTTGAGTTGTTGGCGTAGTTTTGAAGAGTTTTTCCATTTTTTACTTCCTTTCGTAGAGAGACTGTTTCAACTTCCAATGCTTCTCTTTCTTTGTTGCTTTCCTTTAATTCTTTCTTGAGCGATTCTTCAATTTGTTTGTATTCTTCAACCTTGATTTTAAGATTTAGGACTTGTTCCCTTTCTATCTTTAATTTGTCTTCAAGAGCATTGACGTGCTTCTTCCCAACCTTGAGCTCTTTGATAACCCTGATGACTTCGTTTTAAATTCAACCTCAGTCATCTCTTCTTCTTCGTCTCTTTCTTTGTCAAATGCCTCTTGCTTATTGTGCTTGGCCATAAACAATACTCTTTTGCTGATTTCTTCTTTGTCATCATTGTCTTCATCAGATGAGGAGCTATCTTCTTTGGAGAAGAAACTCTTCTTAAACCATTTCTCCTTGCCTTGCTTGTTGAACTTCCTAGGACCTTTCTTTCCTTTTATAACAACCTCATTTTTGTCAGGACACTTGGCTGCAAAAGGCCCAACCTCACCACAATCAAAACATATCAACGTAAGTTTGCCTTTAAATTTTCCCATACATGTTCTCATATTTTGTGTGAAGTAGGCAAATTATTTATCTAGAAATTCTTTCAGAGTCTGCTTTTCCCTACTAGTATTCTTGGATTGCGGAAAATGTTGTTTCTAAGTGAGATGTACCATAATCTTCTTCAACCCTCATTTCATATGCCGTGAGAATTACATGCAATTCATATATGTTGAGATTGGTCAGGTTTGATCTATCTTCCAAGACAAATACCTTTGGGTTGAATCTTGCTGGCAAGGTTCTGAGAATCTTTCAAACAAAAATTTTCGTGTCGATAGGTTCTCCCAAACCTTCCAAGGTGTTTGTTGTTTCATAAAAAAACTGAAAATATGCAGCAATATTTTCATATTCCTTCATTTTGAGTTGCTCAAGTTTTGCACTGTAAATTTGAAGATTTGCTTCTTTCACCTTTGAGTCACCTACATATATATTTTCAAGCTTGCCCCATACCTCTTTAGCAGTTTTGCAACTCAATACCTTAAGATAGATAGATTCAAAAAGCCCACTGATAATAAGATCTTTATCCTTTGCATCATATACCATATTTTTCTTACCTTGTTCATCCGAGGTGGGTGTGAAGCTCTTGTCAACGATTTCCCATACTTCATATCCTTGTGCCGGCAAATGAACCTACATTCTTCCACTCCAAAGTGCATCATTATTTCCATTGAACAAAAGAACTCTATTATTAGTATATTCCATGATATCCTTCTAGTTGTAAGACTACTATTGAAGGAACCAAGCTCTGATACTAATTGTTGGAAATACTGAGAGGGGGTGAATAAGTATTTCTTAGCAATTAGCACTTTTAAATCTTTTCAGAGCATTAGTTAATATTCAATTATTATTAATGTTTATACAGTAACAACAGTAAACAAAAGAACATAATGGGCACAATAATTTTAGGTGGAAAACCCCCTCTAGGTCAAAAACCACCGAACGCTTTCCTAATAAATTTTTTAAACTTTAGCCCCACCTGAAATGAAAGTTACAACTTCCTAGAATTCTAGAAAAGAATTCTTCTCCAGCTCCCATTGGAAGGACACCCCAACTGATCCAGGTGGATATTAGTGGCCACCTTCCTATTCCACTTGGACCCCCACCATTGTTCTATCATTTTTTTTTTAGTTTCCTTAATTGTAGCACAATTTACTATTTTTGGCAGTTTTTGGGGTCCTGAACTTTCGGAGATGTTTTGAGGCCCTAAACGATTTTTTTTGGCAATGAAATCTATGTGATTTCATCAAAATCGCATTTTTAGTTGTATTCCTCGTAAAGATCTTTCCAACGAGGTATCATGCACGACAAATGAAGATAATATGACCAAGTTACGACCCCGGGAAGTTGGCTGCCCAACTAACCCCAACAGGGCCCATAAACTCTTGATGTTACATCTCCTCGGGTTGGGGTTTTGGTTGTTTAGGGTTTTCTCTTATTGTAAATAATAAAAGGGCCCCTGGGCCTCATTGTAACTCAGTTCAGAGGCATGTAGTCATCACATCTCTTCTCAGAGATAAGCTACCATCACTTGAGCTATCTTATCACCTGAGAATGGAAATGAGACTAGCTCGGGCGATGGTAACTTATCTCTGAGAAGGGATGTGGGGAACTTTGATGTGGAGAAGGCAATGAAAGTACAACATAGTTATGTTTATTAGTTGAAACTTTCATAAGATTTTTGCAAGTATATCATATCTTGCACTTTCTGCACCATCGCCAAACCAACCATTAAGAAGCGAGGCCTATACACCCCTCTAACTACACCCAACTAGCCTTAGGAATCCATTTCAATGGACTATGTGTTTAGCCTTCCTTCTACAAAGCATGGTAATGATTGTGTGTTTATGGTCATTGATAGACTTTCTAAGATGACCATCATGGTTGCCTGCTAGAGGACTATCACAACAAAAGCCATTGCCAAACTCTTCTTTGAAATAGTGTGGTTACATTTTGGGATCTCACAAACCATAATATCATATCAGGATAGTGGGTTCCTAAGTGCATTCTTTTCGAGCCTCTGTTCATTGTTGGACACCAACCTCACTAAGTCAACTGCCTTCCACCCCCATACTTATGGCCAAATAGAGGTCATCAACAGGATGATCGTCCACATTTTATGCATGTATAACTCAAAGCATCCATGAACATGGGATGAGATTCTTCCCTATGTTAAACATAGCTAGCACAGAGCTCCCCATAGCTCAACTAGCCACATCCCCTTTCAGGTGGGCCTGGCATTTCAACCATTGTGTCCCATTGATGTTGCACTACCCCTTGCAACTACCAAGGTAGACTCTACACATGTTCAATCTAAAGTTAACAAAGCTACCAAATTTATTTAACAAATTCAACGCATATGCTAGTAATTTCATGATGTCTTTCAAAAAGGAAACACTAAGTATAAGGAACACCATGATCAACGTTAGGTGCCAAACAAGTTTCAAGTGGGAGATAAGGTTTGGTTGCATCTACAGAGGGAACGGATTGCAGGGGCCCATCAAAAGCTTCGACCACTCTACTATGGACCTTACACTATCACCAAGTCTATGGTTGAAAAAACTTTTGAGACAATTATCTCCCCATTCCTTAGCATGACCCTAGTGTTCAATGTGAATCGCCTTAGGCAATACTTTCCCCCATTGTTGAAAACATCATAAATTTGCAAATTCGATGACACCACAAGTAATCAACCCAAATTTTATTAAGCAAGATACAATAGGTAAAATCATGGATAGACGGATTAAGAAAACTCGCCAACAAAGGATCTAGTTGTATTGGGTTGTCAAAGAAGACCAACTCCTACACCAAGGAAAGTGGCTCAGTAGGGACCAAGTTCAACAAAAGTTTCTCATCTCATGGAGGCACTCAACACAATGGGGACCACTGCTTCCTAATGGAGGAGGAGTTATCTAGGTGGATATTGGTGGCCACCCACTTGTTCCACTGGCTCACTTCACAATTTTCCTATTTTGGCAGTTTTCTATTTTTGGTAGTTTTCAAGTTCTGAACATTCAGAGTCGTTTTGAGGCCTTAAATGATGCTATTTAGGGAAAGATGTTGATGGAAATCTTGGATTATATCAATAGGAAAAATTGTATTCCTCATATATCCTTTTCAATGGGTTATCGTGCACACCAAACAGAGATCATATGCCAAAGTTATGACCCTAAGAAGTTGACGTTCCAACTTACCCCGTTGGGGCCCATAACCCTTTGGCGCTTCATCTCCTAGGGTTAGGAATTTGAACGTTAAGGGTTGATCATTATTTTTTCATGATAAAAAGGCCTTAGAGCCTCATTATAACATAGTTCAAAAAGGTGCATAGCCATCACATCTCTTCTCGGAGATAAGCTACCATCGTTCAAGCTAGTTTGCTTTTATTCTACATGTAAATAGTTTCAACATTTTTCCTTTATTAATTGAAGTCAAGTTTCACTATATCTCTATGTTTTGGATTTGAGTATGTATTTCATTTTCTTTCCTTCACAAATTCGGATCAAAAACTCTCTAAAGGAAAAAGGTGTATGGGAAGGACAATAAAAGGCATTTTGTGAGGGTGGAAATCCTTCTCAACCAGGAAGTGTTGCAATCCATTGTATGTATGATATGCTTTGTAGTTAATGCAATTAATAGTTTTGTTTTGTTCTTTGTCGCTTTTACTCTAACTTTTTATTTGGTTTACATTTTTGGTTGTATGTGGTATGATGGGTACTTCATGATTCTATATGAGGGGTTGATTAACATACATGTTATTAGAATACCTTTGAGGTGGGTGAAAACCCATATTTGTTACAACATGGAGAAAAGTGGAGAGGGTGTATTCTATAAGGGCAAAGACAATATAATCTATAAAATTAGAGATGTGAATTACATCACATTCCATGCCACCAATTGTCGATATTGTTCCCATCGACCTGTAGTGAAGGGGTTGTTGGGAAAAACTAGCCAAACTGTAGAAAATCCTGTAGATTCACAAGCTAATGCAATTTGCTAAAGCAAGAGACAAGAATCTACTTCTACTCTTTACATCAGAAGCCCATAAACATCAAGCAAACAATAATCAATAGAGGAAGAGAATAAAATGCACATAACACAATAAATATCTGTGGAAAGCCATAACTCAAAACCCCACTATCTGTTTTGTATTAATCTGGAAAATCAAGATGAAATTACAATGCTTGTTCTCTCTAGAACAATCCTAGCACTCAACAAATTCAATCTCCAACTCAGAAGCAAGCTCAAGGCCAAATCTTAGCCAATTCACAAGCTCTCCAAGGCTCTATTCCAATGTTTAATTCCTATGAAGGATAACCTGTATTTAAAGGGATATAAAGCCTCTAAAAATAGTGGATCAGTTCTTGATTGCATGCACTATGAGTGTAACTCAGAAAAATCTAAAACAAATAGTACACTGTCCCTGCACTCTAGTCTTAACTGGGTCTTTCTCAAAATCAACATGCATGAGTTTCTGATGAGTGAATATTCAGTTAACTAGAGTAGCACTGCTGGAGTTCATTAGTGTCACCACTGACCATTAACTCACTATTAGTTCTCTCAATCAGTTTGAGAACTAATTTAACTGAACTGACTCATGAAACTAAGTCTTCTATTTTACAACTTACAATTAACTCACACTGGACTCCTACAAAGTAGGGAGAACATATACATGACTTCCCAAAGACTTCCAACTTGAATTTCCTAAGTTAAGTAAGTTTAATAAACTTAATTTAACTATTTTAAGTTGCTATGAGAATAGAATTCAAATTTAATTCACAGTTTAATTCAAGGACAAATTAAACTGGAATTTCTTGTTTCCATTTCTCAACACTCCCTCTCAACAAGAAAGGGATTATCAACCACCCCGGTCCTATCTCTGTGAAACTCAAATTTACATCTTGAAAATGTCTTTGTCATGGTGTCAGCATCTTGCTCCTCCGTGGGAATGTAATCTAACAACATGATCCGCCTCAATACACAATCTCTAAGATGATGATACTGGATATCAATATGCTTGGACCGATCATGAAAGACTAGAGTTTCAGAGAGTTTGATACAACTCTGATTATCATAATAAATCATTGTCGGATCCATCTGTTGACCAAACAAACCAACCAAGATCTTCCTCATCCAGATAGCCTCACATGTTTCTTGACTTGTAGCCATGTACACTGCCTTTGCTGAACTAAGTGAAACCGATCTTTGTTTCCTGCTGTACCAAGAAACTGTCGCTAACCAAATATTAAAGATCCTTCCCGATGTGCTCTTCCTTTCGGATGGACTTCCTACCCTATCTGCATCGGTGAAGCCTTGAAGCTTCACTCCCTTTGTCCGTATGTACCATAACCCAAACTGAGTAGTGCCTATGAGGTATCTCAATACATGCTTTGTCGCCTTCCAATACAACTTGATAGGCCTAACCATCGCTTGACTAAGTTGGTTAACTACATAGCACATATCCGGTCGAGTGTTCACCAAGTACATAAGTGAACCCACAAGCTGCCTATAAACAGTAGCTTCCACTACTTCCCCTGAAGTAGCGTCCTCCTTCCTCCAATTACCAGCTAGAGGAGTCTCCATGGGTTTACTGCTCTCCATGCGAAATCTCTTGAGTATCTTGTTGGCATACTTGCCTTAAGATACAAACAAATCCCCATCTCCCTACCATACCTCCATGCCAAGAAAGTAATGCATGAGCCCCATGTCCTTCATCTCAAACTCTCTTGCAAGGTCCTCCTTGCAAGATTTGATGAGCTTCTCATCACCCGTGTTACAGGGAATAGTGTCTACACAGAACTGCTTATCCCACTAAGGTGTGGTAGCTACCTTAGAAACAAACAAAGTAAAGCTACTTTCATTTTTCCTTTATGAAATATAGATGAGAGAAGAACAAAGAAGACCAACCTCTGTCTTGCGCTTATCTCCTAGTTCGATTCCTCTCTCTCTTGATAGTCTTTCGCTACTTGCTCCCTTGTACGCCCAGCTTCACAGAGTACCTGTAGGATCACAGTAGCATAACACTATACAAGAACATGGATCTATAATCATAAACAATCTAGGATCATATGTAAATTGACCATACAAATGCATAAAACATAAATGACACAAGAGTATGGAGGAAAACTTGAATAGCTTTTATTGATAATCAAGAAAGAGCCAAGGGAGTTACAACCAGTTGTTCTAACCCAGCATCATCCTCTCAGCAAGTAAGCCCTTCTTCACCTCATACAAAGCTTAGATCACCCAACACTATGATGTTGTCTCAAGAAACCAACAGCAATTCCTTACAAGATGCAAAATTCCAGCCTCCAACCTCCAGATCTCTGGGATGAGAGATCTATATATAGATATTTGCAGAGGTGTGAATCAGCTCTGGGTTTTTGATTAGTGTCTTCTCTCTGATAGTTCTTGATTCCACTTGGAGATCTCATTGATCTCTTACTCATCCTTGGGCGATTCTGAGAGGCAAGTGTCCCAGGAGAAGTTTCCGAAGATTCCATGATCATCCACCTCGCAAACTGTCTCTGCCGCTTGTCTTTTCTCGTCCATCGCACCCCATAGAAGGGATTTTTGAAATGCAACGCACTTCCCGTGTGTACAAGGTGAGATGCATCGCACCTTGGCCATGGAGCAAGTGAAATAATCCAGTTTTGACCAGTTCTGAGTAGTTTTTCATGGAGAACTTCTGGGAGAAGCTGTAATCAGTTGACCTTGTTCCTTTAGGGGTTAGAACAACACTTTTAGGGACTTAGGAGCCCTTGGTTTATGGACATTTTATGCTTGGGGTTGCAGTGTCCAAAAATGTCTATAACAACCTGCCAATATGAGATCATCTACATAAAGTACAATGATCAACAACTTACCTTCCACGACTATGTGATACAGGTTTGCATCTACTTCACTCTTTGTGAAGCCCAACCCAGTGAAGTAGCTATCTATCCTGGTGTACCAAGCATAGGGTGCTTGCTTCAGCCCATACAATGCTCTCTTGAGTCGGCACACATGCGACTCACAGTCCAAGGTTTCAAAACCTTCAGGATGCTCTATGTACACCTCTTCCTCAATCATGCCATTGAGGAAGGCAGTCTTCACATCCATCTAATGGATCTTCCAACCCATCTGTGCTGATAGTGCCAAAATAGATCTGATTGATGAGTACCTTGCAACAGGAGCAAAGGTCTCATCATAGTCAATCCCCTCTACCTGTGAAAATCCATGGGCCACAAATCTGGCCTTATGCTTCTCCACACTACCATCTACAACTTTCTTTACCTTGTAAAGCCAACGGGAGTTCACAACTGACTTGTCCTCCGATCTCAGAACCACATCCTAAACACTATTTTGAACTATGGATTCATACTCCTCCACCATCGCATCAACCCAAACCAGCTGCTGCACTGCTTCCTGAAAGGAAGAGGGCTCTAACACAACACATGCACCCATAAGTTCCATGTATCCAGTGTACCTCTCTGGTGACCTCTTCTGTCTGTGTTGAGAAGAGGGTGCTCCCACATTCTCCCATTCATCATCCAACAATCCGTCAGCCTCTCTAGTGTGCTTTCTTCCCTCTCTGGAAGACTCTGCCTGAGTGGATGTCTCCACTGTCTAAACCTTTGCATGTGGTTGCTCCACATCAATCTGAGGCCCCTCAACCTTAGGAGCTAAAAGCTCCTCATATGCATGTAGCTCAAGCTCCCTCTCAAGGGATACTCGCATGACCTTCTACTCATCGAACCTGATATCCCTGCGAACCACTGTCATCCGATTGGTTGGCATGTACACCTGATAGTTGTGGGGTTTATCAGTGTACCCCACAAAGATCCCCAACTCTGTTGTTGGATCAAGCTTCTTTTGTGCATCTTTGGTCACATGGCAATAAACTGATGACTCAAAAATCCTGAAGTGACCAACATCTGGTCTCTTACCGGAATAAGCCTCCTCTCATGTCTTCATCTCAAGTATCCAATGTGGGATATGGTTCTAAACATAAATTTTTGTGTTGCATGCCTCAGCCCATAATTGTAGTGGTAGGTCCTGATCGTGCAACATCGCCCTTGCTGCCCCTACTATGCTCTTGTTCCTCCTCTCGGCAACCCCATTCTGTTGAGGGTTATGGGGTGTCGTCAACTCTCGTTTAATCCCTTCCGCTGCACAAAAGTTCTTAAACTCATTGGATACATACTCACCACTGTTATCACTCTATAGAGATTTAAATTTCTTTCCAGACTCTTTCTCTACCAATGCTTTGAACTCACAAAACTTTGTGAAAGTTTGATCCTTTTTCTACATAAAAAATACCCAGCATTTACAAGAATAGTCATCAACAAATATAACATAATATCTGTGTTTGGTCGTAGATGCTGTCGAGAATGGTCCACACACATCTGAATGGATTCTCTCCAGAACAGACTCTGCTCAACTGTATCTGTCTCCAAAGGAATACTTGGTGTGTTTTCCCAAAGTACAACCCTTGCATGTATCAACTTGCTCAAGCGTACCTTTGGGAAGACCAGTAAATATTTGCTACAATATCTTCAAAGCTCCATGATGCAAGTGGCCCAATCACATGTGCCACAACTCGTTGATGTCTCGACTCAACATCTTTTCTTCTTTTGAACACAAAGCAGCATAACCCTCTAGCTCTATCTTATAGAAATTTTGAGCTTGAATCCCTATCTTCTTTACTTGACCCGTGGCTATGTGTTGAAGGAACGCCTTTCCTTTGGAAAATATCACATCATAGCCTCTATCCTCAAGCATGGCAACGAATACCAAGTTCTTCGTTGGTCCGGGTACATGCATAACATTCTTCAAGGTGAGTGGATCCGCATGCTCCCTCTGAAAGTTAATAATGCCCACACTAGTAACACTATAATTACCATCATCACCCATCTCGATATGCATCTTGAGATCTTTCTCCTCCAGTTCACTGAATAACTCCTTGTTGCCAGTCATGTGGAAAGAAGCTCCACTGTCTAAGTACCAGACACTTCCCATCATTGAAGATACCATGCATGCAATGAGGGAAAAGTCCAATTCGAATTGGGAGGCCAAAGCCTCACCCACTGCTCCTCCTGAGGACTTCTCCTTGGACTTCTTCGATAGACAATTTGTAGCAAAGTGACCCATATTGTGACAATGAAAGCATTTAACTTTCATCATGCCCTTCTTCTTACCTACATGATAAGAATCTGATTTGGAACAATAAATTTTACCTTTCCACTTCCTTGCCTTAATCGCTAAGGCACAATTCTCTTCATCATCAGTCTTCGATGAAGAGCCATCCCTGGTGTTCCTCCTGATTTCATCTTGCATCAAATCCAACCATAGTCGTTACCAATCTGGAAGCTTCTCCCGACCATTGACAGAGTCCTGATAACTATGCCAACTCTTTGGGAATCCAAGAAGAGCAAGGCTCACCATATCCTCCTCAAAAACCGTGATTCCAACACTTCCAAGTTCATCCCAACATTGAGTGAACTTGGTCAAGTACTTTGGAGTCGTCTCGCCTTTCTCCATCTTGATTTTACGAATTTTATCCTTCAGTTCCAACTTCCTTTGATCACTGCTATTCTGGTACAAGTTCATCAATGTTTTCCACATAGCATGTGGGGTTTCCTTTCCATGGGGACTAGAGAAAATATGATCTTGAACTCCCTCAAGGATGATCCACCTTTCCTTCGCCACACACATCTTCCACTCAACCAAGTTTTGTGCATTAGTAGTTGTTGGCTTAGGAATTGCATGTTCAACAAATTCCTTCAAGCCATTGTCCTCTAGCACATCCTTCATCATGTCCTTCCAGGCTATGAAATTCGAGCTTCCTTCCAAGGCATACTCAAGCCTCAACCCATGGAACGCCATCTGCCAATCCTGAAGTATGTATGCAAATTTAACTTTCACCTGTAACCCAAAAACTCAAAACTTTGAAATATCCTCTAGAGAGTTGATTTTAAATCAATGATATCTCCCACATCCGAACTCTGATTCAGGTGATTTTTTTTGTTTTGAATTTGGGTATGTTTTCCCTAGGAATCTAGGTCTATAATTATTTTCTGAAAATTTTGCACACAAATTCTCAAATATGCTCTGCAAACTCTCGGCCCAAAAAACAATCTTTCTCCATGTAGAAAATCCTGTAGATTCACAAGCTAATGCAATTTTCTAAATAAAGAGGCAAAAATCTACTTCTACTCTTTACAATGGAATCCCATAAATATCAAGAAAACAATAATCAATAGAGGAAGAGAATCAAAGGCACATAACACAATAAATATCCGAGGAAAGCCACAACTCAATACCCCACTATCTGTTTTGTATTAATCTGGAAAATCAAGATGAAATTACAATTCATGTTCTCTCTAGAACAATCCCAACACTCAGCAAATTCAATCTCCAACTCATAAGAAAGCTCAAGGCCAAAGCTTAGCCAATTCACAAGCTCTCCAAGTCTTTATTCCAATGTGTAATTCCTATAAAGGATAGCTTGTATTTAGAGGGAAATAAATCCTCTAAAAATAGCGCAATCCCTCAAGGATCGGTTCCTTATTGCATGCACTATCAGTGCAACTCAAAAAAATCTAAAACAAATAGTACATTGTACCTGCACTCGAGTCTCAACTGGGACTTTCTCAGAATTGACATGCATGAGTTTCTAATGAGTAAATATTCAGTTAACTAGAGTAGCACTGGTGGAGTTCATTAGTGTCACCACTGGCTGTCATCTCACTATTAGTTCTCTCAATCAGTTTGAGAACTAATTTAACTAAACTAACTCATGAAACTGAGTCTTCTATTTTACAACTCACAATTAACTCACACTGGACTCCTACAAAGTAGTGAGAACATATACATGACTTCCAAAAGACTTCCAACTTGAATTTCCTAAGTTAAGTAAGTTTAATAAACTTAATTTAACTATTTTAAGTTGTTATGAGAATAGAATTCAAATTTAATTAACAGTTTAATTCAAGGACAAATTAAACTATAATTTCTTGTTTCCATTTCTCAATACAAACTAGCTATGTTAGTTAGAGCACTCAGGCACAATCCTTTACCCAAGAAGAAGAAGAGTGGTATGGGACCTAAATATGAATCTCTTCAAGTACAATTGAAGGGAGTGTGGGAAAAAATTCTATCTCTTCAAATGAACCACAACCATTTGATCTCTAGTATCTTATTCCATAAGAATTATGTTAGAACATCACAATATGATAAAGAAGTTAGAGGATGAAATCTCTACTCTATGTCAGAAAATGGAAGAACTTAAGGTTTTTTTAGGAAAACAACATTTAGAACTTTCCTTAGCAAGTACTTTTTCCACTATCTTTAGACTGATATCCCGAATTTTAATGAACTAGCTATGGATGAAGGAATGGGTTCTTCCCAGGATGGATCTCCTCCTCCTCGAATGTGTAAGCAATATGGGAGTTAGAGTCTCTAGGATTTTCGATGTCTTTTGGATGGTTTTCACCTATCGATTTTCTAGTTTTGAGGTAGTGTCAAGTTGGCACTTTGAAGTTAAAGTATGGTTTGAAGAATGTATAAGATAGCTAGCATGAAAGCTTTATAATATGATGTATTGTTATATAACTATTGCACTCCATACACACATTTTTAATTAATATAAATTATCTTTCTAGTAAAACAAAAAGTGGTTAGATCTAACAAAATAGTTATTCTCCAATTTTTTATAATGACAATATCATGCATATTAATTATATTTTTATCTAAATCAATTTTGATTAATTTTACATCAATTTGTTTAATTGATTTTCTTTTCCATAGAAAAAATCATAAGTTTATTATGTAAAACAGGGAATAAAATTACATTATGTAGACGCACCAAGTATGTATACAATCCTGATCAAAAAGCTGACTGAAAATAGAAACAATAATTTGGAAAAGAAGGTTCATGGTATGAAACCCTAGGTTCAATAACACCAAGACCATAAAGTGGAGAAAATCATAATAATCTGGGCATGCAAGTCCTACCGTAAATAGCAGCATGGTACACAAGCCCGTAGGAAACCCAAAGAGGGGTAATATACAACACAAAAACTAGCCAACTCTGAATAGGTCAGAAGATACTAGGCAAACAAAATTGATACCACAAAGAAAAAACTAAAAATGGGAAAAAAGACCCAACAAAAGGAAGAAAATACAAAATCAGGGCAAACGCCAATCGACTAACTCAAAAGAAAGACACAGAAATGAGCCTCAGAGAAAATAAAAGATGGGTTGCAAAATCTAGAGAGAAAATGCATCAAAATACATGTAGCGAGTTTTGAAGATGACATCGGAGAGAATAATGAAAGTGGTGATATGAGGTCGAAGGTGCTTCCGAAACACCACTGCAAAACCCAAGGTGGAAACATATGGTCGAAGCCGACAGAAGTAAAGACTCTACAAAGAAGAAGAGTACCCAACTGCCACAAAAAAGGGCACTCTAAAAGACAACAACACAACCCTGGTGAGAAAAGGCATAAATAAGAGTTCCAGGTAGTATTAGAACGCTCAACACTCCTCCCTCTCGACTCTTCGAGCGTGAACCAGGCAACGTCATAACCAAGAGAGACCATAACAAACATAACCATAACCACAATGGTCAATGGAAATTATGAAGCAACAAACCTGGAACAAAACTTGCGAAGATTTGAACGACGTGATGGAAATGTGATAAAGAGGCACGAACCAAGGTCATGAAAACTAGGGTTAGTTTCCTTGGCCCCACTCCCTCAATTCCCCATTTTACTTGTTTTATTGATATTTTATTATATCATTAAAATAATTTTAAATATTAATATAAACATTCAATGAGATTTAAAAAAAAAAAAAAAAAAAAAAAAAAAAAAGACCTTCAATTAAATTAACCCAGATGATAATCAATTTTTTCAACCTCATGTAAGAATTTAGAGCATTGCATTTGATAAGAGTATGCATTTTTGTGTAAGCATATTATGTATCATTTTTATATTCCTCTTACAATATTGGAAGGAAATGAAATCTACGTCTTCCCTATAATTTGATAATTTTGTTTGTTGCTAACATTTTCATAATCTCACAAATACAAGGTTTTATGTTGATGGTGGCTAGTCAAATTCAAGAAGTGAAAGTTATATTCTCCATAATGGTTTAATAACAAATACAATCGTGTTGAGTTTATGGTAGGCATGATTTTGTTTGTTGTCGTTTAAAATTCTTCCAATTTTTTCTCTAACTTCAAATCCTATAGAAGCATTTCACTTGAGTATACATCATTGATACAAATTCCTAAAATGAATATACTTATAAATGGAAAAAGTGACATGAAGAAAGCTTGAGATTCCTATATCTTATATGAAAATATTTTAGGTATTTTGAGTTCCCTTTGGTTTAACATTGAAGGAATATGTTAAACTTTTATACGAGTGGTCCTTTAAAAAGAATACCCTCAAGCATTCATACATAAAGTTTTATATGTGGTTGGACCACCTAATATGTTAGGGTCCCACCCTAACCCCCTTATTTATGTAATGGGATCATGTCATAGTCAAGAGTCAATAAAGCCCATATTAATAATTGTAAGTGCTTAATCCGCAATTAATGACGGAACCACAGTTAGTTGCAAATGGGTCGTAGTATTAGATAGATGGTATTAATAAAACCCACGGTATTGGCCCGTGGTATTGCATGTATGAGTCATATATAAAGGATAGAGACTCCCTGCGAGGAGCATCGTGTCTTATTTTGTAGTCGAGCTCTGCTCTATTGGAGGTTGCCCCCTCGAAGAGGCAAGTGAACATTACTCTCTGAATAATAAAATCATTGCTATTCTGTGTTCTGGGTATCTTTTCTTCACATATTCTGTATTGGGTATCATTTTGCAGGTTAAGAGCATAACAAGTGGTATCAGAGCACTTTCCAGGGCCGGTGGGATCTCCATTTCTTAGCAAAAAAAATTTTGGCTAGAGACGTGTTCCGGCGTCTTTAAACCACAGGATCTGTCGTTGAGCGCATAAACCTGCGGATTTGGGGAGGCATGCACGCAGGAAATACAAGAGGTGGTCACGTCTGTTGGACTCCCTTGTAACCCCTGTGGGTACCCCTTCGAGTAGTAGCGCATTAGACAGAACCGTGCACGGATTGTCTTCCACGTACCCTCTGGGTATATTGGAAGCCCCCTAGGCTCCCTTGAAACCTCGCCATAGATAAACCGTCGACCGTCTTGCGGCTACAATACACCGAGAACAGCACTCGGGGAGATTACTCGCCCGTACGATAGGGTAGTCGGGTTGTACGGCTAAGGGTACGGTCGATCCTCCTTAGTTAGAGCCCTGAAACATTGGGCCGAGTACTACTGCCAGACCCTTATGTATATTGCGATCTGTAGCACCTGACACTCCTCAAGACCATAGTTCCCTTTTTCTATCAGGGGATCACACAGCATCTCTTCAAGACCCGCTTGTGCAAAAGGCAGCAGCAGCAGACATCAGTCCCGCAGTTCGCAGATCAGCCATTCCGATCAGATCCATCAGATCTGCAGAAGCAATCTATTCCGCCATTCAGATCTCTCAGATCCACCAGATCGGAGTCGTTGTGAAGGGTTCCTATACCGGGGTATAATTTTCGTAGGACTTTTGGCCGCATTAACATTTTGAGGATTTCCGAGGCGCTTATTGGTGATCTAGCCCATCAAAATCAGGGCGACGAGCTGAGCACGGTGGTACCATTCAATTATTAGTGAAAATTTTTAGGCGGTCCCAAATTTTCATCAGGTTGGTGTATGGTAGAAACTAGAGCTCAAGCGATGGCCAATGAAAGGATCAACAAACTTGAAGAATCCATGCACACCCTCACCCTTCAGCTTAACGGACTAAGTAACCAGGTCGCACAGCTCATCCCGAAGGACAAGGAGCAAGCCCACGAGGAGGCGTATAATGGCAATGGATACAATGAGGATGAGTCTAGCCACTCTCCTCACGTATGGCACACCCACCAACCACCCAGTCAGCGACCTCCCAAGTTGGATATGCATAAATTTGACGGTTCTCACCCGTCGGCATGGATAGCACAAATGGACCAGTATTTCAAACTGAATCGTATCTTAGATGATGCGACTTAGCTTATGTTGGGGAGCATGTACTTGGACAATGAAAGGTGGAAATGGTGGGAATGGCATCAACGTTGCAATGGACCTTTTAGGACTTGGACCCAATTTACAAAAGCTCTTCAAGGCCGCTTTGAACAGGAGGACTCTTTTTTGGGTCGTCTTACTAAGCTCCGACAGACTGGTACAGTGGATGAATATATTACAGCTTTTGAAGCCTTATCCTTCCGCACTTGGGGTCTCTCAGATGTGTTCTACACGGAATGTTTTATCAGCGGTCTTAAAGAAGCCATCAAAGCTCAAGTCCTACTGCACCACCCTCCCACATGGACGGAGGCTTGCAAGGTAGCTCGTAACGTGGAACGTGCATTAGCAGCCCAATACAGTCGCCCAAATTTCTCCGCTAAAGGTCACCCCCCACACGCTCACAACACGACTCAAACACTCAAGGTCCAAAAGGTGTCACCTGCAGAAATGGCCGAAAGAAGAAAGCAAGGACTATGTTACTACTGTGATGAAAAATACTCCCCAGGTCATAAATGCAAGGAGCCCAAAATTTTTCAAATAGATGCCACTGACTACAGCTCAACAGAGGAAGATCCACAACTTGAGGACCATGAGGCGCTAGAAGAAGACAACCAACAGGACAATGTCCCTGACGAACCAGTTATTTCGCTGCATGTGTTGGCAGGGATTTCTTCCCCTCAAACTCTCAAAATCAGAGGTTTTATTAAACATCGCCCAGTAGTAGTTTTGATTGATAGTGGAAGTACACATAATTTCATCCATCAAAAAGTCGCAGAAGCAGTGCATTGTTTTGTACGCGCAGTTTCTAACTTCCAAGTTCAAATTGCGGATGGAGGCACAATTAAATGTGAAGGTCGCTGTGAAAATGTCAAACTTCAAATGGGGGATTATCAGTTGAAAACCCACATGTTTGCCATACACATGGGGGGTTGCGACATTGTCCTCGGCGCTGAATGGCTCCGCACTCTTGGGCCAATCACAATGGATTTCCAGGAATTATATATGAGTTTTAAGCAGAACAACTACACACATACCCTCCGTGGACTCCAGGCGGGAGCCCCCTCTATCATCAGCTCGCATAGGATGGAAAAATTGTTAAAAAAGGGCAATCATGGAGTTGTAGCTCAATTTAATGCCATCCAGGTAGTCGAAACAAAGCCTCTGCCAATTCATCCTGAGATGCAACAGATTAAATAACCATCTGCCGGTGTTTGACAAGCCTCATGAGCTTCCACCCTCGCGAGGGGAACATGATCATAGCATCACCTTGGTTCCAGGGGCCCAACCCCCAAATGTGCGCCCATACAGATATCCGTTCACCCAAAAGAATGAAATAGAAAAAATCATCAAGGAACTTTTGGAAGCAGGTGTCATTCGTCCCAGCATTAGTCCTTATTCATCCCCAGTGGTCATGGTGCTCAAGAAAGATGGGGAGTGGCGGATGTGTCCCAACTTCAAGGCCCTCAATAAGTTGACAGTCAAAGATAAATTTCCCATCCCGGTGGTTGATGATTTGCTGGATGAACTCAATGGGGCTCAATTCTTCACTAAGCTAGATCTTCGCTCAGGCTACCACCAAATTCGCATGAAGGAATTCGACATCCCCAAGACTACTTTCAGAACTCATGAAGGCCATTATGAATTCCTGGTCATGCCATTTGGTCTTTGTAATGCCCCCTCTACTTTTCAGAGCCTTATGAACCACATTCTCAAACCATATCTTAGGAAATTTGTCCTTGTCTTCTTCGATGACATCCTCATCTATAGTTGCACTTGGGCCGCACATCTTCAGCATGTAGATCTACTCTTGCAACTGCTCCGCAAGCATAAATTATTTGTCAAGATGTCCAAGTGTTCGTTTGGCATGGCAGAAGTAGAGTATTTGGGCCACATTGTGGGGCGTGAAGGTGTCAATGTGGACCCCAAAAAGATCCAGGCAATGCAAGAATGGCCTCAACCTAAGACTTTGAAGAGCTTGAGAGGATTTTTGGGTCTCACAGGCTATTATCGTAAATTTGTCTGCAACTGTGGTCGCATAGCGAAGCCCCTCACCCAACTCCTAAAGAAAAATTCATTCTTCTGGAATGAGGAAGCAGAACAAGCCTTTACAGTTCTCGAAAATGCCATGTGTTCCACTCCAGTCTTAGCACTCCCTGACTTCACCAAATCTTTTTTCATTGAATGTGATGCTTCAGGTACAGGTATTGGGGCGGTCTTAATGCAGGAAGGGCGACCGTTGGCCTTCACAAGCCAACAACTCAGTGGGAGGAATCTGGGCCAATCTACCTACGAGAAGGAAATGATGGCCATCTTACATGCAGTCGAGACCTGGCGACCTTACTTATTGGGGCGACGTTTCCAAATCCGCACAGATCATCACAACCTTAAATATTTTTTGGAGCAACACCTATCCTCCCCACAACAAAATAAATGGCTAGCCAAAATGCTGGGATATGATTATGAGATCATTTACAAGAAAGGGAAAGACAATAGTGTAGCAGATGCATTATCTCGCCAATTTGAGGAGGAAAGTACTCTGCTAGCAATTTCCCTCCCCATTCCAGAATGGATTGAAGAGGCTCGCAGGGAATGGTTTTCACACCCCGGGCTCTCCCAACTCATTTCTCAATTGCAGGTAGATCCAAATTCCACCAAGGGCTACTCGTGGCAGGATGATATTCTTCGCTACAAGGACAGATTCGTAATATCACCAACATCCACCCTCAAAAGTCGCATTTTGGCAGAATTGCACTCATCTCCCATTGCAGGACATTCGGGCTTTCAGAAGATGTATGCTCGCACCAGAAGATCATTTTTTTGGACAGACATGAAAAAGGACATCCTTACTTTCGTAGCAGAATGTGATGTATGTCAACGCCACAAAGGGGAAACCGTCAACACACCAGGCACATTACAACCATTACCCATTCCGGCCTCAATTTGGATGGAGGTTTCTATGGATTTCATTACAGGTCTTCCAAAGTCAGGGAACAAGTCAGTCATCATGGTGGTTGTGGACCGACTGCTGAAGTATGCTCATTTCTGCGCCCTACCCCACCCGTTTACACCAACTTTGGTTGCTCAATCTTTCATGGATCAGATCTTCAAATTGCATGGCATGCCCACTTCTATTGTGTCCGACCGTGACCCAATCTTCACCAGTAATTTTTGGCAAGAACTCTTCAGAATACAAGGCACTCAACTCAAACTCAGTACTTCCTATCATCAGCAAACAGATGGTCAAACCGAAGCCGTCAACAAATGTCTAGAAACCTACCTTAGGTGTTTCACTTCAGAAAAGCAACACCTTTGGGTACAGTGGTTACCTCTGGCTGAATGGTGGTATAACACCAACTATCATGCCACCACCAAAACGACTCCCTATGAAGCAGTATATGGTCAACTCCCACCTTCACCTACTTCGTATCTCAAGGGATGCTCAAAAGTACAAGCAGTGGATCAACTCCTACAACACCGCGCAACCATGCTCGCCCATCTTCGAGAGAATCTTCATCAAGCTCAGAACCGCATGAAGCAACAGGTAGACCAACATCGCTCAGAGCGCCAATTTCAAGAAGGGGATCAGGTCTTTTTACGGCTACAACCATATAAGCAAACATCACTCAAGGACAAGGGGTGTCAGAAACTCTCTCCCAAATTCTACGGACCATATCAAGTACTTCAGCGCATTGGAGAAGTGGCCTACAAGTTGGCCTTGCCACCTACTGCAAAAATCCATCCATTTTTCCATGTCTCACGCCTCAAGAAAGTGGTTGGGAACACTTGTAGAATTCAGACCAGTCTACCTGAATTGGACGAAGAAGGGTCCATCTGGCTTCAATCCGAACAGGTCCTAGACACACGAGACAAGCAACTGAGCGGCTGCATGATTAAGGAAGTCCTCGTCAAATGGAAAGACACCTCTCCGAAAGATGCAACTTGGGAACCAGCCACTATTCTTCAGCAGTTTCCGCAGCTTCAGCCTTGAGGACAAGGCTCGTCTTAAGGGGGAGGGCATGTTAGGGTCCCACCCTAACCCCCTTATTTATGTAATGGGATCACGTCATAGTCAAGAGTCAATAAAGCCCATATTAATAATTGTAAGTGGTTAATCTGCAATTAATGATGGAACCACAGTTAGTTGCAAATGGGCCGTAGTATTAGATAGATGGTATTAATAAAACCCACGGTATTGGCCCGTGGTATTGCATGTATGAGTCATATATAAAGGATAGAGACTCCCTGCGAGGAGCATCGTGTCTTATTTTGTAGTCGAGCTCTGCTCTATTGGAGGTTTCCCCCTCGAAGAGGCAAGTGAACATTACTCTCTGAATAATAAAATCATTGCTATTCTGTGTTCTGGGTATCTTTTCTTCGCATATTCTGTATTGGGTATCATTTTGCAGGTTAAGAGCATAACATAATATTTATTGAAGATCCACAACAGTTACATCCATGATACCCTTTTATTATAAGACTTTTGATGTTATTGTATATGAAACACATAAGTGCAAAGAATATAGTTGTGCCAAATTAAGTATATTGAATAACATAATTGATATAAACAAATAAATCAACATGCTTACTAGAATAAACTCCTACTCTTGGATAATTATGCATGGTGTATGCACATGTGTGATACAATATAAAATATCTATCTACAAGTATGGGTGTAGATACAACAAGTACATGTATCCTTCCCATAAATGTTTTAATTCATCATTCAATGGTTGGAGGTAGAAATCCATTCTCTTCGCTTGGTTTCTTCTAAGGACTATAAGAGCTAACATAAGATGTTCATTATTCATAGACGACCATGGGTGGATATTGTTATTGATCAGTACCATCAGTCAAGTATTATCATTAGTGTTTTGGAAGGAATATGGGTTAACCACATCCATGCTTGTGCTTAATCAAAGGTTATGTACATCATTCTTCAATTTTTTTGTCCATATATCCTCTATGAGCTTCAAGGTTATTGAATCCACTATGATTCACATAACTCCTAGCTCACTTATGTGTGAGGCATGCCACCCCTACAACATGGCTAATTCTTTGCAATGAAAGGGCCTTTGAATCCTTGGAATTATAGGTATGTGCATCAATATCCTATGAGGAGAACCATGTGAATTTTACCTTGTTTTTAATTTATGTTACCAGACATTCCCACATTTTTTACATATCTCTTTGTCCATGTATTCATCATTGTATAGATTGTAATAATTCATATAACATGTGATTTGGTATATACTCAATGTCAAGCTTTTTAAATAGTTGCTTCACTTCTTCATAGCTACCAATGAAGACATTATCACTTGATTTGAGTGACTTCTGATTGGTGGGAAATAGAAATGTGCATTGCCGTCAAGCATGCATGAATTCCATTTTCATTGCTAATTATGTGAAAATATTGTTAAAATATAAGGGAACTAATGGTTTACTGACTCGATAGCGCTAAGAAACATTTGTCTGACATAACACACTTTTCTTTCCAGTTGTGGGTTAATGTTGTTATTCCTAGTTAGCTAGATCTTGACCAATGTTCAATAGACGTTTTCCTCATTTTGTTACAAGTACGAGGGGACAAAGTAAACTCGATATTCTTCATGAAATTTTAATGAGTCATGAAAAGACAAACTCAATAGATCTTCATCAAATTTTAACGAGTCAAATGAAGAAAACTCGATATATGTTTTTTAGTTTAATGAGTGAGGAAAAATAGATAAAAGAATTTCTCATGCCTTCTTCGTAGATTTAATGAGCCCGAAGAAGGGAAAAACTCAAGGATTTCTCAATTTAAGAGCGAGAAAACGTCCCAAAAAAGAAAGCGCTCATATCATCGTCGTAGGAGTTTTACGAGCCCGAAGACGATAACTCGGGGATTTTTTAGTTTAAAGAGCGAGAAAATATCTCATAAAAGAAAGCGATCATATTGATTGAAACCTGGTCAATTTTGCAATTCAACACTAAAATCTTCATCAAAGCATACGTAATATTGACCGCATATCAAAATGGTGTATTATAAATGACATAGGAATGAAAAAATTCGATTTCATTAACTAGCTAAGGTGACTCATACCTCCAGAGTGACTATAAGAAGGGTTGAAAAGCCTTTATTTTCACCATTTGAATTTTGTGAGAGTGTTTTGGAGTGAAAAAAGGAGCAGATCTTCCCCAAGCGATTGCGAGCAATCCAAGCAACCATTCGACGCGTCGTCTGTTCCAAGTAGATGGTCTAACCCTCATATTGCATTCTATTACCTTTTTCAGCTATTTTTGGGGTGAAATTTTAGTTTATGATCAAGCCCTAGTTAGCCTAATGCGCCTAACGCAGCCTCCCAGGGCAGGGGGGGCATTAAATGCTCTGCTCGTTGTTGGTTCAATTTACTGGGTAAATTAAAACATGTATTTTACTTATCAATATGGGTTGGTAGACTTAGAAGCAAACCAAAGTTCATGGAAGCTTAGATTAACTAGTGTAGGAAGTAGTTGTTCAAATAAAAATAATGGAAATGCATACTACAAATAAAAATTACTTGAAAAGAAATTATGAAAATTTAATCTAGAAGAAATAGTGCAATGATTCTTTATGGAGCAAAGGCAGTGAGGAAGAGGCTCTAACTTAGAGGTCCTATTTTTCCTTCCTCATCATTCTTATTCCAACAACATCAATTCACCATAAAGCATATCAAAACCAAAGCAGTAAGGATCAAATGCATAAACACAATTTACAATTCAGTTCTTAATCTAGAAGGAAGAGGATCTAACTTAGATGCCTTGGTTGTCCTTCTCTGCTTAAATCAATTACTAAAATGAAATAATTCCAAAAGCATAAATGATAACTAATTCAAGAAACCAGTTAAGATTAAATGCACAATTTCTATTTCAGTTCTTAATCTAAAAAGAAGAGGATCTAACTTAGATGGCTTGGTTGACCTTCCTTGCTTGAACCAATCACTGAAATGAAATCATCGAAAAACATAAATTTGCATGGCATATAATGAATCTATTCATAAAATATTCACAATAACTATAAAGAAAACAACTATCTAAAATATTCACAATTATGCAAAAAATTACACTGCAGTGTATTTAGCTCAGAATGGGGGCCCTCCACCCTTGCTTGGTACACTTGAAACTATCAGCTACTATATATCAGTAGTCGCATCCCACAGCAAGAACAACAAGAAAATGGAAGACAAGCTCTTCAAGTTATACTCAGAAGTAAAGAAGTCTCAATAGTCATAATACATGTTCATAAGTGTTGAATAGTTATGCTTAAATAAGCCAAAAATATAACAAACTTAGCTAAAATAGTTGTAACAACCTATAAGAGTCCTAATCCATCTAATCAGGTCTAACTCATCCCTTTTGCTGCACAAAATATGGTAGGATCCCATTAAATCTCAAAACTACCCCTTTATTTAGTGATTTCTTGGTGACTAGTCAAGTTTGACCAGCATTGACCAAGCCTATTCTAACTCAATTTGACTGTGCCATTAGGAGTCTGCCCATCCTTGGTTCCCATACTTCTCGAATATGTCTTCACTTTCCACCCAAGTGCCCTGCACATACGACTTTAATGGAGCCATTACGAGAAATTCTGTTCTAGTAAAAAATAATTTTTAATACCAATTTTTTACTAAAAATTCTAAAATTTAAAAGACATAATTATTTTACCTTAAAGTGCAATAAGAGGAAAAAATATGGGAAAATGACCATGGTATGATGGTAAGGGATGATAGAAAGATGGAAAATGCATGGTGAAAAATAGTCAAAACTGAGGGCCAACATCTCCCCCTTGTTGAGTCTCAAGCATGTCCTCATGCTTGCCTCTGTCTCTTTGATCTTCTGCCTTTGTATGTTGACTGCCCTGCTGATGTACCTGTGGCTCTGCCCCCTGATGTTGAAGCTTCCTGTTGTGCTTCCTGCAAAAGGATATCAATGCCCTCATGTCCTTTTTCCTCTTCCTTGTAGATGGCATTCTTCACTTTTTGTTTCTCATATTTATATTTCCAAAGTTTCTTCTCTGTCAACCACCTGTATGCTTGTTTTGAAATTAGCATATTCTATGTTTCTAGCTTCTTCATTCTCTTCTTCAGTCTTTTTTTTCTTTCACTACCTTGTTGTTTTGTTCTTTGTACATCTTGTTTTCCTTCTTAAGGTGTCTTTCCATAATTTCACTGACTTGAAGCTGAGTGGTTAAGTCTTCTACCTTCTTGGCATATTCTTCATTGTGACCCTCCTTGGAAGCTTCTTTGATCTCTTTTGCATATGATGATGATCCTCCAACCCATGTGTCTTCATAGCAAGAATCCTTCTCCAACTCTCTAAGTTTTTCTTGTGCTTCCCTTTCAAGTTTTTCAATGACTTCCTGAGGTGATTGTTCATGTGTACTAAGAGGCATTTCTTTTAGGATCTCTACTTCAACATCTTGGCCTTTTTCACATGCTTCTTCTATTGTTTTCCTTCCTGGATTCTTTGGAATGGATATGAAGGATCTTTCCTTCTCCATGGCTATATCCTCTTGTTTTGTCTTAGACCTTGTTCTTGGATACAAGGGTGACTGCATAATATTTTTTGAAAGATGCAATCCTCCAAGTGTTTCCTCATTTCCGGTTTATTGTTCTTCCTTTTGGACTTCTAGAAAATGTTTTTTTTTCAAGAATGTCTCCCATGTTTCTCCCCTATTTTTCAATTGAAACTCAATCAACATTTTAATTAGCCCTTGATGATAGTAGCTAGCTTCTCTGTTCTCTGTTTTACCTCTCAGCCCTTCAATCATCTTTATCAAACTTTTTGCAAAGAAATAGGGAAGGTTTACTGTGCCATCACCTTTAATATGTTGGAGAAATTTGATGTGATATAAGTGTACAACACTATATCTCCCATCACATGTAAAGTATTTTTGAGTAATAAGGGCCAATTTTGCCCAAGGTTCTCTTATCCAATCCCTAGGAATTCCTTTAGTTTTATCAAATGTTCCTTTTCTCTGTTTTTCTAAGAAGAAATTCCACCCTTTCTCTCTAAAATGTTGCCCCTTGTGGTATTCTTCTCCTGTGAGTGGCAAATTTGTGGCTTGGGAAATATATTCTGGAGTAATGGGAACAAGAATATCTCCTACTCTGGTTTTTTCATTGTCAAAGTTAGCTACAAACTCCTCTGTGACTTTTCCACTATGCCCATTAAACTTTCTTAGAAATTCTAATAGCCCTGCTTGGTAGAGTTTTTCTATGGTTTCTCTACTCCAATTTTCCAATTGAAATCCATTGGGTTCAATCCTACTCCCCATACTAAAGTCTAGGTGCTTTTGTTTCTTTTGGTTTATGTACCAATGTAAATAACCCTCTACTGTAAATAATCTCATGACATAATAATAACTCTATGTTTTTAATAAAAAAATTGTTTGCAAGTTAATAAAACAGAGAGATTATATTTATGGCTAGAGGAGAAAGATTTTTCTGGTTGGAGGTATTGAAAAACAAAATTTGCTTTCAAATAACACAAGAGTGTTACTTTACAAGGCTTTCTGTGATGAGAGAAAAAAGGAAAATACTTTGAGTTTTCACCTCTATTTTTGCTTCTTGTGGAGAGAAGGCTTTAAAAACACAATTTCTGGAAAATACTCTGTAAAAATGCCTTTGAGAACAATCTTCTTATCACTACTCTTCTTTATAACTGAGTTCTGGACACCTACAGGTTTGATTTTAACCTTCTCAGCCTTCAATTTTTAAAATCAAAACCATACTTGTTTCAGAAATCGAATTTTAACCTTCTATGCCTTCAACACCATACCGGAAATTAACAATTTTTAACCCTCTATGTTTTTCTTCAGAAATCATCAAATTCTGGAAATGAAAACTCCTCTCTGTCTCCTCAAAAATCAAATGTTGGAGAAGATTTTATCATCTGGAGAAATAGAAATGTTGGAGATGTGCTTATTAACCATGGCATGCACCCATTCATTTACCACCTTTTGAGAAATCAGTTCTTGGAAATAGAAATGAAAATCAACCTACAGGGTGATCACAATTCTGCTCAGCTACATAATCCTCCTAAAAAATCGAAATCTGGAAAATAAATTTCAACCTCCAAGTCTTGGGCAATCATAATTCATCTCTGTTCTTAGAATTTTCGTTCACTACCCCTTCAGAAAGCAAATCTTGGAAGAAATCGATTTTTGCATGTTCTCCAACAGTTACCATTCGTTTTGGATTTGTTACTGAGTTTAATTAATGCAAATGGTGTTTTATGTGTAGCAACCTCACACGTGGAGCTTGAATGCAGACCTTTGATGCCACTACGCAATTGAGAACTCGAACTTGCTGCCAACGCTTTCCTTGCTTGTAGTTAAATCAACTACCAGACTACTTGGTTACCTTCGATTGTCAGTATTTAAAACAATCTCAGACTTAGGATCCGAATTACCTGTATTGAAATGTTGACTATGGAATTTCTCCGGAATTATTGGGATATGATTGGAGATCTCAACGTTTTTTTGGCGGGGTTCTAATTAATGAACACCCAGCATCGTCCTTGGATTTCTATTGAGATTTTTGCTATTAAAACCTACACATACCCTTTTCCTCTATTTCCATTTCAAAGGGTTGTGTTCCCTACCATTGCATATATTATGCATCTTCATTGCATACTTATATTCATCAAAACCATATTCATGCACATTCCATTCATTGATTTTTGCAAAGTCTTTTTTTCATAATTTATTCCTCCTCCTTGTCCTTTAGGGTTGATGCATGTTTTTCTTTACATGATGCTCGTATTTTTTCATGATGCATTTATTACTCTTTAAGGTATCTCTTTGAAATGACCATTTCAAGTCTTAGAATAGAGTAAAAAATAGATCATTGAACTTTTGTTCTTCCTTTATGACACTAACCCATGCTTGTTTGTTTTGCAGAGAATGGTTTTGTAGGTAAAGAGACATGACTTGAATAGGTAGTAAGGTGTAAGATGGTGTAATATTTTTATGAAAGTGGGATATAGGGTTTTATGAATAGAGAAAATGTACATGGAATGAAGGGTTTGCACTCTTATACATTAAAGTTTAATTAATCTCATAAATTAAGAATTCTTTTCAAAATCAAATGGTATTAAAAATAAATTTATAACTTATATTACTTTCCTTGATTTAGTAGCTCTTTCAGTTGGTGATGATCTTTGTCTTGAATAAGTACAGGTCCCTTCTTGATTAAGTAGCTTTTTCAGTTAATGATGAATACAAGTCCCTTCTTGATTAAGTAGCTTCTTTAGTTGATGATGAATACATGTCCCTTCTGATGATGAACTTTGAATAATAAACTTAATAGATTGGTGAACTTGACTAGTTGTTCTTTGTATACAAGCCATTCTGACAGAATTCTTATGTTCATACTCAGGTCATTTTATGCAATAATCTTTGACTCATATATGTTTAGGTCCCTTTGTAATGTTGCTCATGTGATACTGCTTATGTTTAGGTTCTTTACATTCTTAGTTGCTTCCATATCAAGTTGAGAAGCTTATGGAATTGTTCTTCCGAGTTGAGTTCCTATGCTAAAAAAAACACTTTGTTTTTTCTATCTTCCCCCTTCCTTATTTGGAGACTTGTCCTCAAGTTTGGACTTTGGAGAAGATATTCTGCAAAAAAATTGTAAAATTACTTTGAAAACATAAAAATAAAATGGAATTCATATTAGCCAAGCAAGTTGGTTTTCTATTATGAATTCGGGTTTGTATTGTGCCAGGAACCTGGATTTTCACAGCCAAACCATGTTGTTGTAGTTGTTTTTTTTTTTTTGAAAGTATGGAAGGCATATGTCTATGTTCTTCGACAATTTCAATGTCCTTTTCTGTTGAGATTTTCTTCAGAAAATCTTCCTTATTTATTGGTTTATTGTATACTTTCAATCTATGCCCATTGACCAAAAATGATATTGCTTGTTCGTCAATGGTCCTAATTCTCACTGATCCATTATCAAAGATTTCTTCAATTTCATATGGGCCTAGCCAATGAGTAGTAAATTTTGCTTTGAAATCTTTGTATTTTGAATCAAATAGAAGCGCCCAGTCCCCTATATGAAAAATATTCTTCTTAATAAATATGTCATGCCATTTCATTCTTTGTTGTTGCACTAGTGATGTATGTTCTACAGCTTCCTTTATGATCTCATCTAGTTGATTTAGCTGCATAATTATTTGTTGTTGTGCTTCTAACAGGTCCAGTCCCAGTTTAGCTGCAAGTCTGTATGTATGAATCTGGAACTCAATTGGTAGTAGAACTTCTTTACCATAAACAAGAGGATAGGGGTTATGTCCAATATTATTCTTCCATGTTATTATATAAGCCCATAATGCTTCATTCAGTTTCTCTGACCAATCTTTCATGTGCATATTCATTGTTTTTGTCATTATGCTCTCAAGGAATTTTTTGTTGATTCCACTTGTCCATTTGCTTGAGGGTGATATGGTGTTGATTTCCTATGCTTGATTTTATATTTCTCTGTAAGGTCTCTGACAAGCTTGGAAGTGAATTGTGCTCCTTGGTCTGTGACTATCTGCCTTGGAACCCCAAATCTTACAAATATCTCTTCAAAAAGAAAAGATATCACTGCATCTTTTGTTGCTTTTGACATTGATTTTTCCTCTACCCATTTTGTTACATAATTAGTACATACTAGGATGTACTTCTTGCCATTAGAGGGTGGATTGATAGGACCCACAAAGTCAAGAGCCCATTGCTCAAATGGCTCTATAAGTACTTGTGGTTTCAATGGAATTTCATTAGATACTACAGGCCTGCCTATCCTTTGGCAGCTGTCACACTTTTTAACATAAGTCTTTGAGTCTTTGAATATTGATGGCCAAAAATAGCCTAGATTCAACACCTTGTATGCTATTCTTTTGTCTGCAAAATGACCACCACAAGGTTCATCATGACATGCCTTTAAAATATCTAGAATTTCATCTTCTCTTATGCATTTTCTAATTAAAAGATCAGGTCCAGTATAGAAAAGGTCACCATTAACCCAACTATATCTAGCACTATCTCTAATTATTTTCTTCTTCTTTTTTCCTTTTTTTTTTTTTTTTTCTTTTTTTTTTTTTTTTTTTTTTCTTTTTTTTTGTTTGTAAAATGAGAAGGTAATTTTCCAGATGATAAATAATTGGCTATATCAACAAACCATGGAGTTTTGACTGTTATAGCAAATAAGTGTTCGTTTGGAAAATTATCAGAAACTGGAACAATGTCACCAGGAAGATGAAGTCTTGACAGGAAGTCTGCCACTTGATTGTCTTTTCTTGGTCAATCTAAAATAGTAATGTTAAACTCCTGCATTAATAACAACCATCTAGTGATTCTGCCATTAGTGATTGGTTTATTCATTAGATATTTTATGGTTGAATGATCAATATGAATGAACACTTGATATTCTGTTATGTAATGTCTGAATTTATTTACTGCATGCACAACAACTAGCAATTTTTTTCAGTTACTGTGTAATTTAACTCTGTTGGAGTTAGATTTTTGTTGATGAAATATATATCATAGTTAAATTGATTTTATTTCTATCTTAGAGATGCTCTTATTGTTGTATCTGATGCATAACTGGATATATGAAATGGTAATGACCAATTGAGTCCTCTGAGAATTGGTTCTACGGACAACTTGTGTTTGAGTTTATCGAATGCATGTTGACAATCAGTATTCCATTGAAATTCTATGTCTTTTCTAAGCAATTTAAATAATGGCAAAGTTGTTTTACTGAAATTTTCAATGAATCTCCGATAATAGCGGGCATAACCCAGAAAACTTCTTACTTCTTTTTTATTTGTTGGTGGTAATAGGTTTACAATGATTTGTATCTTTGCTGGATCCACTATTATTCCAGAAGATGAAATATGGTGTCCCAAAACTATCCCTTCAGTTAGCATCATAAAACATTTCTCATTGCTAAGAGATAGATTTGTCTCAATGCATCTTTGTAAAACTCTTTCCAAATTGTTTAAACAATCATCAAATGTATTTCCGTAAACAGTAAAATCATCCATGTAAACCTCTACACATTCATGTATAAGATCAGCAAAGATGGCCAGGACTACTCTTTGAAAAGTAGCAGGTGCATTACATAATCCAAAAGGTAACACATTGTAAGCATATGTACCCCATGGACAAGTAAATGTAGTTTTGTCCTGATCCTCTAATGCTATCTTGATTTGATTATAACCGCTAAATCCATCAAGAAAAGAAAATAACTTTTTCCCTGCTAATGAATCTAGGACTTGATCGATGAATGGTAGTGGGAAATGATCCTTAAGTGTTGCTTTATTCAATTCCCTATAGCCTACACAGATTCTCCACTTTTCATTTTCCCTGGGAACCACAACTAAGGGAAAAACCCATTGACTATCAGAGATGGGGTAGATAAATCCTACTTGTAATAGTTTCTGCAATTCTTCTTTTACTATCTCCTTCATCATTAGATTCATTATTCTTTGTGGTTGTCTTACAGGTTTGATATTTTCATCTGTGTAAATATGGTGGATACATGTTTTTGGATGAATTCCCTACATATTTGTATAATCCCAAGCAAAAGATTTTGAGTATTTCTTTAATAGTGCAATTACTTGTTCTTCCTGTGATGATTGTAAATTGTTACCAATGTTAAGATTCTTTCCGGGGCTGATTTGAATTACTTTACTTTGAGAATTTGTAATTGAGTTAACATGAAAGATAGCTTCAAATGATGTTTGTAATGAATTAATAGTGCAATTTTCCTGAAAACATTGATCTAAAAGTTGACTTGCAGCTTCATATTGGATGGTTCTTAGCTGCTCTGAAATATCAGGTTCTGAAATGAAGAGATCTATTAAGTCCTCATTATCTTCTTCTCTAAAATCAAAAAACTTGATTAATGCTTAGAATAGGCTGAATTTCTTCCTTTTGTTCATCAGGCCATGATAATAAAGAAGGAGATTGAGTAGGAGGATAGAGTGTTATGTGCTTTCTTTCATTTCCATGTGATATGATCATACTTCCTGATCTACATCCAATAAAGGCATCAGTTGTGGCTAACCATGGTCTGCCAAGAATTAAGGGATGGCCTCCTAAGTTTGACTTTGGTTGTAGGACTAGGAAGTCTATAAGATATTCCCAAGAATCCAAAGAAACAATGATATCTTCAAGTACTCCTTCTGGCACTACTTTGGATCTATCAGCTAGTTCCAAAATTGTAGTGGTAGGTCAGATATTTGGCAAGTTCAAACATTTCATGGTTTCTATTGTCATGACATTGATAGCAGCTCCTAAGTCAATTAGAGTTTTAGAAACTGAAATTTTTTTTATTGAAATTATTACCATAGGTATTCCAGGATCAACATATTTTTCAATTGTAGTATTTGTTGACATAAGACTAGCTAATTTCCCAATGACATGAATCGTAGGTGGATCTTTATTTTCTTTGTGCATAATTTATTAATTGCCTTTGTGTAAATAGGAATATCTTTAATAGCGAACAATAAAGGAATTTTAACATAAGAATTTTTCAATTCATCTAAAATATCAAATTCAAGAAGAGAGATTAAAGATTTTTGCTCTACTAACCTTTCCAGAAAAGGAGGTGTTTGAGTTGTTATTATTTTATTCTTTTGAATTTGATGTTCTGCATTAAGTTTTTCAGGATTTCTCTCCTCCTCAACTTGTCCTTCTATAATCACGGGAAAGTCTTTTTTAAGATTTTTCCACACCTTAAGTGAATGTTTTGAATAGGAAGGATTTAATATGAAGTCCCTTCCTCAGTATTGTAATTTGGTCTTTCCATTTTGTTACTCGGATTTGCTATTGGCTGGGATGGTAATTGAGTTGGTCTGGGTGGTGTTTGGTTAGATGGCAGCTGAAGCTGTTGAGGTTGAGTTAGTGCGGGTAATGATTGTTGTGGAAATGGATTTAATTGAGGGGATTGTTGGAATTGTTGATATGGAAATGGTTGTTGAGGATATGGTTGTTGATATGACTGTTGAGGATAAGATTGATATTGTTGTTGATATGGATGTTGAGGGTAAAATTGTTGGGGAGGTTGGGCTTCATAAGCATATACTTGCCAACTTTGTGAAGGTTGGTTTTGGTTTTGCTGAGAAGGCCAAGCCTGTCATGGCATAGGAGCATTCCATGAGGTTTGAGCAGGATATTGATAATTTTGAGGAATTTGTTGAGTAAATTGTTGAGGTAAATTTTGAGGCATACCTGTAAACCATGGTTTCCAAGGTCTTCTTGGTGCCAAATAGTAGAGAGAGTCAATCCCTTTACCTTCTTCTATTGAATTTGCCTGTAATTCCCTTAACTTTGGACAATTATCAATTGAATGATTTTCAGTACAAAGTCCACAAATCTGAATACCATCTAAAGGACATTCCCTTAGTGGATGCTTCTTCCTACATTTAGGAAAAAAATTGATAGTACTTGATCTTGTTCATCTTGTTTTTTCTTGGCCTTAAGTACATCAACTTGTGTTCCTAATGTGCTCAAGATATCAATTTTAAAATTCTCAAACAAATTCCCTAATTCAGCTCTTGTTATGCTTCCTATTGCTGATTTAGTAACTTTTGAATTTGCATCTCTTTTTCCACTTTTAGCTCTTCCTCTTGAATACTTTTGACATAATTATGCAATTTCATCAAATGGAAAATATGAAATGTCTCATTTTCCCATCACATTAAGAATATCAAGATACTCATCTTGTATACCTTTGAGAAAATTTGTTCGAATGGTATTAGGATTTAAAGAATGTTGTTTAGATTTTTGTAATTTATAGAGAAATCGCTCTAAGTATTCCTCCAAACTTTCATCTTCTTATTAAGACATCCTAAAAATATCCTCCTTCGAATCTTTAGGCCTACAATATGTTTTATACTTCTTAAGAAAAATCTTCTTCATGTCTCCCCAATTGCTAATAGTATGTTCACCTAATCCCATGAACCACTTTAATGCAGATGCTTTCAGAGTAGCAGGAAAAAGATGAAGTTTATGTGTATCATCAGTATAACCATAGGTACGACATAGAATATCAAATTCAAACAAAAATGAGTCAGGATCTTCAGAAGACATACCATAGAAATTTGGTAAAACAAAAGGTGGGATATTTTTCATTTTTACCTCTTCTCCCAAGATTGCTCTAGTGTCTAAGATTGGAAATCCAAAAGTAGCTTCTTGGTCATTGTCTACTCCTCCATCCTCTCTTCTTTTATTTTCATTTTCTCTTTTAGTATCTTCTTCTCTTTTTCTATCTTCTTCTCTTTTCCTTGCCCATTCTCTTCATTGTCTTTCATATTCTTGTCGTTGTTCTGGAGTTAGTCCAAGAATATTGGATCCTTGTCCTTCTTCTGCCATTTCTTTTTCAGTTGTTTCAAATGTTTTAGTAACAATTTGATATTGTGTGTCTTCAATTTGTTTTATTTGTTCAAGGATAGGTTGATCAATTGGTTTTTCTAGTTGCTCAAGGATAGGTTGAACAATTGGTTTTCTTGTTTCTATTTGTTTTCCTATAGAAGATGTTTCTGCTTGTGTTTGTTTTCTCTTTACTTCATAAGCCAACAAAGTTTGTCTTTCAACAAGATTTAACCTTTGCCCTGAACGTTGTTTTTCCTCTAACTCTTCCAAAGTTGGTTTTCTAGAAATTAATGTAGTTAGTTCGAATGTAGGTGGTCCTGCTCCCACCAATGGTCTAGTAGCTGGGGGGCCTTGTTTTCTATATCTACCCTTTTCGTCTCTTTGTCTAGGCATAAATAACCATAATGAAAAATCCCAATTTTTTGTTATATTTTTTGTTATGTTTTTATGTTGTTTATTTTATGTTTTCTAAACAATCTTCCTAATAAGTTATATCTAAGTATACTTCCTCGGCAATGGCACCAAAAATGGCAGGCCCGGTGGAGCATAGGCAATCAGGAAGATGTAGAATTTTGAATAATATAACACTTATTCACATAGATTATCCTGATTATACACTATTTGCGGAATGCATGCATAATACATAACCTCCTCTACCATTGATCATCAATTTGCGGAATTAAAACATTCAAACATCAATCACATGTATCAACACATTATGTAATGGGGAAAGCATACCGCTGAAAACCCCCAACTATCTGTATATTATAATGATAGAGAACATGTAACAATACATAGTACAATACTCCTCACAAGTACTCAGTACTATCTCCACATGCTACACACAAAACTAGCTCAGATCTGAACAAGTCACGGGTTCAAATCTCCTCCACTCTTTGCCTGCCTCTACTGCGCAATCCAAGTTGAGAATAGATCAGATCCAAGTTCGGATTCCCTTTGTCTTGTATTGCGCAATCCTCATTGGCAATCTCAATCAATGATTGTGCAAATCTCATGCACAGCTATAGTCACAACTGATAGTAGTCTCACCCTTTCACCCACCTCTAACACTTGTCTCCACTGAACTGTCCATGCACTGAGTTAACTGATGTATCCTTTAGTTGATTTATGAGTTAATAATTAGTGAATTAATTAATAATTAATTCACATCACTCATCACTAGTGTATTTGGCATTTAGACTAAATACAACTAGTTCAACTAAGTCAAACTGAACACAACTCCATCAACTCCTCAATCAACTCCACCAAACTCAATCACTTGAGTTCTAACTGAAGTCCATCATGCAATAGCTCAACTAACCCATAGGAAAAGTGTATTTCCTTCTGGCAATTACATGTGCCACATCCGTAGCTCGAACTAAAGTGTTGCAAAAGGATAAGATAATGTTTATAGTCCAAATATTATTAAGAGCTAATAATATTCGACTGTTCTATTTTTTGACTGGCAGTCTAAAAATAGACTCCGCCCATATGTCTAAAAATAGACATCCATCTATTTTTACCAACATGACCAATCATCCATAAATAGCATCCTGCAACTCATAGACCATGATCCATATGTCTAAAAATAGACAGAGTCTAAAAATAGACTTTGCGCCAAAAATAGCCTACGGGCCCACTTAGTGAAGGCGACTTCTTTTCACTAAGCTCCATCATCTTGTTGCATTTTCAACACTCCCTCTCAACAAGATATGGATTATCTGCAACCCCTATCATGCCTCTGTGGTATTCGAATTTGCTCCTGGTGAGCGCCTTCGTCAAGATATCAGCATCCTGATCCTCCGTGGGAATGTATGAAAGTAACATGATTCTCCGCTACACACAATCTCTGATATGATGGTACCTGATGTCGATGTGCTTGGATATATCATGAAATACTGGATTAGCGGAGAGTTTAATGCAACTCTAGTTATCACAATAAATCACACTAGGCTCCAAGTGTGACCCGAACAACCCGACCAGGATCTTCCTCATCCATATAGCCTCACATGCAGCCAAACTTGCTGCCATATACTCAGCCTCTGCTAAACTGAATGCCATGGATCTCTGCTTTCTACTGTACCAAGAAACTGTTGTCGACCCGATACTGAAGATCCCTCCATATGTGCTCTTTTTGTCCGTTGGGCTCCCTGCCCAATCTGCATCCGTGAAGTCACATAGCTTCACCTCATCCTCATGTCTGCACCACAATCCATATCCCGATGTGCCTCTAAGATAACGCAATACTTGCTTGCCTGCCTTCCAGAAGAGCTTGGTTGGCTTAACAATAGCTTGAGAAAGCTGGTTAACAGCATATCATATATCAGGTCGTGTATTGACCAGATACATAAGCGACCCCACCAACTGTCGATAAGCAGTGGCATCCACTACCTCCGCTGAAGTAGCATCCTCCTTCCTCCAACCTCCAGGAAGATGAGTATCAACAAGCTTGCAGCCATGCATGTTGAACTTCTCCAGTATCTCCCGGGCATACTTACCCTGAGAAAAAAATAGTCCATCACTGCGCTACCAAATTTCCAATCCCAGGAAATAATGAAGGAGGCCCAAGTCCTTCATCTCAAACTCTCTAGCAAGATCCTCCTTGCATGAGAGTATCAACAGTTCATCTCCCGTCAAAATCAAATCATCTACATAAAGTACAACGATCAGCAACTTACCCTCCACCATAATTTGGTTTAGGTTAGGATCCGCCTCACTCTTGGAGAATCCAAGTCCAGTGAAATAATTGTCTATCTGTGTGTACCAAGCACGAGGTGCTTGTTTCAACCCATACAGTGCTCTCTTGAGCCTGCACACATGCGACTCGCTGCTGAAGATCTCGAAACCTTCCGGCTGCTCTATGTACACCTCCTCCTCAATGACTCCGTTGAGGAATGCAGTCTTCACATCCATCTGATGGATGTGCCACCCCATCTGCACTGAGAGAGCATGAATCGTCCGTATGGAAGAATACCTTGCGATAGGTGCAAAGGTCTCCTCATAATCAATCCCCTCTATCTGTGAGAAGCCTCGGGCAACAAATCTTGCCTTGTACTTCTCCACACTCCCGTCAGTTTCCTGCTTCACTTTGTAGATCCATCTCGAACCCACCACTAATTTCCCCTCCGGTCTTGGGACAATATCCCATGCACTGTTTCTAACAATCGAATCATACTCTTCCACCATGGCATCTACCCATGCGGGATCCTCCGCAGCTTCCTCGAAAGAGGACGGCTCAGTCACGACGCATTTGCTCACAAGAGCCATGTATCCAGTGTATCGATCAGGTGACTGTCTCTATCTGCGCTGTGCTGTAGGTGGTCCTACAACCTTCTCTGCATCTTGAGCCAGTCGCTCAGCTTCTGTAGTGCGCTTTCGCCCTCTGATGGTTGGCGCTGCATGAGTGGTCTCTTCCACTCCATGAACTTCATCTTGTGGCTGATCCACATCCTGAAGATCATCCTTAGGAACTAATAGCTCCTCATATACATGCAAGTGTGGCTCCCTCTCAAGCGAACACTTCATGGCTTTCTCCTCCTGAAGTTTGATATCTCGTTGCACAACAGTCTTGCGACTATCTAGCAAATACACACGATAGTTGTGGGGCATATCAGTGTACCCCACAAATATCCCAACCTCTGCGGTTGGCTCTAGCTTCTTCCTGGCATCCTTCGTCACATGCATGTAAATGGAGAACCAAAAATCCTCAAATGGGAAATATCAGGCCTCTTACTAGAATAAGCCTCCTCGGGTGTACTCATGCCAAGTATCTTGTGAGGACAACGGTTCTGCACATATACTGCAGTATTGCATGCCTCCGCCCACAAGTGAAGGGGTAGGCCCTGATCATGCAACATTGCCGTGCAGCACCCATGATCGTTCTGTTCTTCCGCTCAGCAACCCCGTTCTGCTATGGGTTATGGGGAGCTATGAGCTCTCTTCGAATCCCTTCTGTGCTGTAGAAGTCCTTGAACTCGCCAGAGATGAATTCACCACCATTGTCGCTCCTAAGAGCCTTCACCTTCTTCCCCGATTCCTTCTCGACCAGTGGTTTGAACTCACAGAACTTTGAGTATGTCTCGCTCTTCTTCTGCATGAAGAAGATCCAACACTTTCGAGAGAAATCATCAACAAAGATCACATAGTACTTGTGCTTTGTTGTCGAAGCTACTGAGAAAGGTCCACACATGTCTGTGTGAATTCTCTCAAGGATCGTCGTGGCGCGGCTATATTTCTCGTGAAAGGTGGCTTTCACAAATTTTCCCAAAGTACACCTCTTGCACTGATATGACTGCGCAAGAGTGCCTTTAGGAAGCCTAGTAGAAATCTGCTACAGTATCTTCAAAGCTCCATGGTGAAGGTGGCCTAATCTCCGGTGCCACGCTCGCCATCATCTCGGCTCGCCAATCCTTCTACCTTGCATGCCATTGTTGCGCAGCCATCTACATGCAATTGATAAAGGTTCTTGACTCGAACCCCTATCTTCCGAGTTTCTTCAGTTGTCTTACTGCGCAGGAAAGCCTTTCCCTCGCTGAAGACAACATCATATCCCGTGTCTTCTAACATCGCCATAGAGATAAGATTCTTCTTCAATCCTGGAACATGCATCACTTCCTTCAATATGAAGGATTTACTAGACTCCCTCTCAAAGGAAATGGTACCGATAATGGTCGCACTGTATCTACCATCATCGCCCATCTCGATGTGCACTCCAAGATCTTTCTCATCCAGATCAAAAAACAAATCTCGATCTCCTGTCATGTGAAAAGACGCACCACTATCCAAGAACCATACCGATCCCATCACACTTGATACCAAGCCTACGATCAACGAAAAATCCAGCTCAACCTGCGAGGCTAAGGCCTCTCCTGCTGCAGATCCAGCAGCTTGCTTATTTTTCTTCTTCTGCGGTCAATTTGTGGCATAATGTCCGTGCTGGTGACAGTGAAAGCACTTCACCTTGGACATGTCCTACTTCTTGCCTTTTGCACCGGAATGAGAAGCTTTCTTGTTCTTCCCCTTCTTTGCTTTGGCAGCCAAAGCGCAACTTTCTTCATCATATGCCTTTGATGAAGATTCGTCCCTGGTATTCCGCCTGATCTCCTCTTGGACAAGATCAGACCAAAGTCTCTCCCATCCTAGCAATTTCTCCCGACCATTGACAGAGTCCTGATAGGAATTCCAACTCTTCGAAAGACCAAGGAGATCCAAGCTCACCAAGTCATCATCATCAATAGTCACCCCCACACTTCCCAGCTCATCCCGGCATTGGGTGAACTTCTTGAGATACTTGGGCATATTGTCTCCTTTCTCACACTTAATGTTTCTGAGTTTATCCTTGAGCACCAACTTCCTCTGGTTGCTCTTGCTTTCGAATAAATCTGTCAACGCCTTCCACATCAAGTATGGAGGAGCCTTTCCATGCAGGCTGGATATAATGTGATCCTTCACGCCCTCCAACAGAATCCTTCGACACTTTGTTGTCTTCTTTTTCCAAGCCTCAACTTGAGTAGCATCAGTAGGCTTTGGGACCTTAGCATCTATGAACTCCTTCAACCCATTGTCATCTAACACCGCCTCCATCCTGTCTTTCCATGCAATATAAGTCGAGCTGCCTTCAAGGGCATACTCCAATCGCAATCCATTGAAAGACATTTCAACTTCGACACCAAGAAAACACTACTGCAAATTCGAATTCCACCAACTCAAAACTCAGCCGCTTCTGATCTAAAATTCGTGAGAACAAAGTATTTCTCGTACAGAGATTGACTGTATGGGCATTTACCGGATATCTCACCTTCCAAAAGAAGGATGAATCTAGAGGCTACCTGGCCTGATTACAGACTCTGCTTGAAGAAATCAAATGTAATCACTTTCTGAATAATAGATCTGATGATCAACTTCGCTCCGATACCGTGTATAAATTTGAATAATATAACACTTATTCACAAAGATGATCCTGATTATACACTATTTGCGGAATGTATGCATAATACATAACCTCCTCTACCATTGATCATCAATTTGCGGAATTAAAACATTGAAACATCAATCACACATATCAACACAGTATGTAATGAGGAAAGCATACCGCTGAAAACCCCCAACTATCTGTATATTATAATGATAGAGAACATGTAACAATACATAGTACAATACTCCTCACAAGTACTCAGTACTATCTCCACATGCTACACACAAAACTAGCTCAGATCTGAACAAGTCAAGGGTTCAAATCTCCTCCACTGTTTGCTTGCCTCTACTGCACAATCCAAGTTGAGAATAGATCAAATCCAAGTTCGAATTCCCTTTGGATTTTACTGCGCAATCCTCATTAGCAATCTCAATCAATGGTTGTGCAAATCTCATGCACAGCTATAGTCACAATTGATAGTAGTCTCACCCTTTCACCCACCTCTAACACTTGTCTCCACTGAACTGTCCATGCACTGAGTTAACTGATGTATTCTTTAGTTGATTTATGAGTTAATAATTAGTGAATTAATTAATAATTAATTCACATCACTCATCACTAGTGTATTTGGCAGTTAGACTAAATACAACTAGTTCAACTAAGTCAAACTGAACACAACTCCATCAACTCCTCAATCAACTCCACCAAACTCAATCACTTGAGTTCTAACTGAAGTCCATCATGCAATAGCTCAACTAACCCATAGGAAAAGCATATTTCCTCCTGGCAGTTGCATGTGCCACATCCGTAGTTCGAACTGAAGTGCTGCAAGAGGATAAGATAATGTTTATAGTCCAAATATTATTAAGAGCTAATAATATTCGATTGTTCTATTTTTTGACTGGCAGTCTAAAAATAGACTCCTTCCATATGTCTAAAATAGAGGTCCATCTATTTTTACCAACATGATCAATCATCCATAAATATCATCCTGCGACTCATAGACCATGATCCATATGTCTAAAAATAGACTTTGTGCCAAAAATAGCCTGCGGGCCCACTTAGTGAAGGCGACTTCCTTTCACTAAGCTCCATCATCTTGTTGCATTTTCAACAGAAGAGGCTCTAACTTAGAGGTATTGTTTGTCCTTCCTCATCATTCTTATTCCAACAAGATCAGTTCACCATAAAGCATATCAAAACCAAAGCAGTAAGGATCAAATGCATAAACACAATTTGGAGAAGGATTCTTGCTACGAAGACACAAGAAGATGTTGGCCCTCAGTTTTGACTATTTTTCACCATGCATTTTCCATCTCTCTATCATCCCTTAATCATACCATGGTCATTTTCCCATATTTTTGCCTCTTATTGCACTTCAAGGTAAAATAATGTCTTTTAAATTTTAAAATTTTTAGTAAAAAATTGGCATTAAAAATTGTTTTTGACTAGAACGGAATTTCCCGTAATGACTCCATTAAAGTTGTATGTGCAAGGCACCTGAGTTAAAACTGAAGACATATTCGAGAAGTCAACAATAAAAGTCAAAGAACTTTGATTGAAAAATGATTTCCTTGCTATGGCAAGGACTAATAACGCATGACAAGTGTCATATCGAAATTCCATTACATTACATATCAAAATAATATATGGTATATGACTAAACGATGTTTTTTATGGCAAACATTATGATAATATATGGAACTAAGGCACTATGGTGTAACCATAGGCTGAAATCTATAACAACATATAATAAAAGGTGATAATGATGGCATGTGTGTGTGTGTGTGTGTTACAATATTAAGTTGTGTGGCTTGGAACTATGGTATACGCTTGTAGGTACAATTAATAAGGTTATGGTTGCAACATAATGAAAATGGTAAATGATATAGCATAAAATCATTATGATATATAATACAAGGGTTTAACCTGTTATCAAGACATGTGATTGAGTGCTACAAAATTGCCATGTTGTATGAAAGGTTTTTTACATATAATAATGTTGACTGTGATCGATATTTTGAAGAAGTTATACCACATTGACCCATATATTAAGTTTGATTTAGTGGAGCATTAATAACATTGAATTTACAACTCACCATTGACTCTTAGAATTCATTAGGGTTTCTTTTCTTTGCTCATTCAATCATTTGGAATTTTTGTAGTTGTACTTTAGCTTTGTGGTAAAATTTGAGCTAGACTCGAACCCTAATAGTTGCACAACAAGTTTTAATTGAGACTTAAGCTTAGATTCTGCAACACAGAGAAGCTTTAGTTAAAGGTGAGTAATTTGTGTAGTTTAGCATTGTTGTAACTTGATTTTGTTAATGAACGTTTTGGCTTGGGTTGGTTAGCACAACATATTGAGTTTGAATTCCAAATATTCTTCCGTTGCTTAGGGGGATAAAAATATTGTGACTTGGTCTTGTATGTATCTTTGGGTTTTGCATGTTTAGGCATATTTCTCTCCTACATGAAAGAGTTGAATGAATTGTGAATGAATTGTTAGGTTGTCGATAACACACTCGATTTGTGCTTTTCATTTGTCTATATTTACGCTTCCCATTCTGTTTTATCTCTCATAATGAACTCTTGGCTCTATACTAAATGAATTTGATAGGGTTGTCAACAAGAATGTAAATGGTTTTCATGACCTCGAGTTAAAAATTAAAAGTAAATATTATTTTTATTGCATGCATCAAAATGATAACCAATTGGACTATACATTGATACAATGTGAATGGTTTTGAGTTGTGTCATTTTTAATGTTCTAGAAAGTAAAATATATATGAGTCATATATCATTTCATGCATGATATCCTAGATTCCATGTTGAAGTATCAAGTTGAGTTTTAAAAGAATATGTGTAGGTATTATAGTCATTTGAAAAGAAACGAAATTAGGCTCAACATGCTATATATCATACTTAGTGTTCAATTGTGCTTTTGTTGAAATATTATAATGGGTTTCTACATTTTTTTTTGAAATATGTTTTGTTTCTTTTGGTTACATACCATATTGGATTTCGGTTTTGTTCTGTATAAGAAATATTATGGAAAATTTGGGCTTTTCTATAAATTGTTTGGTATACATTATTGACAACCTACAACCTTCATAATGATGTTGAATTCAAGAAAAAGGGTTACAATTTTAGTTTCAATTGAAATATAAAGAACAATGTAACCTATAGTTTGTTCATTCGTTCATTCATATTATCATTTTTTTTGTACATTTATACATCTAAAAACATAACAATAAAGCTAAAATATTATTTGTTTATTCATATTAAAAGAGGCTCATATGGAATAGGTTTGTTTGTATAAAACCCCTGATACAAAAGAAGTAATGAATTGTGTGAAAAGGGAATGTTATTAATATATTGATTCTTTTGATTGTGATATCTCACACATATCATCTTTCATTTCCCTCCACTTGTATATCTATGTCCTATTACTTGATAAAGTTTGTTAAAGCAATGTGTTTTGAATTTGAAAGTTATAACATGACTTGTATAACATTTTGGAAAAAAGAAATTCAAGGCAAAGACCCGGAGATTGATATATGGATTATGATTTTTTTGGGTATAAATAAAAAGTTAATTTGAGTTTTTCATATAACAATAATTATTTCATTGTCCCCTCTTCTTTTACATTCTCGGTCTTTTCTGTTTTTTAACTTGGGCCTTGCAAAAACATATTTAACATTTTTTTCGTGAAAGAATTGCTTTCTCACTGCATATTTTATTTCACTTGAGAAGATATGATTGACTTGATGGTAATGTATATATGAGTTTCTTTACTAGAGGATGCAAAGGAAATAGAAGTGGACAAGGCAGGTGGCCAAATGCGGTATGGCAGGAAACTAAAATTAAAAGAATATGCTTTTTTATTCACTTTAATGTGAATTCAAATGAATTTAACAATATTATGGAAACATGGTGACTAGAACTTGGTAGGAAACCCAACTCGCCTTAATCATTTTCTCCTCCTAATGTGTCTTTGCAACCTTACCCAAGTGTTATGGATATCCTAGAACCATACCCACAACCTATGGATGATGGTTGGGAAAACAATCCTATTAGACGCCCCTCTAGTATAATTCATTGTCCCACTAGTCCAAGAGATCCACCTTTGCCACCTATTTCTACACATAATGTTATTGCTTTTAACTCTTTCGCTCACTTTCCCCTCAAGAATGGCAACCATCCTCATTCCAATACATCTTGGAGACAAAGGGAAGAAGCTTAAGTCTTGGAGCTTCTGAGTACCGAGTCTTCTTAATCTACTTCTACACATTCAAAAGTGCAATCATTGAAAACATTTGATGAAGGAAAAAGAGAAATCTTCTAGTACTCTAACTTTCATACTACACTTCCTATTTCTTGAGTCTCGAATTCCCTAATTTCAAGAGTTGAAAACACTTTATTGTAAGTGATATAAAGGATTAGAGAATTTCCAAATGAAATGTCTAGGAGAATTCATGCACTGTGGTTCTAAAATAGGTCGTATCTTGAGACCACCAGTGTCCCCGTACACAAATATAACTCTAAGGGGTAGGCTTCCCTAAAATCATACAACAAGCCAATAGACAAACACCGACCAATAGAAATCAATGAGCTTCCTTACTAGAAAAGAAGACCCTTTTATCTCTCTCCTAATCCATCTTAGGCAACAATACTATTATACCATTGCAAACATGAGTCGAATGGATACCGTAGACATAAGCATACACATTCATAATTTGGCATATGTGAAGGAGCGACTTACATCCCTTCACATAATTTCTTGAACACTTTATGTCTTAAAGCCATGTGATGGATTAATAGCATGATATGTAATTTAGTATCCATAGCTAATCGTGGGATGATTTTTTGATGAGAATACCATTAACCATAAGCTCTCCCTCTTTTAGAGTTGATCCATATTTTGATTGCTGATCTACTTCATAGTTATTCTCTTATAGAATGTGATAATATTTGTTTTCTATGAAGGTGATCTCCTCTTATTTGATTTCTACACATTTTCTATATCATTCCACAAAAGACTAATAGTGCAATTGCCTTACAATATTGAGGCATACAATTGCTCTTAGTATTCTATAGGTATACAAAGCATTCTCTACATGTTCATAGATTCATTGACCTTCCTAAAATAGTTCCTATTATAGCCCAAAATCATGCAAGCATTCATATAGTTTCTTATAGGTATGCCAAAAGGAGAACTAAAGAAATTTAAAAGAAATGTTAAATACATTCATCAACTCTACAAATCTACAAACTTTACTTCAATTTCAACATTCAAAAATAGTTATTCTTAAAAAAATAAGGCATCATGAATAGAAAAACAATCCATGAGAGCTTAGTTTTCTCAACATCACAACATTGTATCTTAGACATGAGTTATCATAACATCTCAAAACAATGACCTTCTTATTGAATGAAAATATCACAAATAATTTAAAATCCAACCCATTTATAATCTCTTCTCCTCAACCTAACACAACATTATATCTCAGACAATATTTGTTGCAACATTCGACAAAAGACTAAAAGTAAATACGCCTTATAATGAGGTAGGCTAGTACTCTTGGCATTATCTAGATCTGTCTAGAATAAGGTTTAGTAAAGCACTATAAAAAATGAACATTCTTTGTAGTTGTTGGCTTAGGTGGGTTGGACCAAGGTTCAAAGTGTGATGCGCACCAACAAAACCCTCAACCACTAGCCCTATTGGAAACGACCTGCAAGCAAATTGCAATCTCACCTGAAGTGATTATGGGAGGTTGTAGAACTAGGTTTCTGCAACTTGAGGGATACTACGTTGTGGCACCATTGTACTTTCTTTATGATTTAATTCTTATCTACAACTTCACATTTATACATTACTTCGCATAATTACATTCATCTCTTAATCATAACATAAACATTTATAAACTACACAGTACTAAAAAAAAGTGCATATAATAAGCAAATAAACATTGAGACACAGATTTTACCTTGGTTCATTCCCATGCGCGACTATGTCCACAAGATTTTTTGCTTATAATATGGAATTTTGTACAACAAACAGTTCTTCCCGGTGCACATAGCTGCAGGGTGTTTGCGCACTAAGTTGCAGACCCAGGCCTCTGCGCACACAGTTGCGGAGCCTCGCCCTTCCTCCAAAGTACAGACCACAAAAGAATCACATAAACATAGATCTGATCAAATAAATCATCATGCATTATTATTTATTATTCATCTCTATATATACTATTACAATAGAGATTTCATCGTTACATTACCATGGACCCAATACCATGGTTTCTGAAATACAAGGGGCTATGGCCCAAAACCAACAACTTTACAATATGTTAATGATTTTTACAAAACGGAAGGGGCTTTTCCGCGAAGCCCCGATGCTGCGTGGCCTTCTTCGTGCTCCTCTGCTTTGCTGCGCAGTTCACTTCGTACTCTACAACATCCTTTCTACTACGTGCTTCCACAAAACTTGGATTTCTTCCCAAAATATGCCCAAAATCTGGCTAAGTTGGGTTGCGCCCAACACTCACATGTGATTCGTCCCAAGTCACTCAGTTGTTGTGCCCCAAATATTTGTTTCGATGCTCATGTAGGCCTCATTATACTATTAAATTATTTCTGCTACTTGTTTCTCCTCTCATTGCACTTCTTCTAGTAGTGCCTCTGTTGTTGGCACAACAACCTTCTGTAGCACTTCTTTCTCCCTCTGTCATATCTCCTTGAGCCTATCCTCTACTGCCTATGAAAGTTGGAGGGCCTCATCCTACCATGGTTGAGTCCTCTTTGTCAAAATATGCTCCTTTCTCCGAAGGTCTTCAATCTGCTTTTGAAGAGTCTGTCCTTCAATGATTCTGGCGAGCCTCTGTGAAACTGGTAAGGCCTTCGCAGTTGCCCAGAGTTCTTTCAACTTCTTCTGCTTCACTTGGAGCTCCTCTTCAATCCTTTGAATGTTGGATCTTCCTGCAGTGAGGTCCAAATATTCATAGTTTCATCTAGTAGTTTGCCACAGTCTGCCATTGTGTCGAAGATGCCTTTTAGTGCAGATTTTAGATCTATTTCCCTCTGCTCACGTACTTCTGGTGGCATGACTAGTTGCAGCCTCATTTGCAGCTCAGTAATCTTCACTTCATACTTGAACTTCATTTCTACAAACTTATTCTTTGAATCCCTTATTGTGAGGCCGAGCTTCGCGACCTTCTCTGCTGGTGATTCTTCTTCGCAGACCTTTACGTCTGGAACTTCACTACAAGTTTTTACGATGGCTTCCTCTAGCTACTATTTTTGTTGGTGTTTTCCATCCCTTTACTTAACCAATTGATTGATCTCCTTCTTTATCGAAGCTCTTTCCTTCTCCACCTAAATATTTAACAGCAAAGTGCGTTCTTCTTACTCCTATAGTTCAGTTGTAACACTCCAGCTAGTATCTCCATAATCCTTAATCCAAATGTTGTTTCTATCCATCGTTCTGGCTGCAATGGTTGACCATTTGTTCTGGTTGTTTGGCTGTCTGCGATAGTGCCTTTAACTTTGAAATACCTTTCTAAACATCTACCAAGTGCACTCTGTAGCGATTATCAATCATGTCCTGTGTTTTTGCTATTACTTCCTAGACTTTGTCTCCAATTTTGTCGATGTCCCCATCAGTAAGGACAAGTGGTATTGCGCCCTTAGATTTGTCTACCTTCTACTTCTTCCTTGCGCTTTCCGTAGGTGCTATAGGTATCCTCTTCTTGATGATGAACAACGATTCCTATGTTGCCTCTTCGTCACTGACAGGGTCCTAGGTACCCTATTCTTGCTCTGGTTCTGTCTCTTTTGCGTCTTTTCCTTTGTCCCTTCCACTTGGATCTACATGTCATGAAGTGTCCTTCTCTGCTTCAATGTCTTCTATGGTTGGATTCATCCACTCTACAGACCAGTGTTGTAATATGTCGATAAGGTCATCTTCAGTGACCAAATATGGGATAGGATGCCATGCCTCCATCAAATCCTTTTGAGCCTTTACATATACCTTGTAAAAGTCTGCCTTAAACTCTATTATATTGCGATATTGATCATACAAACTTGGTGACAGCCTGGGATGTTGGTTCACCACCATGTGCAAGTCCATGTCCAATAGTACAAAGAATATATTGTTCTATTGTGCGAGTGATGGCTCCTTGGTATGCCAGAGTGAGGCATACCGCACGACTTCACATACATCTTCTTCGACTAGAGGAAACTGTGAATCCTTTGGCACCTTCCATGTTAACATCGTAATGATCAAGATCAACCATGTATAGTGAAATGTCTTACCCTCTTCCTATGCTTCTCAGAAGTCCTCCAAAAATTCCCTGCATAAATATATGGCCTAGTTGAATTGAACCTCGATGTTGCACTGCGCAGCTAAGGAAACCACGGTTGCGGGGACTTCGTTTGCTCTACACTTCCTCATTATCTTTCCGGATGGGATGTGTGCAGCGAATCACACCCCTTGGTCATTGATGGAGTTAATATCATAACCTCATGACTTTTTTATTAGCCCGAACTTGTCCTTCATGGTTTGTGCTACTGCCTTGTCTTCATTTTTACCGATGAACTCTTCAGTCAAGTCCTTTCCTTGGTAGGAAAATCAAGTAATAATTCATATCAACATTTCATCAATTGGGATCCTCTTCCCCAACGAGAGGCACCCACCATGCACTAATACCAGTAACTATCGAACACAAGCTGAGTTAGATGTGCTTCTACCGAAGTGTGGCACGTTTAACATGTTCAACAAGCTCAATCTTTCTAATCCCTGAGCCCATTGGTGTGGCCCCAACCTTGTAACTCCATTCTCTGGATAGTATACCTGTTGTAGGTACTTACTCAGCTTGATCTGCAGATACTTATTTCGGTCATTGAAGTCCCAATCCTCCATCTTCAATTTGGGAATTTTTCCCAGTAATTCTCCTTCAAATGGCACTTTTTGTTAGGGTCCCACCCTAACCCCCTTATTTATGTAGTAGGATCGAGTCATAGTTATAGTTAAGTAAGGAGTCAATAAAGCCCATATTAATAATTGTAAGTGGTTAACCCGCAATTAATGACAGGACCACAATTAGTTGCAAATGGGCCATGGTATTAGATAGATGGTATTAATAAGAACCATGGTATTGATCCATGGTATTGCATGTATGAGTCATATATAAAGGATAGAGACTCCCTGCGAGGAGCATCGTGTCTTCTTTTGTAATTGAGCTCTGCTCTATTGGAGGTTGCCCCCTCAAAGAGGCAAGTGAACATTGCTTTCTGAATAATAAAATACTTGCTCTTAGTTTCTCACTATTCTATGTTTTGGGTATATTTCTTCGCATATTTGGTGTTCTGGTAATTGTCTTGTAGGTTAAGAGCATAACAAGTGGTATCAGAGCACTTTCCAGGGCAGGTGGGATCTCCATTTCTTAGCAAAAATTTTTTTTGGCTAGAGACGTGTTTCGACGTCTTTAAACCACGAGATTTGTCGTTGAGCACATAAACCTGCGGATTTGGGGAGGCATGAACGCAGGAAATACAAGAGGTGGTCACACATGTTGGACTCCCTTGTAACCCCTGTGGGTACCCCTTCGAGTAGTAGCGCATTAGACAGAACCGTGCATGGACTGTCTTCCAAGTACCCTCTGGGTATATCGGAAGCCCCCTAGCTCCTTTGAAACCTCACCATAGATAAACCGTCGGTCGTCTTGCTGCTACAGTACACCGAGAATAGCACTCGGAGAGATTACTTTCTCGTATGATAAGGTAGTCGGGTTGTACGGCTAAGGGTACGGTTGATCCTCCTTAGTTAGAGCCCTGAAACATTGGGTCGAGTACTACTGTCAGACCCTTATGTATATTGCGATCTATAGCACATGACACTCCTCGAGACCATAGTTCCCTTTTATATCTTGGGATCACGCATAATATCTGCCAAATCAGATCTCGCAAGGGGGTTTGCAGCAGCAGTAGACATCAGTCCCGCAGTTCCAAGTTAGCAGACCAGCCTTTTCGATCTATTAGATCCATCAGATCCGCAACAGCAATCTATCCACCGATCAGAGCTATTCGATCAGCCATTCAGATCTCTCAGATCCACCAGATCTGAGTAGTTGTGTGGGGTTCCTATACCGGGGCGTGATTTTCGCAGGACTTTTGGCAGCATTGACATTTTGAGGATTCGGCGACTGTAGTATAAAGGTCTGAGACCCCCCCGGGCGCTTATTAGTGATCTAGCCCATAAGAATCAGGACGACGAGTTGAGCAAGGTGGTACCATTCAATTGTTAGTGAAAAAAAATCGGGCAGTCCCAAATTTCAAGTACATCGGATCGGTGCATGGTAGAAACTAGAGCTCAAACTATGGCCAAAGAGAAGATCGACAAACTTGAACAATCCTTGCAAGCCATCCAAGCTCAGCTTGAAAAACTAACTGACACACTCTCTAACGGCAAGGAGGAAGCCCGCAAGGAGGCGTATATTGGCAATGGACATAGTGAGAGTGAGTCTAGCCACTCTCTTCACCTTTAGGGCACCCGCCAACAATCCCGTCTGCGACCTCCCAAGCTGGATATGCATAAACTTGATGGTTCTCACCTGGCCGCATGGGTAGCACAAATGGAGCAGTATTTCAATCTAAATAACATCTTAGATAATGAGACTCAGCTTATGGTGGGGAGCTTGTACTTGGACAATGAAAGATGGAAATGGTGGGAATGGCATCAACGTTGCAATGGAAGTTTTATGACTTGGGCCACCTTCAAAAAAGCTCTTACAGAGTGCTTTGACTAGGAATCTTCTTTTTTGGGTCGTCTCACTAAGCTCCGACAGACGGGCACAGTGGATGAATATGTTACAGCCTTTGAAGCCTTAGCTTTCCGCACTAGGGATCTCCTAGATGCGTTCTACACGGAATGTTTTATCAGCAGTCTTAAAGAGGCCATACAAGCCCACGTCCGACTACACCACCCTCCCACATGGTCGGAGGCTTGCAAGGTAGCTCGTAATGTGGAACGTGCATTAGCAGCCCAGTCCATTCGCCCAAATTTCACTGCCAAGGGTCGCCCCCCACAGGCTCACAGTACAACTCAAACACTTAAGGTTCAAAAGGTGTCACCTGCAGAAATGGCCGAAAGAAGAAAGCAGGGATTATGTTACTACTGTGATGAAAAATACTCCCCAGGTCATAAATGCAAGGAGCCCAAATTTTTTCAAATTGATGCCACTGATTACAGCTCATCGGAGGAAGCCCCACCACTTGAGGAACCGGAGGAGGTAGAAGAGGACAACCAGAAGGACAATGTCCCGGACGAACCAGTTATTTCGCCGCATGCTTTGGCAGAGATTTCTTCACCTCAAACTCTCAAAATCAGAGGTTTTATTAAACATCGCCCAGTAGCAGTCTTGATTGATAGTGGAAGTACACATAATTTCATTCATCAAAAAGTCGCAGAAGTAGTGCACTGTTTTGTACGAGCCGTTTCTAACTTCCAAGTCCAAATTGCGGATGGGGGAACAATGAAATGTGAAGGCCGCTATGAAAATGTCAAACTTCAAATGGGGGTTATCAGTTGAAGACCCACATGTTTGCCATATACATGGGATGGAAAAATTGCTAAAAAAGGGCCATCATGGAGTTATAGCTCAATTTAATGCCATCCAGGCTGTTGAACCCAGTTCTCTGCAGATTCATCCTGAGATGCAACAGATTTTAAATAACCATCTGCCAGTCTTTGACAAGCCTCATGAGCTTCCACTCTTGCAAGGGGAACATGATCATAGCATCACCTTGGTTCCAGGGGCCCAACCACCAAATGTGTGCCCATACAGATATCCGTTCACCCAAAAGAATGAAATAGAAAAAATAATCAAGGAACTTTTGGAAGCAAGTGTCATTCGTCCCAGCATTAGTCCTTATTCGTCATGGTGGTCATGGTGCTCAAGAAAGATGGGGAATGGCAGATGTGTCCAGACTTCAGGGCCCTCAATAAGTTTACAGTCAAAGATAAATTTCCCATCCCGGTTGTTGATGATTTGCTGGATGAACTAAATGGGGCTCAATTCTTCACTAAGTCGGATCTTCGCTCAGGCTACCACCAAATTCGCATGAAGGAAGTCGACATTCCAAAGACTGCTTTCAGAACTCATGAAGGCCATTATGAGTTCCTGGTCATGCCATTCGGTCTTTGTAATGCCCCATCTACTTTTCAGAGCCTTATGAACCACCTTCTCAAACCATATCTCAGGAAATTTGTCCTTGTCTTCTTCGATGACATCCTCATCTATAGTTGCACTTGGGCCGCACATCTTCAGCATGTAGATCTGCTCTTGCAACTGCTCCGCAAGCATAAACTATTTGTTAAGATGTCCAAATTTTCTTTTGGCATGGAATAAGTTGAGTATTTGGGCCACATTGTGGGGCGTGAAGGTGTCAAGGTGGACCCCAAAAAGATCCAGGCAATGCAGGATTGGCCTCAACCTAAGACCTTGAAGAGCCTGAGAGGATTTTTGGGTCTCACAGGCTATTATCACAAATTTGTCTGCAATTATGGTTGCATTGCGAAGCCCCTCACTCAACTCCTCAAGAAAAATTCATTCTTCTGGAATGATGATGCACAACAGGCATTTACAGCTCTCAAAAATGCCATGTGTTCCACTCCAGTCTTAGCACTACCTGATTTCACCAAATATTTTGTCATTGAATGTGATGCTTCGGGTACGGGTATTGGGGTGGTCTTAATGCAGGAAGGTTGACCCTTGGCCTTCACAAGCCAACAACTAAGTGGGAAGAATCTGGGACAATCTACCTATGAGAAGGAAATGATGGACATCTTACATGCAGTAGATACCTGGCGACCTTACTTACTGGGGCGACGTTTCCAAATCTGCACAGACCATCACAGTCTTAAATATTTTTCGGAGCAACGCCTATCCTTCCCACAACAAAATAAATGGCTCGCCAAAATGCTGGGATATGATTATGAGATCATTTACAAGAAAGGGCACAAAAATAGTGTAGCAGATGCATTATCTCGCCAATTTGAGGAGGAAAGTACCCTGCTCACAATTTCCCTTCCCATTCCAGAATGGATTGAAGAGGCTCGCAGGGAATGGTTTTCACATCCCTGGTTCTCCCAACTCATTACTCAATTGCAGGCGGATCCAAATTCCACCAAGGGCTACTCGTGGTAGGATGAGATTCTTCGCTACAAGGACAGAGTCGTAATATCACCAACATCCACCCTCAAAAGCCGCATTTTGGCAGAATTGCACTCATCCCCCATTGCAGGACATTCAGGCTTTCAGAAGAAATATGCTCGCACTAGACGATCATTTTTTTGGACAGACATGAAAAAGGACATCCTTACTTTTGTAGCGGAATGCGATGTATGTCAACGCCACAAAGGGGAGACAGTCAAAGCACCAGGCACATTACAACCGTTGCCCATCCCAGCATCTATATGGACGTAGGTTTCTATGGATTTCATTGCAGGTCTTCCAAAGTCAGGAAATAAGTCAGTGATCATGGTGGTTGTGGACCATCTTTCTAAGTATGCTCATTTCTACGCCCTACCCCACCTGTTTACACCAACTTTGGTCGCTCAATCTTTCATGGATCAGATCTTCAAATTGCATGGCATGCCCACTTCTATTGTGTCTAATCATGACCCGATCCTCACCAGTAATTTTTGGCAGGAACTCTTCAGGATACAAGGCACCCAACTAAAACTCAGTACTTCCTATCATCCACAAATGGATGGTCAAACTGAAGCCGTCAACAAATGTCTGGAAACCTACCTTAGGTGTTTCACTTCAGAAAAGCAACATCTATGGGTATAGTGGTTGCCTCTAGCTGAATGGTGGTATAACACCAACTATCATGCCACCACCAAAGTGACTCCCTATGAAGCAGTTTATGGTCAACTCCCTCCTTCCCCTACTTCTTATATCAAGGGGTGCTCAAAGATACAAGAAGTGGATCAACTCCTACAAAACCGCACAACCATGCTCGCCCATCTTAGAGAGAATCTTCATCAAGATCAAAACCGCATGAAGCAATAGGTAAATCAGCATCACTCAGAGCGCCAACTTCAAGAAGGGGATCAGGTATTTTTGAGGCTGCAACCATATAAGCAAAATTCACTCAAAGACAAGGGTTGTCATAAACTATCTCCAAAATTCTACAGACCATATCAAGTACTTCAGCGCATTGGAGAAGTGGCCTACAAGCTAGCTTTGCCACCCACTGCAAAAATCCATCTAGTTTTCCATGTCTCATGCCTCAAGAAAGTGATTGGGAACAATTGCAGAATTCAAACCAGTCTACCGGAATTGGATGAAGAAGGGTCAATCTGGCTCCAACCCGAACAGGTCCTAGACACACGAGAACAACACCTGCATGGCCGCATGATCAGGGAAGTCCTCGTCAAATGGAAAGACACCTCTCCGGAAGATGCAACCAGGGAACCAACCACTATTCTTCAGCAGTTTCCGCAGCTTCAGCCTTGAGGACAAGTCTATTCTTAAGGGGGAGGGCATGTTAGGGTCCCACCCTAACCCCCTTATTTATGTAGTAGGATCGAGTCATAGTTATAGTTAAGTAAGGAGTCAATAAAGCCCATATTAATAATTGTAAATGGTTAACCCACAATTAATGACGGGACCACAGTTAGTTGCAAATGGGCCATGGTATTAGATAGATGGTATTAATAAGAACCATGGTATCGCATGTATGGGTCATATATAAAGGATAGAGACTCCTTGCGAGGAGCATCGTGTCTTCTTTTGTAATCGAGCTCTGCTCTATTGAAGGTTGCCCCCTTGAAGAGGCAAGTGAACATTGATTTCTCAAAATAAAATACTTGCTCTTGTTTCTCACTATTCTATGTTTTAGGTATATTTCTTCGCATATTTGGTGTTCTGGTAATCGTCTTGCAGGTTAAGAGCATAACACTTTTTTTGGTAGCAACAGTGTGAAAGTGTCAAATTTCGCATCTTTGGGATCTTCAATCGGCTTGGCACCTGGTTTCCTTGGTAGAAAATATGGTGGCAACATAGAGGGAATTCCTGCGCCCTCTGTCTCCATCTGGTGCATTTCGGCTTCCTCCTCAATGTCATGGATTTGTCTTGGTTCTTTTTGTTGAACTGGTTTCTTCGCCTTCTAGATAGGTTTCTTATCCTGCATGTTCTTTGTCCGCTGCTCTTTCACTACCTTCTTTCTTGGGGATACCCTTAGCTCTAATCTAGAGGCTCCAGCTGGTCTCTTTACTTGTCTTCTTTGTGGCTGTTCTTCCATGGCTACGTTTTTTCACAGCAACCTCGTGCGCATTGGGGGCACAGGTACACTTGATGCTGCGGATTTACTAGTTTGGGCTTCCATGATGCCTGCTAGTCCTTTCTCTACAAACTCTCTAGCAATCTCTTCGAAACTTCTCTTAGACATACAACAACACACTTGTCTCAGACTTGGACGAAAATTCTCAAACTCAATTCTCCAGATAGCAAAGTGTAAAATGTGGAGCATGACATGGCTTTTATATCGAATTTGAATTTCGAACCCCATGATTAGCTTTGATCTTGCTCATTCAATGCAGATATGGAACTAGATCCAACCAGCTTTGCTTCATAAATGTGTTTCTCCCATGCCTTTTAATGACAACTTTTTTCCTTCCAATGGTCATATTTCCAGCAAACTTTGACGAACCTTCCCTTGTGGTGCAACAATCCTTCCTTCATCGTGGTTCTTTAAACTTCGACATACTCCTGAATATCGCACAGTAATCTTCCATTGGCGTGTTAGAAAATTATATATTACAAAGCAATGGAACACATAAATATATTGCAAAAATATAAACACATAAAACAAGAGAGACACAGATATATGTGGTTCACCCAATTTGGGCTACGTCCACGGAGAAACAGCCAGTCCTTCATTTTATATTATCCAACAAACTAAAGAGATACAACCTACATCAAATCTGTTGTAATTCCCTCTTCGCTCTCACACAATCTTCTCTCTCTTTCTCACTCAGAATACCAATCTCCTTCTAGGGCAAAAAACCCTAAATTAAACATAACTTCTATTGTTAGATCTCCGCCTAATGAACGACCCAGATTGACTACGAAATTACAACATTTTATAAGGTAATTTTACATCTATTTTTAGCTTTGGAGGTGTTGCCCCCGATCCCTTGCCAGGGGGGGATCCTAAAGATCAATGTCGCCCCCCCGGACCCCCCTTGCAGTTCAAATATTACAGGCGACATTGCCACCACATTACGAACTCGGGTCCAATGCGATGATACCTCTGAATAAAGAAGATAATCAAGCTCCACACCCAACATGGCGAAGTTCCCTTCTGCAAAGTAGTTTATAATCCAGTGCCCACTTTCAACTACAGGTGGCATTAAGACCCTTCTCCTTTTTCCCTTTAGTGTGAAGCTCCAGGGACAGAGTCATCCCTGTATACCTTCAATCTGCTACCATTCATTCGTCCTGGAGTCATCTGACCATTTAACTTCATGAGCTCAACTGCACCACCATTCGAGATGTGATTGATGATATAATATCCTAACCATGGTATTTTAAATTTTCCTAGGAACTTTGCGAATTTTCTATCATATAAAAGTACAAGATCTCCTTCCCGGAGTGCCTTCTACATGATGTGCCTGTCATGTCAGGCTTTCTCCCTTGATTTTTGCACTTGTTGATGAAAACCTGCTATAAACTTGTCTTCTTCCAGAGCAAGTAATTGTGTCATCCTTTCTTCCATTATATCGGAGTCTGCCATGTCTGTGAAGGCTGCAATTCTTAAACTTGGCACAATGTACTCCATAGGCATGATTGCTTCTTGTCCATATACCAACCTAAAAGGTGTTTGTCCTGTCAGTTTCTTGCATGTTGTCCTATATGCCCACAACACCGCTGGAATCCTTAGATCCCAGTCATTTTTGTTCACATTGCACACTTTTGTGAGTGCATTCTCCATAATCTTATTAAATGCTTCCACAGTTCCATTTGTCTGAGGATGATAAGGAGTGCTCTTCTGGTGGTAAACTTAAAATTCCTCAGTTAGTGCTTCGATGGTTTGATTCAAGAAATGTGACCCTTTACCACTCATGAATATCTTTGGACACCCAAATATGGACAAAATATACTCAAATATGAACTTCACAGCAGTTTCTGCGCTAAAATCCTTCACATGTTGCGGTTCGTCCCACCTAGTCAAATAATCGGTTGTAGTGATTATATACCTCGCACCAGTCTTTTTCCCTAGTGGGTTGATCGGTCCCACAAAATCAATAGCCCATTTGTCAAAAGTCTACAATCTTACTTGTGGTACTAGTGGCATTTCATCTCTTCTTGAAGGTTTTCCTATTCTTTGGCAGATATCACAAGCTCAACACTAATCCTTTGCATCTTTTTGTAATGTAGGCCACCATAGTCCTACTCTTAAAAATTATGCTCAGTGGCTTTCCCTGTATAATGTCCATTAGTTGTGCCACTATGAGATTCTACCAAAATTATTTGTCTTTCGTGCCCAGGAACATACCTGTGCAGTATTTCATCTGGTCCCAATTTATACAAATGCCCTGCTATTAGTGAAAAATCTACGCCCTTAACCACCATCTCTTTCTTTCGCCATGTAGTGTATTCTGAAGGGGCCATTCATGTGGTTAAGAACTGAATAATATCAGCGAAGTGCTCATCTGCTACTCTGATAAAAAACAACTGTGCATCAGGAAGATTATCCTCTATATTTGTTGGTTCTTCTCCTATTTCTATCCTCGACAAATGATCAGGTCTAACATTTAGTCTTCCTAGCTTAACAATAACTTCAAAGTCATACTCCTGAAATAGTAATAGTCACCTGCAATTTTTTCCTCCTAAAACATACTTGTTTACCAAATATTTTAGTGCAGAGTGATCTGTGAACATCTTGAAATGTGATCCCAACAAATAATGTCTGAACTTCTGTAATGCATATACCATAGCTAAACCTTCCCTTTTTGTAGTTGTATAGTTCTTTTCTGCTTTAGACAGTTTCCTACTTGCAAAAGCTATGGGGTGATCTATTTCTCCTGCACCAGGTTGTGCCAATACTACTCCTAAAGCTATGCATGAAGCATCCACATGAACATGAAATTCCTTATTCCATTATGGGAAAACCAAAATAGGCACAATTACCATCTTTTCTTTTAGTGTGTCAAGGCTCTTTTGACACTCTTCATTCCGTAGAAATGTTACATCTTTTTTCAGCAGTTTTTCCATCAGCGCAGTGATCTGCGCATATTCTTTGATAATTTTTGTGTAATATCTTGTATGTCCCAGTGTGGTACGAAGCTGCCTAACTATCTTTGGTGGAGGTAAATTCACAATAATAACAATCTTCGCAGGATCCACCATCAATCCTTGTTTGCAAACAATGTGTCCTAGCACTATACCAAAAGGTACATAGAATATACACTTCTTGATATTCAGAGAAATTTGACATTGCCTACATGTGTTGAGCATCAGCCTTAAACTCACAACATGTTTCTTCAATAACCCAAACATTGTCCAATCATCGAAGTATTCTTCCAAAAAATTGTGAATATACTTTTTGAAAGTTGCGACCACAGCTCTTGAAAATATGGCAGGGGCAATCTTCAACCCAAAAGGCATCATTGTATACTGATATGAACCCCATTCTGTAGCGAAGGTGGTCTTATGTCAATCCTCCGATGCAATTCTAATCTGATGGTATCCTGAAAATCCATCTATAAATGAATATGCTTTGTGACCTCCTACATTGTCCAATACTTCATCAGTGAAAGGAGTAGGGAATGGATCATGTAGACATGCATCATTTAACTTCCTTAAATCAACACAAATCCTTATTTCACCCTGTGTTTTCTTTTCTTGTACTACCATAGGACTTACCCACTCTGATTCTTCCACAGGTTCAATGATTCCAGCTGCTATCATTTTCTCAAGTTCTTTCTTCACTTTTTCTTTGTATTTTGGATTCAGTCTATAAGGCCTTTGCTTAACTGGCTTCGCATCAGGCTTCAAAGGAATCCTCATAACTCCTAAATCTCCTACAATGCCCTTCATATCTGAAAACTTAGTGGGAAATAACTCATGGTATTCATGCAGAAGATCTGTTACCTTACTGACTATGTCTTCATCCCAATAATCTCCTATGGTTGCAAAATTCGACTCCTCTTCTGACCCCATATTCACCTTCTTTGTCTTTAATGGCTTTGTTATATCAAACGTTTCTAACTCAGGTCCATTCACTTCATGTTGGCCTTTAGATTCTACAATGTCAATATTGTGAGGGTCTTCATCTTCTTCAACAACGATGTTGTAGCATTCTAGTACATTCTATAGTTGCGCAACCCAATCAGGCTGCCAGGTGAGTGGAATTTCATTCTTAAAAATCTTCTTTTTAACTATCTGAAGGGCTGAAACTATATATGGATAGTAATTTGCAAAGCTAAATGTCAATATAAACCCATCAACCATTTCTTCCCAACTCGCAATACCATGTTGAAGTTTTGTTTCCAAATACCAGTTTTGAGGAATTGTCTCCAATGTATGGATGAATCCATGCACCCATTCTTCTCGTGGAATCTCTTTCGATGTTGTCATGCAAAGCTCGATGTGCTCTCTAGGATTTGTTTGACCATCATATTTATCTATAAATTCTATGTCTACATGACCAAACCTTACCCATATTAACCTTCGACATTCTTGCCAAGTTCTTATATTCTTCTTATGTGTACCCCACCATCTAGCAAGAGTAGCTCTTAGGGCTATATCCAAAGCTAATAATCTTTGACATTCTGGTACCTGTTCTTCATATTCTTCAAGAAAATTATTTATATCACCCAAACCATCATATTAAGGTAAATTACATACCTCAGAGGTTATACAACAAAGTGATTTAGTCATTATTGCACATCACCTTGTAGACACTTCATGTAACCTGTTTTGCCAATTTTCTAATTCTTCTTCTAAATATGAAGCACAAGAGTTGTCATGATCCCAACTCAACTTTCCATTTGTAGTGGGGTTAATCCATTCTTCTTCTTTGACTATCACTTGATAGATGTTATCTATATCAACTGCGCTATACTCCTATTTAACTGGCTAAGTATACCTTGCTCCTTCTGATGGATCCAAGGGAACGATCACTCATATATTGTTGCTTTCAAATATCATTTGCCTCTTTTTCAAATTGATTATAGATGTTAGAAAATGCCCAATACAATTGATGTAATGCAGGATAAGGGTTACTATTATCCACAATTTCTTTTCCTCAAAATCTATAGTATCGCACACCCCTTCATTGTCCATTGTAATGCTTGATAATCTTCCTAAAGGAACAATCTTTTGTTGATTCGCCATTCTTAGCTGAATAGGTGACCATTGCAACTTTGGTTTACCCATTAGTTCCCATGTTTGCTTTGTCAGGACATTAGCTTAAGATCCCAGATCTAAAATAACTTGGTCCATATCATATTCTCCTATTTGTGCACTAAGCCTCATTTCATTTCCAGTTCTCTTTTGTCTATATAAATTATTTACTTCACGCATTTCACTTCGCGGTACTTCCTTAGATGTGCAGGAGTCTATCAATTCCTGTAGTCCTTCTACAACTTTATGGTTTCTCAACAACTTCATACAAGTTTGTAGGAAAGATTTTAAAATACCTAGATCCATATCTTGTGTTGCAACTATTATTATGTCGTTGTTATTATTCTGCTTTGGCTGCATGCTAGATGTCGAAGCTCCTGCAACCATAAAGCTTCTCTTGACCTCCATAAAAAACTTCTTTTTACTTGTGAATATCAAACATCGATGCTTTCTTCACGGTCTTTCTAACCCATGTATATTCAACTACCTTCTTCCCATTTGCTTTGTCATTTCTCATCGCAGCTCCACTCCTTGTTAGAATATTGATGCAAGGTCCATCTCTCCTTGGTTTCGCAGTCATCATCTGAATGTTATCTGAATGTTCTGGGTCAACTATTGATTCTTCTTTTCTTGCATTTTCGCTATAAGTACCAGACACTCTTCTATTACATGATCAAATGCTTTGCAGTGCTTACACGTCGTATTCAGATCTGACAGTCTCTTGCGAAGTGACCTGCCTGGCCGCAATTTATTTATTTATTTATGTTTTTCTTCTTCTTTTTTCACAAGTGGCAAAACAGATCCCGGTCCTGACAACGGAACCATTTGTTGGCTTAGGAACCACTGGCCCTCTCGGAAACGACCTGCAAGCAGATCACAGTCTCACCCAAAGTGATTATAGGAGGTTGTAGAACTAGGTTTTTGAGCCTAAGGGATACTGCGTTGTGGCACAATTGTACTTTCTTTATGCTTTAATTATCATCTACAAATTCACATTAATAAACAAATTCACATAATTACATTAATCTCTTAAGCATAACTTAAACATTCATTAACTGTGCAGTATTGAAAATAAAGTGCAGATAATAAAAAAAATAAACATTGAAACACAAATTTTATCATGGTTCATCCCAATGTGGGACTACGTCCACAAGAACGGTTGCTTATAATATGGAATTTGGTACAACAAACAATTCTTCCCTACGCACACAGCTGCAGGGTATCTGCGCACTAAGCTGTAAACCCAGGCCTCTGTGCACACAGTTGTAGAGCCTCGCCCTTCCTCCAAAGTACAGACCACAAAAGTATCACATAAACATATATTTGATCCAATACATCATCATGCCTTCTTCTTTATTATTCATTCCTATATATACTATTACATGAGCGATTTCATCGTTACATTACCATGGACCCGATACCATGGTTTCTGAAATACAAGGGGCTATGGCCCAAAACCAACAACTGTACAATATTTTAATGCTTTTACAAAAAGGAATGGGCTTCCTTGTGAAGCCCAAATAATGGGCGATGAATTTGTTGTGCGGTCTTCGTCATGCTCTGCTACTTTTCTACAAGGTTCACTTCATACTCTGCGGCAGCCTTTCTACTACGCTCTTCCATAAAACTTGGATTTCTTCCGAAAATCTAGCCAAGTTGGGCTTCGTCCAACAATAGTGGTGTACAAGTGCATAGGCTTCCTGAGTTGTGTGATAATCCATATTATCACTAGATCTTCCAATATATTTACCAAAAGGAGCACTAAACCATTTCCAAAGATGTTATAAATATACATTCGAAATGATAAAAAATGTCATGAACTCCCATGATATTCAACATTTAGTAAAACCTATAGCTTTTTCTTTGGAAGAAAATATAATGAACAAAAATTATGATTGTTGACCTAGAAGAGCTTCTTTTCTTCAACATGTTACATCATTGTGACTTAGGCAAGATATACCACATGAATTTTATTGTTTGGGCATATCAATATATTCCATAAACAAATCAGAATGAGTTCATATTGTAACCCTACTTTTGATAAAGCATCAATGCCTTCATTCAACTCCCCAAGGACACAATGATAGGAAATATTATGAGAAAAAATCTACATTAATTTAATTTATTCACAAATAGCTTGTAATGTCAATTGTTCAACCTATATCTACCACTCATCCAACCAAAACAACTAATATTTCATTGCACTCCTTCATTAGGATGAATAAATTGATGAAAGGTTGCATGTTCCATGAGTTATGGCTCCAAACTTATCAGCTTTGGGAGTTCCAAAGGCATGCCCACCTATGGTGCACATATAACACATCTTGCTAGTGCTTCACATGTTGTGATACTGGCAAGCACTATGCTTTCACTAGAACAAGGTTCCAACAATCCTTTTTCCCTAACTACAACTTAAGAAGTGGGAGTCCCATCACCCTCCTTAGAGTTTGTCACTAATCAATTCTACCATCCCCACTATACTTTTGGTATATTAAAGCTCCTTTCAAAACTTAAAATGCCACCTATCCCTAATTTCTTATGACATTTGAGCATGTAAAATTTTAGCAGAGATTTACTAGTGAAGTGCCCACAAGAATGACATCTTGAACACTTAAAAGGTAACCCAACATAATCCAAATTACAAATATAGTAATGACTAATTATCTCAATCTCTAGAGCCTTTCCCATATCTTCATGTGTGTCAAGCCCAAATGTGATCTCACACAAGAGAGGCATCCACCTTGGAATATTCATCAACCTCTAAAAATATTCCTTGCATATTGTGAATTGCTAAAATGACTTCCATTAGCTAGAGCAATAGAGCTAGCCTTGGCAGTTTAACCTAAAATAAGTGTGTGGGCTACCTCTCAACGTTAGGGTCAAAGTTATGCATTTATGTCTTTAGGGATAGGGTTGTTGAACCCCAACACCATGTCATCCCCACAATCTTCCCTACATCTTCTTTACATCGAAAGTGAATTGACAATTGGTCTTTCACCAACTTGTGATGCTATGACTTATACCCTAAAGTCAACATCCATACTTGATCAGATCATTTAAAGAGATTTTTATTATAGATAGGTCTTCCACATAATTTCATAGTCATCTTGACCACTTAGCTCATAATCACATTGACTCCAACACCAACTTATGTTTCTCTTCCACAAGCATAACACACTTTTTCTCTCACACCCGCTCCATAACTCCTATGTTGTTACGAATCTTCCCTTCATATTTTTCTGATTTCAAGCTTCTGTGATCCATCTTGTTTTCGAGACTACTCTTTCGGATTAATCACATTATCAGTTTTTGGTCGACATTTCATATGTCAAAACCTTTGCTCTAACCATAATATTGACTTCTACTTCAACTCCCACCTTGGCTACTCTCATTTATTTTCTACACGTAGACAATGTTTTGTATGTGGATTTCTCACCAACTCCCATCGAAGAATTCTCACTTAAAGAGACCCAAGGCCCAATTTCTCCTTTTTCTCAATGTTTGATATTTGATTAGATGAAGGTGTAGTCTTAGATTTTGTCACAACCTCAGTCAAGGAATTTGTATTAGCTAACCGGTTCCATCACCAAAGAGCTTACAAGTCTTATAACATTTCCATTGAACCCATTTAGTATTATTGAGCTAGAATGACTTTGATTTAAAGCTTCATGTCATCTCTAGCCTCACTATTTATATTTTAGAGGGAGCGGGTAGATTGCAATAGTAAATTTGGCTTTGTCCCACTAATAGTAACATTTTACCATGTAGAAACCTTTACCACCTCATTATTACCAAGGTTTTCGAAGAGGTTTATGGACCTAGAGCATAGCCCTTTAGCCAAATGTCTTAACAAATTTCATGAACTCCTAAATAGAGAAGATTTAACAACCTTTGCTAGGATATAGTGAGTGATTAAACCCTAATTTCTCCAAAACCCTAAATTATTAGGAATCCTACTCCACCTCCATCCTCTCCCAAAACAAGTAACTCCCTCTAGCCCCCTCCTTAGCAAGTATAAAACCTCCCCTTACATGTCTAAAACAAATGTCTTAATATGTTATTACTTTATTATGCATTAGTATTTTAAGCTAATGAGTCGGTGATATTTTAAATTTGGATGAGTTTAAATCCATATTTTGATCAAATAAATCCCTTAATATATATTCTTAGTGTTTTGTTTTGTTTTTTTGTTTTTTGTTTTTTTTGTTTTTTTTTGTTTTTTTTTTTTTTTTTTTTTTTTTTTGTTTTGTTTTGTTTTTTTTTTTTTTAACGAGCTGATGGCATTTTTAGATTACATCCATATTAAGTTTAGATCTATCAAGCATCGAGAGGCATCAAATCTCTCAAGATGCGAACCCTTCCAACATAACTCCATCTTAACTCTAGATTTATCAAGCGCCAAGAGGGATCAAATATCTATACAAATCCCTTTTTGAATGCAAAACTTGAGGTAATGTTTGCACCTTGAGAGCTCTTATAGATCTTGAATTAAAATGGATCTATGTTGATTCTTAATAATATTATTGATATTTATATAATTTTCACATCTCTATATAAATATTCTTATTTCTAATATTTCTAATATTTCTAATTATATGTTTATTAGTTGAATTTACAATTTTTTCATATAATTATTAATTATATGTTTTGAAATATTATGATTACACACATAAATTATTACTATTTAAATTTATTTTAATGTGATGTATATTATGATTTTTTAATTTTATTAATAAAAACAAAATTATAAATTGAATTGATTTAATGTTTATTTTACCAGTGTTATAACATTTTTTTCAATATACATTTTATTATTTTTGATTCAATGTTATATTTTTGGATCCTATAATTTAATTTTTTCAAAATAACTTCCATTTTAACTTTTCATGATATTATTTATTTCCTTCAAAATAACTTTTTTTTCCTAAGAAAAAAGTTGTAATTTCCATTATCAAAAAGAAAATTACATGTTGTATCATCTGCAACATGGATATGCAAAATATCATAAATGGGCCAAGCCATTCTATCCGGTGTCAAATTCATAAGGACCATCAAAACATACATAAATGACATAGATATATACATGAAGTTCATCAAAAACTATCAAAAAGTTCAAAACGGTAATATAAACAAAAATGCTTATAGCCACCGAATAATCATGGCAGATCATTCGGAATCATCCCCATCCTGTTCAATAAAAGGTCAATGGAAGTACCGATAAATATCCAGATCTTGGTGTTCTTGGATCAACCACTACCCCCGGTGTTGTTGCATGACCTCTTTGGAAAGAACGTCAGAGATCGAATTCCTTTCCCTGTATATATGCGAGAATACAATAAAATAAAAATGTGATTTTAAAGTGATGAATTCATCTAGTAAAACCCTGAGTGTTTGCAAGTGACAATGAGATGCAGAGTTGAACCAACTGATAATAAGTTTTTGTGAAAATTTACAAATACTAAATTCTACTGCAGCAACTGATTATTTCACCTACTTATTTCTCACAATAAGTTATTTACAAAATCCCTTTAGTAAATATTAAAACAAATTTTATTGTAGTTATCACATAATTACATAGAGAAAATAACAATGATATACAAGCACAAGAACCAATCACATCAACACAATTGTTTTTGGAAAATTGTCCCCGGAAAAACCCAATGTGTGAAAACTGGTGCAACAGATGAGGGTTTTATTAATCTTCAACAACAATCGCTTTACAAGGAATGATTTTACAGAGAAACTAAGACACTACTGAGAGAAAACACCTGAGGCAAAGTTCATTCCTCTCCTGGAAACTTTCTGACACCCTGGAGACCCTTCTCCCACTTCTATGTCACTCTGCATCCCTCTGTGTCAGCCTACGTGAGGACTGTGTCTCCTAGACTGCGTCTTCCCACTGCGTTGTCTCTTGATATCCCTGCGTCACCTCCTCCTACTCTTCCTTCGCCCTGCAACTCTCCCTCTGAAATCGATCTCCTTTTCTTTGAGAATCAATTTTCCTTGGGATACTGAGTATCTGTCGGTGCATCTCCAAATGATCCTCAAGTCTTCTCTTATACTTTTCCTGTTGATGAATCAACGACTGAGATTAAGTCTCTAATCAATGGCTAAGATTAAAACAAACTTTATCCTCGTCTCTTAGAAGAATCTCACCCTTATCTTTATTAATACCCATTAATATTTTTATTTTCCTAAGTTTAGACGTAGGTACCCATTAAAAATATTAATTATTTTAATAACTCCTCATATGGGTGGAATTTCTCCAAACGATTTTTGGGTCTTGGAGATCTCATGTATTCTAGTCCCTCCACAAAATTTCGGAGCTAGAGCACATCCGATGCTACGCAAAATCAACACTCCCTCTTAGCAAGGAATGTGCTCTAGCAGAGCTTCCCAATAGAAGCACCACACTAATCCATGGCATCGGTCCTCTACCCCTCATCTACTACATTGTTGCAACCTGTACTGCTGCCCATGACACTGCAACTGTCACTGCTACATCTATACTGTAGCTCCCTATGAATATGCTGCATCATGTTGCCCATAGCACTGCCACTGCTAACTATTGCACTGCAACTCCCGATACTATCCGTTTCAGCTACTGAAATGGATTCTTCACCATCCACATCTTCTCCCTAAAATAAACAAACTTTGTTCTTCCTAGAGCCTTGGTGAGGATGTCTGCCACCTATTCTCCTGTTGGAGTGTACCTCAACTATACTGCCCCTTGTTGGACACAGTCTTTGAAAAAGTGACACCTGATATCAATGTGTTTCAATTGATCATGAAATAATGGATTCTCGGAGAGCTTGATGCAACTTTGATTATCACACAAAATCCTCGTCACTTCCATCCTTATCCTGAATAGATTCACAAGCAATTTCCTGAGCCATATGGCTTCGCACAAAGCTGTGCAAGCTGCCATATATTATGCTCATACTAAGCTTAGAGCCATAGATTTCTGTTTTCTACTACACTAGGAGGTCATTCCTGATTCAATGTTGAAACAATACCCAGTTGTACTTTTCCGATCTACTGAACTTCCAGCCCAATCTACGCCAATGAACCCACTCAACTTAATGTCATTGCCTTGGGTGTACAATAGTCCATGCTCGATTGTTCCTTGTATATACCTGAGAACATGTTTGGTTGCTACCCAGTATTCCCTCTTGGTTTCACCATGCACTAACTGAGGGTGTTGACAGCGTAACAAATGTATGGCCTGGTATTGACCAGATACCTCAGGCACCCTATAAGCTGCCTATATAAGGTGGGATTGACGTATTTATTTTCTGATGCATCAATCTTATTCCAGTTGGTGATCATTGGAGTAGCCACAGGTCTACAGTCCTGCATCCCGAATCTTTTCAAGATCTCTGTAGCATATCTCCCTTGTCCAAGAAAGATCTCACCCTTTTGCTGCCAAACTTCCAACCCAAATAAATTCTGTCCCAAATCCTTCATGTTGAATTATGTGGCTAGGTTCTCCTTGTAGTCTTTGACGAGCCTAGATGATCCTATCAGGAAAAGATCATCCACATATAACACCAGGATTAGAGGCTCATTCTCTATGACAAGATAGTAGAGATTAGTATCTGCGTCACTCTTGACGAATCCCATCTTCTGCAAGTAGCCATCAATTCGACTGTACCATGCTCTAGGTGCTTGTTTAAGCCCATACAAGGCTTCCTTAAACCTGCATACATGAGATTCCTTCTCATGTGTCTCAAAACCCTCTAGTTGTTCAATGTATACTTCTTCTTCTATCACCCCATTCAAGAACGTCGTCTTGACATCCATTTGGTGAATCTCCCATCCCATCTATGCTGCAAGGGATATCACGGTTCTAATAGAAGTATACTTGCTATTGGGGCAAAGGTTTCTTCATAGTCTATCCCTTCCTTCTGAGCATACCCCTTAGCCACAAACCTGGCTTTGTATTTCTCCACACTGTCGTCTGCAACATATTTGACTTTGTAGATCCATCTCAAACCTACCAGTGACATGTCTTGAGGCCTAGGTACCACTTCCCAGACATCATGGACCATTATAGAACTATATTCCTCCACCATAACATCTACCCATACTTGATGTTGAACGACCTCCTAAAAACTAGAGGGTTCCCCAACCTAAGCTACTAACGCCTAGTATCTATCTAGTTGTCTTCACTCTCTTTTATCATTCCTGGGTGCACCAATGAAGTCCTCTACATCCCGTAGAATCTGTCAGAGTTCCTGACTCGTCCTTCCAATGGTAGCGGGTACATCTATTAGTTCTTCCTCTTCCTAAGATTCCTCCTGTTCTGAAGCTTTGCCTTTAGGAGAATTGTCGGTGCTAGTTTCTGTTGGTCGAAGTGGTTGGACCAACGGATTGTCTTTTGAGTGCTCTTTGGAAGGCATTTCTTGGGATTTCTTGAAAGCTCTGTCCTCCATGAACTCTACATCCCGCCGAACCACTACCTCACTATTCCCTGGAAGATAGACTGTATATGCCTTATCATTCTCACTATATCCCACAAGATATCCTTTCTCAACAATTTGATCTAATTTCTTTCTCTTTCTTCGGGTATACGACAATACGCCAAACTCCCAAATATCTTGAAATGAATGACTTCGGGTGTCTTCTCGGCGAAGACACTTTCCAGAGTGATCTTTCCTTATCATACACCATCGCCCTAGTTGCTACCACAGTAGTCCTATTTTTCCTTTCTGCTACTCCATTCTGATCCAGATTGTAGGGAGGTGTCCACTCTCTTCTAATGCCTTCCTTAGCGCAAAAATTAATGAAGTCCTTGTCAACATACTCTCGACCATTGTCTGAGTGTAAAACTTTTATCTTCTTTCCTATCAGATTCTCTACTAGAGCCATCGGTGAAGGTGACGAAGTATTCAGCACCACTAAGATCTTTTGGGGACATAGGTCTACAGATATCTAAGTGTATCAATCCCAGAACACTCTGAGCCCTATTGTTACTTCTGGAAAAAGCTGCTTTGGCATACTTGCCTGGAGCGCACGCTCCGCATACATCATATTGTTCAGTACTTAATTTCGGAACTCTTGATACTGTTTTCCCAAGAATTCTCAGGGCCCCATGGTGTAAATGTCCCATCCTCCTATGACATAGTTCATTCAAATCTTTATCCCCACTGCTACCTATCAGTGCCATTGGAGATTCTAGCTGTAATCTATACAGCCCGTTACTTCTGATTCCAATTGGGGTCTTCTTTTTCTAACTTGGGTGTTTGACATATACTTTCTCCTTAATGAAGAAAACGTCATAGCCCTTGTTTTGAAGTTGAGATATGGAGGAAGGAACAGTAAAAGGTCTGGAGGTGGCTGTCAATTTATTCATATCGCATCTTCTGTTTGTTGACGATATTTTACTCTTCAGTAATGGAAACCTGTCAGAAATAAAAGAGATTAAGAAGATTCTTGAGCTTTTCATGAAAGCAACTGGGATGCAAGTAAATTATAGGAAATCGCAGCTCATGCTGGAAGGCTTTAATAGACAGGAGGTAAGTCAAATTACTTCTGTCCTTCCTTTAGAGGTCTTTAAGTTTGGGGACCCTTTCAAATATCTGGGGTTCTGGCTGAAACCGGACAATTATAGGAAGCAGGACTGGAATTGGTTGGTAGCGAAGATTGAAGCCAGGATTTCTCACTGGAGCTTTAAGTGGCTTTCCAGAGTAGGAAGGTTAACTTTAATTAAATCAGTCCTTCTAGCAATCCCAGTTTACTGGGTTGCGCTGACCTGGGTTCCCAAAGGTATACTGGAAAAAATAAGAAGAATCTGTAGCAGATTTCTATGGGCGGGATCTAAGGAGGAGTCAGTGCTTCCCTGGATTGCCTGGGAAAAAGTGGCAAGACCAAAAGAATGGGGAGGGTGGGGAATAAAAGACATCATTGCTTTTGGACCCTCCTTGGCAGCAAAATCAGGGTGGAGAATCATCAAAATGGAAAACCTCTGGACGAAAGTAGTAAAACGGAAATACATTGACCCCACTCCTCTTGAGGACTGGATAAGGAATCCAGAAAAGAAAGGAGGAAATGTGTCGATAGTCTGGAAGGCGACTATCGATGCCTTCAAAATTATTGAACAAGGATTGTCCTGGCAGATTGGAAACGGTGAAAATATTCGAATTGGAAGGGATCCTTGGGTGGGCTGTAATGAGAACTATGCTATGTCCCCTGGCCTGATTAGACATCTTGAGTCCAAAGGAATTCTGTTCCTAAATCAGGTGGAGAAAATCGGTCACTCAACCATATGGGGACAAGCTTGGAAGTTAGGGGAGGAATTGGATCTTCATCCCCATTGGTGGAACGATTGGAAGGTCTACATTCAAGAACTATCTAGATCAAATGTAAGGTTTAAGGACAAACCAGATCAGCTGGTATGGGCTCATGCTGATTCTGGAAGCTATTCCCCAAAATTTGGATACAAGTTCCTCATGACAAAAAAAGGTTGGGAAGATCCAGAATGGTGGGCAAAATCGATATGGAAGTTAAAGTGCCCTGCCAAAGCAAAATTGTTCTTCTGGTGTATTCTGAAAAGGAAAGTCCCTACATGGGATATTCTGCAATCCAGATTTAAACAAGGGCCGGGAAGATGCCCTATGTGAAAAAATGACTCTGAATCTATAGCGCACCTGTTTATTGGCTGTCTTGTAGTTAAAAAAGTATGGATGGAGGTGGAGAAGCTTATTCATCCGCCAATAGCCTGGGAAGGGGATAATACCGCTGAAGCTTGGCACAAATGGTGGCACCAAAATTCAATTCGGAAATTAAGGAATCTGCCTCCTATTATATGCTGGGGCATTTGGATTGCAAGGAACAGATGCATTTTTCAGGACAAGGAAACCACTGTTGAATCAATTGCCGTCCAGTGTTCATCAATTTATTCAAATATTCCGGATTCAGAGGAAGAAAGGACGCCCAGACAGGTTGGAGAAGAACAAATCAAGGATGGAGTGCCATGGGCTTACTTTGACGGAGCCTCTCAAAACAACAAAGCTGGAGCAGGTTTAATCATCCACATAAACGGAAGACATTCCCTAAAAGCTTCCATAGGATTGGGTAGTGGCTCCAATAATTTTGCAGAATTATCTGCTCTTAAGCTTCTTCTATGTTGGCTGATACACAGGAACATCTTCACAGTTCAGATTTTTGGGGATTCATTAAATGTTATCAAATGGACAAATGATCAAAGCAGTTGTCATAATTATATCTTGCATCCTTTATTAGAAGAAATACAACATTTAAAATTATCTTTTAATACTTTTTCTATTCATCATATCTACAGGGAACGAAACGACTCTGCAGACAAGCTTTCTAAAGAAGGTCTTCAACAAGATCTGGGCAGCTGGAGAATAGTGGAGGAAATCAATGGAGAAGTCCACCTCTCGGACCAGCCTCCTTATTTTCAGATTGCATGATCATGGCACATAGATGAACTGGTCATACTGTTTTTCTTTTTGAATATAGCTGAAAAGTCTGTCATCTGAAAAATCTGTTTCAAGTCTTTTTGTTGTGCATTCTTTTTCGTCTTGGGTTGTTTTCCTTGATAGAGGAAGCCCGGGAAAAGATGCCAGTTGCTGTTTTTGCTATCAAACATAAGGAAACTGTTGACTCTTTTTGACAATGCTGAGAAAGGGAGTTGTTTTTCCTCTTTTGAGGAGGCTCTGCTTAAGCTCAGAATAGCTTTCTAGCAGATTTATATGATGTACTACAGCAAAAAGGAAGCTGAGGCATGTATATGTAACTTTTTATCATAGTAATAAAAAGTTTGTTTTTTTCTCCGAAAAAAAAATAAAAATAAATAAATTAAATTGAGATATGGAGAATAATTTCATCCCTAATCCTGCCACATGCAACACATTGGTTGCTCGAAGCTGATCTCCTGCTTCTGTTTGAAAGACTACAATACCTCTTCCTACGGGGGTACATTTTGCTTTATTTCCCTTGGTGATCTGAAAATTCATCATTTCTTCCGAATAATTCGAAAAACATTCTCGTATTCCTGTCATATGGCATGAAGCTCCACTATCTATATACCAAATCTCAGAGGAGGCAGAACTTGCTAGGCAAGCGACTTCTTCGTCTAGTCTAGAAGCTAAGATAGAATAATCATGATCCATGTTCTTCGTGCTTTCTTCTTTCTCTGGAGATCTGCGTGAGTCCCTCTGAGTTGATGCCTCAACATCATGATCCTGACTCATAGCAGATTCTTCTCTCCTGTTGTCCGATCTTCGCTCTGATACCATGTGAAAATTTCCAAATACTAGATTCTACTGCAACAACTGATTTGTTTCACCTACTTATTTCTCACAATAAGTTATTTATGAAATCCCTTCAGTAAATATTAAAATAAATTCTACTGCAGTTATCACATAATTACATAAATAAAATAACAGTGATATACAAGCACAAGATCCAATCACATCAACACACTTGTTTTTGAACAATTGTCCTCGGAAAAACACAATGTGGGAAAACCAATGCAGCAGATGAGGGTTTTATTAATCTTTAGCAATAATCGCTTTACAAGGAATGATTTTACAGAGAAACTGAAACACTACTGAGAGAAAACACTTGAGGCAAATTTCATTCCTCTCTTGGAAATTGTCTGACGCCCTCGAGACCCTTCTCCCACTTCTGCGTCACTCTGCATCCCTCTGTGTCAGTTTGCGTGAGGACTGTGTCTTCCCTCTATGTTGTCTCTCGATATCCTTGCATCACTTCCTCCTCAGTGATTGACTGCTGCTGATGCCCTCCTCTTCCTCCACCCTGCAACTCTCCCTATGAAATCGATCTCCTTCTCTTTGAGAGTCGATTTTCCTTGGGATACTGAGTATCTGCCAATGCATCTCCAAATGATCCTCAAGTCTTCTCTTATACTTTTCCTGTTGATGAATCAACGACCGAGATTAAGTCTCTAATAAATGGCAGAAGCTTCTCACCCTTATCTTTATTAATACCCATTAATATTTTTTATTTTCCTAAGTCTAGACTTAGGAACCCATTAAAAATATTAATTATTTTAATAACTCCTCATCCAGGTGGAATTTCTCCAAATGATTTATGGGTCTTGGAGATCTCCTATATTCTAGCCCCTCCACAAAATTTTGGAGCTAGAGCACATCCTTTGCTACCCAAAATCAACAGTTTTGAGTCCCCAAAGCCCTGAATCCTATTGCAGTTTCGCTCCAATGCAAATATGAGAAGGTATCCGAGATTATTAAGTTCGGATAATTGTTGTTGCCTCTCCCCAATCCTATTTTGATCTTGTAATAATGTGATTCTGTAATGTAAAGTATAGCTCCCCCTCCACATCTGTTGTCTTGTGCCGACCCATCAGAGTATGCCCATGGGAAGGTGTGATCAATTACTTCAGGACAAATGTCTCGGATGGGTCTTGATTCTAGTTCCTCGGGAATCAAGTAGTATAAGGCGGCAATGTGATTGCAAGTCATGTCCATTGAAAGGGTGCATTCTGGAATATGGATCAATTCTTGACCAGCCATATACCCCAACATACTAGTAGAGGGAGATTCCTGATTTTCTGTGTTGCAGTAACATTCCACCAAATTTTCCAAGCATTAGTGAGATGAGTCCTATTCCATCTGATCCCGATATTAAGGGAGAGATAAATCTGTTGCCACACCTAACATTTCACTGCACAATGTAGGAATAGATGATCAATGTCTTCAGCCTGTTCATTGCATAGACAACATCGAGATGGACCATGAAATGCACGATGATTGAGATTATCATCGGTAGGCACTCTATTTGATAGAATTCACCACATGAACAATCAAGCTTTATGTGGTGCCTTTAGTTTCCAGAGAGGTCGCCACCACCAACTGCCCCCATAGGTTCCAGTTATGATATCAGAAAAGTATATCCTTCCCGAGGAGTGTAATGGTCATGAGGTGCTGAAACCCATATGATTTCATCCTCCCAGTTAGTAATCCTGATATGTGACTCTTCAAGTGCTTTGATGAATGTGTTCCAATCCAAACTCCACCTCTCCAGTATCCTGATATCCCTTGCTAATAACCATCCCTGGGAGAGCCAAGTGGTATTCCTTCCGTCTGCAATATGTGAGAGTAGAGTGATACCTTCCTGTTCAAGTACCAGTCTGAGCTCCAGTGGTAAGATATGTGAATTTCCACGACCCGACCAAGCATCAATACCCAGTCGAACCAGTTCACCATTTCCAACCCGCCATGCCAATCCTCGTTTGATGAAAGATATTGAGAGTGTGATAGCTTTCCAAATGATGGAGGATACAGTGCTATCCTGGTTTGGCCTACAAATCCATTCCAATATTGAAAGAGGGTACATATATTTATAATAAATCACCTCTTTCCATAAGTTATTAGATGTAATTATCTGCCACCCCATCTTTGCTGCAAGCGCCGTTGCGAATCTGTTCATGTCCTTTATGCCCCATCCTCCCCATTTTTTTGGTTTTCCAATTCTCTCCCATTTAGCCCATGTAAATGTCCTACTGGCATTTTTCCCTCTCCATAAGAATCTATAACGTAATTGTTGTATTCTATTGATGATGCCTTTAGGTATCTAAGCTAGTGCCATCTAGTATACTGGAATGGCCTCCAATACCGATTTGATAAGTGTCAATCTGCCTGCTTTAGACAACCATCTCTGCTTTCAGATGTTGATACGACCTTCTATTTTTGCAATAAGCCAAGTCCAGTCCGCAATGCGGTAGTCATTAGGCTTTAGTCTGAAGCCAAGATATTTGAGCCCATCCTCCATATCTTGCCTTGTGAATTGAAAATGCTGAAGTGAAAGTCTTTGTTCCTTTTGTAAATAGGACACACCAACATAATGGTCGATTTATTATAATTGGGAACCATACCTATAGCTTTACAAAACAACGATAGAATATTCTTGAAGCAAGTGGTGTCTCGGATAGATCCAACTAAAAAAATAAGTACATCATCTACAAATAATAGATGTGATAAATAGGAAACATCTGACATCTTGACACCACCTAATGACCCGTCAGCACGTGCATTGGATATGAGTCTACTTAACCCTTCCATGATTAGGAGGAACAATAGGGGTGATAAAGGACACCCTTGTCTAAGGCCACGTTTAGCGTGGAAAATTTGGATGCAACGCCATTGATGAGGATGCTATAGGATGCAGATGTAAAGCAACACATAATCCAATTAATGAAAGAGTGAGGGAAGCCAATATGGGTCATTATAAGTTGTAAGTAACTCCAACTGGCTCTGTCAAATGCTTTTGATAGGTCAATCTTGAGTAGGATACTCTTAGTTTTCTTGAGCTTAATGGAGTGGATCCCTTCCTGTGCAATCCCTATAGCTTCATGAATCTGGCGATGGTAGAGAAAGGCAAATTGTTCCTTGGATATCATCCTAGAAAGGATGGGCTTGATGCAAATAGCAATGATTTTCGAAATGATTTTATATATGTAGTTGCATAAGGAAATAGGTCGATAATCATCAAAGGTCTGAGGGTTATGTGCTTTGGGAATGAGTGCAATAAATGTAGAATTGAACCCCTCATGCATCTTCCCCGATAGTCTGCAATCCTCAATTGCAATGAGAAGATCAACTCCAATATGCTAAAAAAAGGTGAGGTAGAATTCAATAGGCCATCCATCTGGTCCCAGGCTTTTGTCTTTTTTGAACCACTTCAGTACTGCTTCGATCTCCCCCAGTGTGACCAGCTTGTTTAGTGTCTCCTCTTCCTCTGCCTCCACAAATCTAGGTAGTGTCCCGACTATTTGAAGTACTTCAACAATGGAAGCTTCTCTAGGCACCCTGTACATTTGTGAGAAATGTCTAGTACCCAAGTCAGCAAGTTGAGAGAAGGTATTAGCTTCCCTTCCATTATGATCTCTTAAAGTCCAAATTGTATTACTCAATTTCTGCCCCCTGGCACATTGATGAAAGAATTTTGAATTTTCATCCCCAGCCTTTAGCCAAATGGCTTTGCTCTTTAATCTCCAAGTCTCCTCTTGCTGTCTCAGGAGTCGAATCTTCTCTATTTCCAGCTTTATCAGATGTTTCTTCCTTTTCAAAGAAGAGTACTAGCATTGCTAGTGCCCTCCATCCCCAATATGTGAGATTCAATTTTTAGAATAGTACCTTCATCCCTTTTCTTTTTTTCTTTAGCCCATATTATTGCCCTGTTCTTGATCCGGGTTAAGTTTATGGCTATCACCTCAGCCGTAGTGGAGTTGTTATCTTGTCCACAATGTATCCAGGATTCTATTACTATTTTGTGTAACTCTTCTTCCACCAGCCAAGCCGAGTTAAATTTGAATGGAGAATTTGGCTTATCCTATCCAGCCTCTCCACCAGTGGTGCTTTAATAATAAATCGATCCAGTCTTCTAGCCAGGGCATCATCCCCTATTCTCCTATTTCACCATGTGGGCTGAATCTTAGTCGAGTCTATGTTCCTGAGGTCATTATTATCCATCAGGTGCTTAAAGTACTCTGTGAAGGGATCTGTCTAAGCCTTATTTCCCCATGATTCGACATGTCCCAATGAAAAGTTTAGGTCACCTCCTATAATGATGTTGTCATAATTCAAAAGAGATGTAGACATCAGATTATCCTAATATCCCATCCTATTATGACAGGGTCCATAAATATTGATCAATCTGAGAGGTACATCAATTTCAGTGGTTGTAATGTTAGCACCCAGTAATCCTTCACCACCCCATACATTGACAATCTTGATAGCCTTATTATTGAATCCCATGGCGCATCCCCCAGATCTCCCTCTCACGTCTAATGTATGGAATGTACAACCAGGGAGAATGGTCAATAGTATAATGTTGATAGTTCCTCCCTCCCCCAAAGTCTAGTAGAAATAAAACATCAATCCTAACATTGCCAAAAAGCCTTTTGAGTGCCAGTTTCTTGTCCGGGCTGGCCAAACCCTTGCAGTTGAAGGATAAGCACTTCATGGGATAACCCCATCAGGGTTGCCTTGTGCTCTAAGAACCCGGTCAATGGAAATATGAATACCAGTCGCCACCTCGATACCAACCCTATGAATGACTTTTGAAATGTTGGATTATCTGCCCCTGGGCAGTTTATGAGCTTGTGGGAGGGTCCTCGCGCAATACTAAGGAATGGGTTTTGGGGTGAGTAAGAGATCAGAGGTTATATCTATGAGAGTTGTTTCCAGAGGAATCCTCCCTTTCGGTTTGATAAGTAGTGGAAGCCAAGATAATAGAAGGCTCAATAGCCATACCAGTGGGGGGAGCCGATGCAACATGACAATGTATGGGACTCAAATTACATGCATCTAAACCCAAACTTGATGCACCTAAAGATAACATAGCATTACCAACATTCATTAAATTATGAGAAGAGGAAGGGGAGGATATGTGAGTACCCGGAATCAGTTTAGGCCCTCTTAAGCGTGATCTAGTGATTCGAGCATCTGGTGTCCGAGCGCCCACTTGTTGTTGCTCCACCCCAACCACCCTTGGCCCTCTCGGGGGTTCCACTATAATGTTTGGTGCAGAAGCCGTGTCCCCCTCCATTTGAGTTTGTGTGCCTATTGTAACAAAAGTTCTGGGGGCCTCATATGTACTTTTGTAATTAGCGGCCAGTCTTTATACAAGTGTCCTACCTCATGACATCTTCTGCACCAAAATGGAATCCCTTTGTAATCAAGAATCTGCCATTTAATTATATGCTTGTATTGCAGCCGATAACTTTCTGCTAGACCTTCTCTGGTATCCAGGTGCACCAGGATCCTTGTACTGGATAGGCTGCCGGTTTCCATATATGATCGATCATGATCAAGATAAATGCCCAGGTCGTCCCAAATACATCTGAAAACCTCCTCCAACCAAAACTGCAATGGCAAACCGGTAGTCTAACCCATATAGGACCCGCCCCTAATTTCTCTTCCTCTGAGTCGAAAAGAGGCGTCCATCTCTTGAGGAGAACCAGGGTCATCTCTATGTGCCAATACTTGGACAAAATCCAATTGGCCTAGTCTGGTTGAGCGAATAACAACACAAACTAACCTCTTGCCATGGTGAGAACAATCGACAACTGATCCATTAGGTGCCCCTAAATCTCCATTGTCCAAGCTTCAACCTAGCAGGGGTGTAATTCCGGCCTCTAACCCGTCCAACAATCATAGTGCTCTCAGTATCTGTGACTTGTGCTAGACTGATGCCTTCTCCAAAAACTAGCAATCGCCCCCGTACACAGATTTTTGAGCATTTGGATTTCTTCTTACTCCTTGACCTCTATGAGTGGTTTATTGGATTTCGTTCATGCTCCTCGGCTTGATTCTCTTCAGAGTCCGATGCTCTGATATCCTCACTTGTTTGTTCCTGTCGTGGTATATTGTCAAAGCAACCGAAGTACATGCCTCTTGTGGAGGTCTTGAACCTTGAGGGTCGACACGTGTGAATTCTTGAGTGATATGACCTAAATTAACATTGCCATATGTGTCTGCACCAGAATCGCCCGTGCCCCCACCCTCCACGAGGGCTCGCCCTGTACATTTGTCTTCAATCCCTGCTACTTAAATTCCCACTGTTGTATCTCAGATGGCGACGAAATTTGCAGAATCAGGTGAGTTTGGTCCTCTTGGTAGTGAAGGTACTCCACATTCGCATTTGTGCTCGGGTGAGTAAACCCTAGGTCAATAATGCTGCCCTCCACATTGACCATCTCTGATAAATATGCGTCTACCTGGACATCTGGTTCTTGGGGTGGCTCCGGTGTCCGTCCAGCTGGTCGCTGATGTGGTTCCTCTGCCCAAATTTGGGTAGCATCCATTGAATCTGAAGAGTAATCTACGAGTTCCTCTTCCATGCAAATGTCGTTCACCCTATCGCTGTTCCAAGATCCCAATGCTCCGCTGTTAATTGCAAACCCCGACAGGCTCTGGCCCAAATGTGTAAGAACAAAAGTCCACCATCGATCCTATTGCCTGCTGACCTGATTAATCCGCTCGAAACAGAAAATAATAACACCAACCGCCGCGGTCATGTGACCCTGTAGCTTTCCATGACCGCCTTCTCCATTAACAATTTCTTTTCACCTAGCTGCTTCACCCAAACCCAGGGATTCACCGTTTTCCCCCATCCTCGCACCATGGTTCGATGCTAGGGTTCCATGGCAGGTCGCTAGGGTTCGCTCCTCCGCTCATTCATATATCCTAATACCTTCAAAATAACTTTTATACTCAATTCCTCCCTATATAAATATTCAAAATAGCTTTTATACTCAATTCCTCCTTATATAAATTAGGAGTTGTCTTTTGTGCGACTTTTTGGAGTTTCCGGTGCCGGAATATGGGAGAAAATTTTGTGTTGAAATCTTGATTTGTGTTATTTAAACTAGTTTTTTGACTGTATATATGGATTCAACACCTTGAAAAACCCCTAGGGCACTTCTATTGTGAGGGGGTTCCCCATCAAACTTGTCATTTCACTGAATTCCTGCCGGATTTTAGAGTAATTTAGAGAAATTAGACAGGAAAAGCTTCCAAAAAGTCGCACTAAAGACAACTAGTATAAAATATAGTTAATTTTTAAAAATAACTTATACTCAACCACTACTCTAACAACACTACTACTATTTTAACGTCCATAGCTTATGGGATAGATTGCTTCTTCATTTGGTTAATGTATTTGGCCTTTTTGTTGTGATGGGATAGATAGCTTCTTCATTTGGTTGATGTATTTGACTTTTTGTTGTGAAGCCTCCTAATAAAAGCTCCGAGCTTCTAAACAAGCTCCTTGATAGACTATAGATTATAATAGAGGTTAAATGAATAGATTATAAATTATAATAGAGGTTAAACAAACTCCTTCATAGATTATAATAGAGGTTAAATGAATAGATTATAAATTACAATAGAGGTTAAATGAACCATAAAAGAAGGAAAAAGTCATAACCACTAAAAACCACACTTATGGTATTGCATTGCAATAGAATTTAAGTTGACCATCAAACTAGAAGGTAAAACATCAAAACAAAAGTAAGAGATATGTAACAAATTTGGAAGCCCTCTCTGTCCTCTTTCTGCTGAGCTGATATCAGGTCGATCGGGAGCAGCAATGGCGAGATGGTTGTCAATCGCAGCATTCGTAATCGCGTTGTCATTGGCGGTGCCTTCGACTTCAGCAATTTACTGCGAGGAAGACGATTGCTATGATCTCCTTGGGTATTATGTTACTTCCTGGCAGATCGTTTGTTTTTTGGTTGCTTTAATTTACCCTTTTCGTTTGGGCTGCTGGTATTTATTTCATAAATCTTTTCTTTTGTTTGCCAGCTTGACCCAGTCGGCCACCTCTGCGGAAATCAAGAAGGCCTACTACAAGCTATCGTTGAAATAGTAGGATGCGGCTGCTCCTAATGACTGTCATTAATTTCATTATACATATCATATTCTTTTTGTAGGCATTGCCTGATCGATTCTTTAATTTCATGTGGTTCATTGTGTATTTTGCAGCCATCCCGACAAGAATCCTGATCCCGCAGCGAGGCCGCTTTTTTTGAAAATAGCGAATGCTTATGAGGTTAGTACAGATACTGCTAACCTCACCTCCCCCCTAGCGACTAGAAGTGGGTTTACCTTAAATTAAATCCTAAATTATCGTAACATTTTCTATGATAACGTAAGATGCTCCCGTCGGACTCAAAATTCTCCACAATGGAAAAATATGGGCACACAAATTGTCCTCTTTTCCTGGTTCATAACACCAATAAGCCTTCCAAAACTAAAACCAATTATTTATTTCTATTCTCTGTTGTATTGCATTCCAAGGCGCAACCAACATTACAAAATATAGTTTTTTCTTTGATGAAAATTCAGCAAGCAAAATTGTCTCAGGTGCTCATTGAGGTTGAAGGAGAAGGATAAGAATCTGTCCGTTTAGAATGATGCAAACTTCGAAGTTTGCTGAAGCTGGAAGGCGTGAATATTGTGACTGTTAGCAAGAGTGCAACCGTTCTGTAACTGTTCCAACTGATTCTTGGAAGTAATAGGGCAACTGCCTATAATTGGATGTCGAAACTGACAGAACAACTGCCTGAAATTGGTATTTTCTTGCAAAAAGGAAACTCTTAAGGAGCGTCCTATTTAGAAATGCCGAGCATCCATCACCTATCAAGAAATGGGATCCCATGTTGCACTTTAGCGCTTGCACCACTCAGCACGCCGAAGTGGACATGACAGCTTCTTTTAAACATGTCACTTCTCGGAGGAAATTGAACCCTGGTGGGGGTATTATCACCACCCTTATTTGACCAACCAGTCAAGCCCCTGTGATAAAATTGGTATTTTTAAAAGAAAAGAGCTTGTTCATTTATATAAGACTCTCTCAGAACAGAGATCCTACAGTCGAAATGGCAGGATACGAGAACATAGATTCTACATTCAAAATGACAGAATACGTTACATCCGTAGGATAGTTCAATTTAACAGAAAGATGCAGATGCTTCATATATATTTTGCCTATTCTACGCATCAAATACAGACTGTTCGGACATTTAAAAAAAGACTGACGGCTTTCATAGCGGTACATATATTTCTTGACATGATGAAATACCAAAAAGCTGAGTTATAAAATTGACGGAGTAGCAGAGTATATTGCCTTGTTCTCTGGGAGCCACGAAGTTGTTACTTCCAAGTCACAGCTTTCACAGGTTGAGTTAGAGGAGTTCGTTGCTCAATTTACATAGGCGGCTGGTGGCTCAGTACATCTTCCACCAGGGTTTGTAAGCCACGAATGACCAGTCTCTTGAATGCTTCATCGACTTGCTAGGTGTAGTTTGCATCCAAGCTTCTCATTCATTGAGTAGATGCTCTAAGAAGCTGAACACATTCTGCTTGAACTTTGTCTGTACATCTCATCTCTTTCCCCCGTGTAAAGTTCCAAATGCCCCAAGTAGTCCAGAATTCTTTTATTTGATACCTGGTTTTGTTTCTGTCTTACAGGGGTGCTGGTGCAAGTTTCATGGCCTTGCTGTTTGACTAGGATTCTGAGCTATTCCTGAGTACTGAAAGGATTCACAGGTAGTCCTCCCGCTACAGAATGAGAAATTCTGCTTTTTGTGCCCTATTTCTGGAGCTTCCTTTCTCTCATTGGGTCAAAGCATCTGCCATTACAAATTGCATGAAGCAAACCAATCCGAAGATGTGATGTCAGAAATAAAAACGGCAAGCAATGCCAATTTCCGTTGTTAATGTTAAGAAGTTGCATTAAATTTGCCTGGGTGCCTTTGATAAATTCCAGCTTGATTATATTGTTAGCTTGCCAAGCAATGTGCCTCCAATTCCTCTAAGCAAATGGGGGGATAAGTCAGGAGGAAGACTGACTGTATGAGGGAATAGAGAGAGGTGGACACCATTTAAGTCTCTCAATACGTTTTCACAGAAGGGAGGGTACTGTGGTCCCTGGTGGCTAGGAGTTTGTCCAAAATGCCTCTTCAATCATTCTTTTGCACAAAGTGGAAGTGTCAAGAAACATAATTGTCCTTTTTCTAGAAATGGTGCTATTCGCTGTAGGTAGTCTGCTAGCTGATTAGAGGTTCTTCTTACTTAAATTCATCACCTTTCTCTATAGCAGACTTAATATATGTGATGTGGCTATCGAGGGGTTTGGAACAGGGGACCCAGTCCTGTGATTTTCAAATAAACTCTTTCTGGCTGAGCTACCAAAATTAACTCTTTTTTGCTGGGAAACACCTCAATGAACTGGATATCAATCCAGCTACAAAAACAAAGTTGCCAATTGCATTCACTTCATCCTTCATCATTTTTGGCTTGAGATTTTAGTGTGCTTGTCCAGCCTGAGGAATTGTACAAGGATTCTTTCTCATAGGAGGTTCTCTTGCATTTTTCACTGCGGCAGTGGATCTTCTTTTTGTATATCTTCCTTTGCAGTATTCTTTTTGTGGAGGATATTTTGGAGGGTTTTTCTTTGATGGGTTTGTTTCTTTGATAGCCAGATTCCTTTTCTTTGGATAGTTTCCAATCTACCCTGTATTTCTTTTCCTTTTCCCTATGTTTCACACTGGTTTGGGGAAGAAAAGAGGACATGTTTTGTGGACAACTGGTGATACACCTCGAATATTTGGGGATAACACAGGGGACAACATTTCCAAAAATATAAAAGATTACAAATTTTAAAATTTTATATGCGTGTGAAACTTGAATAACTTACTAAGTCAGCTTGCTTTTCTGTGCTAAAAAACACCTTTTACTGGAAACACTACTCTTGGTCATTGTTGCTCTTTTCCTCAGTTCAAAATGATGCAAAGTGATAGTGTTAGGGATTGCGAACCCCTTTGATGGTGTTCAGTTAATGGTGGGACCTGCCAATAGGGAAAACATTAAAAATTTGCATAAATTGTTTTTAATATTAATTTCATTGGTCACTTTTTTAGTGACCTGTGTTGGGGATGCCCCTTGTTTGTTTGGGACATTTCAAGGACATGAAATCAATGCTCCTTGCATCCCGTGGATATGGGGGTGTGTTGGGGATGTAACCCCCATCCTCCTTTGGGTAGGAAACATGGGAAACACATCCCCCAACTGGAGGAAGCATCCCCACGAAACATTGCCTTTTTCTCTTAATCTTTTGGAAGCCATGTTTGTTTTCTTCTAGTGTGTTTGGTGGAACCTTCGAGTTAGACTCTGGCATTATCTAAATGTCTGTGTCATTTGGAATCCTTTACCTTCTATGACAATTGTTGGGAAGCCTTTTACTCACGTCCAACTTTACACATTCTAACACAAATGAAAGTTTTTCCATTCTTTTATCAACTCCAATGAATTGACCTGAAGAATTTCCAATCGCTTCTTAAACACCTTATTCCCAACAATGGAGGGGGAGGTTTCAAAGCCTCACCTAAATCAATGATGAAGATATGATTTTTGAAACTTGGTGCTTTTAGAAAAGGCCAACTCTACCCTAAAACCAACGATTTTCTTCCATGCCAACATTGGGGTTTCTGAACTAGACTATGGAGAACTGATTGATAAAAAATTACAGTCTGTTTGTTTGCTTAGTTCTCATTTATTTAATGTAAGAGAGTAGTCATACTTAGCTAAAGGCCATTGAATCTATAGATTAAGAATGATGATAGTGGCAACTCTTGGAGAATGTCTTGAGGTGGGAAAACGACCTCATAGCGTTTGGTGGGCTGTAGATTTTCCCCTAGATCTATTGGTATAGGAAGCTACTATTGCAAATGAGGTGTGTAAGAGATTGATGGGTATATGTGAGACTTTTGATAAAGGTTGGGTTCTTTATCTCAAGAATAAACTTTACTCATTGACAAAGCTAGAAGTAGGAGAATCAATTGCTAAACGTTTGCCAAGGTCGAAAGATATTGGAGATCAATTGCTTGCTCTCAGAAAGGAGGCAAAAAGGGGAATATATGGTAGTTCTGTAAAGAGTTTGCCTCAGTATTTGAACGATTTGTTGAGACTTTAAATATTACTTTTGAATCCATTGAGATTTCTTTTTATGGGTTTTCAGGCAAGTTGTTGCAGAAGGAGCATGGAAGAAATAATTTGGAAGTGGCGGTGAAGTTTTTGTGAATGCTTTCACTTCTAATAACAAAGGCAAACAATATCATTGTAATGTTCCTAAACAGGAATGTAAGTGATATACAAAGCATGCAAACAATCTAGCAATCAGAAAAACGAAATATACATTAAGCACCCATGGAAACATTGGAAATAGAGAATTGTTGAGCCATTTTATTACTTTTTTTGGAGCAAATACAATAGTAAAATAGAATGGTGCACTTGGGCTTGTCTCAATGGACAAGCATGACAAAACCCAGGTGAGAAAATGCTGAACTGAAGGCTGCTACAACTGCTGCACCAAATTGAACTGCGTTGCCCTAGAAAACTGCTTTGTTTGTTGAATTCGAAGGGCTGGAATCACTGCTTCTCGTGCTTATAAAATTATGAGATTTCAGCTCCTTGCTCCTTGGCATAAACCCTGAAAAACCCATGAAGGAATTGGCCAAATGACGACCTCAAAATTTTGGCCCAAATTCCCCTTAGCTCCTCTAGCTGCTGGTTGAGTTGGGACTAATGTTTTAAAACTCCGACTCCGGTTCGGAAACGGTCAAGGGTTGGCTTCGACTCTGACTCCGGTTCGGAAACGGTCAAGGGTTGGCTTCGGCTTCGACTCCGACTCGGTATTGACTCGGCCGGTTTGATTTCAATGACTCGATCGTTGTAAAAAATACATTCAATATTTATATTTTTATAAAAAACATAATTTTAAAGATTTTCATTCATGTTTCCAAACACAAAGCTTTAGAATATAGAGAGAAGACAACATATGATCAAAGTAGGCTCATGAATATATCCATTATATCAAAGTGGCACCTAGTGCACTATCCAATACAAAGTTCATACTTAACCACCAATGCCAGGATTTTCTTTTGCCTTAGCCTAAGGACAATCACTAGACTACAACAACAATAATACCAATTCTCTGCCCCTAATGAAGTCTCAAAACCCTTGATTTAATTCTGGTCAAGCTCCAGAACAATTAGAGGTAAATATGTATTTATTAATCCATTGCTAGAACGTTTGCCTTTTTAAAAACATTATATGGCTCAATGCATTGTTTCAGTTTTCTAATTCATGCCACTAGGATAACCATACTTCGGCCTTGTAATTTTCAAAACTTTCTCATAGTGATAAATTACTTTAGGGCTATAAATATGCAATAAACAACAACCCAACCATTGATATGTAGGAGGCGGAACAACTTTTGACAAATGTGCTTAAGGTTTTTTGCCAAAGAGCCGAGCCGACCGAGTTGTTATCGAGTTGGCCGAGTCATTATTGAGTCGGCCGAGTTGTTACCGAGTCGACCAAGTCAATGACTGGCTCGGTAACAACTCGACCAACTGTTCTGTTTTGGCCACCGAACCGACCTGGCCAGGCATTGGCTTGGTTTGACTCGGCCATTTTTTAAAACAATGGTTGGGACCCCTTTTTGACCCCTTAGTTTTGCCCAAAAAATTCTATAAATTTAGGAGTGTGATCCTTGCCCAAAACCCAGAAAAACTCAGAAAGGGTTTCCCTTGGTTCCAACCTTCAAAAATTGACCCTTCACATCTTGGCCCTCCTCCAATTTTGAATTCCGTTGCTGTGACTGATCCTGTGAATCTCTGTTCTCCCAGCTCCAACAATCCTCCTCAAATGGTCCTCCCAGTGATCTCCTACTTGTTAGGCCCCTATACTACTAGTGTAACCCCTTATTGTTATTAGTACAACCCACTTATTATATTGATGTACCCATGTAGTGCCCATATTGTTACTATTGTGCCACATAGAAGCCCACTATTGTTATTATTGTGCCCTTACATTATTATTGTTATGTCGGCTCTGATTATGTTATGTCCCCTTAGAATCCTATATATAGAAAGGAGGTATTTTCATTTGTATCATCCAAGAATTGTTCATTTATGTAATGTAAAGGAGGTTGCCCCCTCGAAGAGGCTGAATTCTAAGGCGTTGATCTATCTTTTCTTGAGCTGGTTTCATAACATTTGGGATCAGAGCTTTGGATTCTAGGGTTTTGCTGCTCCAAACAGGTCATCGGGCATTTTCTCTATAACTTTATTTCTGTGACGTTTCAGAAGTCGCAAAAAAACCCATTTGAGAATAAATCTCGCTGAACCTTGGGTTCGAATTTCAGAGCTTTTCGCGCTATATTTGCAGAGATATGATCTGAGGAAGTTGGTCTTTTTGCAGACTTCTGAATTACATTCCAAACAGGTGATCTGGGGAAAATCGTCATAACTTTCTCTCTGAGCATCGGATTGAAATTTCGTCAGGACTCAGAAGGTATAGAAAGAGGACGGACTGTAGTTTCTTGTATATATTTTGCAGAACCAAAGGTTGAAAAATTGACACGTGGCACTTCATACAAGTTCGCTCTTCTGGAAAGGTCTATAATCAGGTCATCTTGGGAGATTGTGCATAACTCTTTCTTGGAGAATCCAATTTGGATCAGACTGGTGGCATTGGAAAGAGGACACAGAGGGCTACTGCAGGTAGCAATTTCAAAACTTAAATATCCAAAATTATAGAGTTACAGTCGTTTCAAGATTGAGGTATTAAAATCAAGAAAAAGCAAGATGAGGAAGTTTGATGGCAAGGATCCGATAAATTGGATACTTCAGATGGAGCAATATTTTGATCTACATGGTGTACCACTGTTACAAAAGGTATGTATTGCATCTTCATATTTAGAACCGGATCAATTTTTATGGTATAAAGGACTTTGTTCTCGTAAACAACTTGTTACGTGGTCAATTATCACGGAGGAAATGATAGCACATTATGAGGATACAAAGAGCAACACCTTCTTTAGAGCAACACCACAACAATTGGAAAGAGTAAAAGGGCTTTGTGACATATTGGAAAGTAAAATTATGGAAACGAGGAAGTCTACCCCTTACAACTATAAAGATGGAAGTGTTGTTTCTCCTAGCCTTCCACAACCTACAAGGGTTACACCACAACAATTGGAAGAAAAAAGAGAAAAAGGGCTTTGTTACAATTGTGATAGCAAATGCACTAAAGGTCATAAGTGTGCTGAGAAGAAATTATTTTACATAGAGTATGAAGAAGAGGAAGAAAAGGATCAAGAAACATCAAAATAAGAGGATATATGCCAGGACTCAACCCCAGAGAAAGAAGAAATGAATCAGACCATATCTTGTAAACTATTAGCAAGAATGACCACTCCTCAAACTCTCAAGATAGAAGGACATATCAAGAAGAAAAAGGTGAAAGAAGTGAAAGATCACATCAAGAAAGAAGAAATGAATCCAACCATATCTTGTAATTCATTGGTCAAAATTACCGCTCCTCAAACTATCAAGATAGAAGGACATATGAAGAAGAAAAATGTTCAAGAAGTGAAAGATCACATCGAGCGTCAAGAAATGAATCCGACCATATCTTGTAAAGGATTGGAAGAAATTACCACTCCTCAAACTCTAAACATAGACGGACATATCAAGAAGAAAAAGGTTCAAGCAGTGAAAGATCACATCGAGCATGAACAACAAGTTCTCCAACTTTTAAAGGAACACCACTTTGGTGCAAAATCAAATGAGACAATAGGTAGATCAACATCATAGTGAAAAATGTTTTGATGTAGGTGATTGGGTATTTTTACTGCTACATCTAAAGAAAGCTATTTATGAGAAGGAAATGTTGGCAATACTCCATGCACTTAACAAATGGCGACCTTACCGAATGGGAATACTCTTCAAGGATGAGGATGTGGAAGCATTGTTTTGTGCTATTTCTATTATCCAACCAGATTGGATAAACGAAGCAAGGGATGAATGGAAGAAGGACAAAGAAGTATGGCCACTTATTCAAAAGTTGCAAAAGATTCCAATGCAAACAATATTGCTAGAAATTGAAGAGGAAGGAAAAAACATATTGGAACCTGGAGTAGTCACAGAAACAAGAACCCGACAGCTACGAAATCGATCAATTTCAGAGTATCTCATCAAGTGGAAGAATTTATCTGTTGAAGATTCCACATGGGAGGACAAGAATTTTATACGGAAGTATCAAGAACTACTCAAGCGTTGAGGACAATGCTTTTTGAAGGAGAGGGGCATGTTAGGCCCCTATACTACTAGTGTAACCCCTTATTGTTATTAGTACAACCCACTTAATATATTGATGTACCCATGTAGTGCCCATATTGTTACTATTGTGCCACATAGAAGCCCACTATTGTTATTATTGTGCCCTTACATTATTATTGTTATGTCGGCTCTGATTATGTTATGTCCCCTTAGAATCCTATATATAGAAAGGAGGTATTTTCATTTGTATCATCCAAGAATTGTTCATTTATGTAATGTAAAGGAGGTTGCCCCCTCGAAGAGGCTGAATTCTAAGGCGTTGATCTATCTTTTCTATCTTTTCTTGAGCTGGTTTCATAACACTACTTCTCCCGGCCAGCTTCAGCTCTACAATTCCTTCCTCCAACTCCTACGTGAGCCTAGTGATGGCTCTCTGCACAGGCCCAGGTAACTGTAAATCAGATTGCTGGGATGCTGGCTCCAAACTCGCAAGAAAGGTTGGCCCTTTGCTGCTCTCTCAATCCTCTAACTCTCCTAGAAAATGCTTGATCACTAATAGCTCCAAACTCCGCTTGCGTATTCTTTAGCTAGCCAGAAATATGCACTTCCGGTTGTGGCTGAATTGTAGTGTTGTTACACACTCCCGGAACTCCTGAAATACTTATGGAACTGCCTCCCTAAGGCGGGCACGGATGGTCCCCCGAAGTAGAGGTTGAATCTCCTGCTTGAGAGATTTGTGGTTAAACAACTGGTTGACTCAGCTAAACAACAGAGCGAACAGTCAAGTAATTTTGATTGCAAGGTGTAAGAATGAATCCAAAATGAGAGTTGCTCCCTCCTTATAACTCCTTGGGCCTCCCTAGCCTCATGTGGGCCCATCCATCCACCTATTCGACTTTCTCTCCAAGCTATTCGAATGGGCCAATTCGAACTCCCATGTGGGTGGCCCCCACATTCCATTAGCAACCAAATAAAGTCAAATTGCCTCCTAAGACCCTAAGTCGAAAATGATAGGTTCTCTTCCTTAGCCAAAATTGTGCAAAACTGTGTAGCAACACCCTGTTACAAATGTGTTTGAGAAGGGACATGATAGTTCTCCCCTCCCAAATGTCGCTTGCCCTCAACCAACCTCATAGCTGGGTGCTCCAAAATGTGCTCACCCTCCCAGGTGGCATCCTCATCCGACAAGCTCTTCCAATGCACCAAAAATCGCTTGTCCTCAAGCAATGCATGAGCAAGCAACCTCTCTAACTGTTGCTCCCCATTGTCACTGCTAAATGTGCTAGGGTCCTAGATGTGCCACTGGATTGTGCCTGACCTCTGCACTGTCCTGATATGGAAGAATCCTTCAATACCAGGATCCTAAACAACCCTGTCCAACATGAAGCTCCCCTCGCTCCACTCACTATCCTGCCTGGCGAAAGTACCAGAAGTCCCCTGCTCCATCAGTGATTTGCTAAAGCCCAATGGAAGATCTGTATGATCTCCGCTCCCCCTAGAGGTTATTGAGCTATGAAGAGCTATGATGCCCCAGTTCCTTGCTAGTCCCAGAGTGGTGCCACCATGCTGACGCTGCGCTACTTTGACTATGTTGGCGCATCCCTAGAGGTTATTGAGCTATGAAGAGCTGTGATGCCCTAATTCCCTGCTCCTCTGCAGGCCCCTGCTCCCCGCTCCATAGCCTCGCACACCACTGGATGCTATGGCCTAACATTGGGTCTATATGCATCAGACTGCATCCCTCTACATAACACTGGACACTATGACATATCTTTGTGTAGTCCTGTGTACCACTGCCCACTGTCGTACCACCCTGTAACATACAGTATCCTGCATGGGCGAAAATATCAACCTCTTTGCCAGTACGCCCTTCATGATGTGGGTTATATCCCCCCATCTACTCTGAAAGACCTGAGCGGCCCGACTCCCCACATGCTTACAAAAATGACACTATTGCGCCTATCCTCAATAGTCCCTGTGTCCCATATGCTAGTAAGAGAGCACTCTCTCCATACAATGCCCTGTCTGATAGCCTGTCGATGTTACCTCCTCCTACCAGCTCATGCTAGAGTAAGCTAGTCACCCTGTGACTCCATGCACCGTCAATATGCCAAGACAACTCATGAAATATGACTGCTCGCCTGTCAAACCATCCTGTCACTAGTGCTGACTGGCTCTCTGATGGAGATCTGAAAATGTTGGTGCGCTCAAGCGTCAAAGCCATCCCGTAGCTACTACCATCACCTACCAGCTCTATGATGTGATGGAAAATCCCACATGGATCCCAAAAATAGTCTGGCCCTTAGTCCCTTTGGTAATCTATGGCCTCTACTGACATGTGGCCCTGGATGTATCCAACCGCCTAACCTGCTCCATCGAGTACCAACTCAGTACCTCTCACCATCCAATCCCAAAGGAGAAATCGAATGTGTAATCCTCTGTGGAAGGAACAAGCCCTCCAAGTTGATGTGGTATCATGCTCAACTTAGTCCTACTAACCTGTCCACCCCCTCGGGTATGTCTAGACAACTTGGCCTCCCTCAATCCAACGCATAAGGGTGGGTTGATAACACTATAGACCTCGCTAGTGGGCCTTTGAAGTGAACTGTGCTAAAAACCCAACGCGTGACCTCTATGCTGCCCCTCATCAATGGCTAGCCCAAGGGATGGCTGCACATCCTCCTCCATCACGGGCTCGACATGAGCCTTCGACTGCTCCTCCATAGACAACCCAATATGCACGATATGCTCACCAGTCAGCTGTAGGCGACTGTCGTCTGGCAACTCTGTCATAGATCTGGAGGCCTCTGTACCTATTGGCTCCTCAACAACAGTGGAGCTGTCTTCCGACACCTCACCAACCTGTGGTGCATTGTTATCACCTGAGAACTCGGTCACAACCCCGAATACCTCATCAATGGATGATGCCTCATCAATGGGTGTATGCTCAACTATCTCTTTGCCAACCATGGCCCCTTCAACTACTCTTTCATCTTTTTTCTTAATACTTCTCATCATCCCTGCAAAATCCCACTGAATCTCCATTGGTTTGTGCATACCCCTTAGTTCACAGAATTCCCAAAAAGAGAGGGACACCTGAATGCCATGACCCAATGATTGGTATGCCCTCTAGTTTTCCTCCAATAACTCCACATCAGTTGCAATCATGTTCGAATTCCCAACTGAGGAATGAATCAACTTCTTCCCCACATCAGTCATCATTTGTTGTATCCTCACCACCTCATTCCAGGTGACCGCCATGTTGTTTGATTCTAATCTTTCCCACAGGCTGAGCCAAGATTATGGCTATGATACCACTGTAATGTTCCTAAACAGGAATGTAAGTGATATACAAAGCATGCAAACAATCTAGAAATCAGAAAAACAAAATATACATTAATCACCCATGGAAACATTGGAAATAGAGAACTGCTGAGCCATTTGATTACTTCTTCAGGAGCAAATACAATAGTAAAATAGAATGGTGCACCTGGGCTTGTCTCAATGGACAAGCATGACAAAACCCAGGTGAGAAAATGCTGAACTGAAGGCTGCTATAGCTGTTGCACCAAAAAATTGCCCTGCCTCAGAAAACTGCTATGTTTGCTGACTACGAAGGGCTAGAATCACTGCTTCCCGTGCTCAGAAAATTATGAGATTTCAACTCCTTCCTCCTTGGCATAAACCCTGAAAAACCCACCAAGGAATTGGCCAAATGTTGACCTCGAAATTTTGGCCCAAATTCCTTTTAGCTCCTTTTGCTGTTGGCTGAGTTGGGACCCCTGTTTGACCCCTTAGATTTGCCCAGAAAATTCTATAAATTTAGGAGTGTGATCCTTGCCCAAAACCCAGAAAAACCCAGAAAGGGTTTCCCTTGGTTCCAACCTTCAAAAATTGACCATTCACATCTTGGCCCTCCTCCAATTTTGAATTCTGTTGTTGTGATTGATCCTGTCAATCTCTGCTCTCCCAGGTCTAGCAATCCTCCTCAAATGGCCCTCCAAGTGATCTCCTACTTCACCCAGCCAGCTCCAGCTCTACAATTCCCTCCTCCAACTCCCACGCGAGCCTAGTGATGGCTTTCTGCGCAGGCCCAGGTAACTGTAAATCGAACTGCTGGGATGCTGTCTCTGTTGGCTCCAAATTCGCAAGAAAGGCTGGCCCTTTGCTGCTTTCCCAATCTTCTAACTCTCCCAGCAAATGCTTGATCACTGATAGCTCCAAACTCCCCTTGCGTATTCTCCAGTTAGCCAGAAATATGCACTCCCTGTTGTGGCTTAATGGTAGTGCTGTAACATACTCCCGGAACTCCTGAAATATTTATGGAACTGCCTCTCTAGGGCGGGCACGGATGGTCCCCCGAAGCAGAGGTTGAATCTCCTGCTTGAGAGATTCGTGGCTAAACAACTGGTTGACTCAGCTAAACAACAGAGAAAACAGTCAAGTAATTTTGATTGCAAGGTGTAAGAATGAATCCAAAATGAGATTTTCTCCCTCCTTATAACTCCTTGGGCCTCCCTAGCCTCATGCGGGCCCCTCCATCCACCTATTCGACTTTCCCTCCAAGCTGTTCGAATGGGCCAATTCAAACTCCCATGTGGGTGGCCCCCACTTTCCACTGGCAACTAAATAAAGTCAAATTGCCTCCTAAGTCCCTAAGTCGAAAATGATGGGTTCTCTTCCTTAGCCAAAATTGTGCAAAACTGTGTAGCAGCACCCTGTTACAAATGTGTTTGAGAAGGGACATGACAAACATGTTGGAGGGAAGAGTTTGCCTCAGTTTTTGAACACTTTGTTGAGACTTTAAATATTACTTCTAAATCCATCAAAGATTATTTTGTAGAAGTTGTTCAAGCAAGTTATTGCATAAAGAGTATGGAAGAAATAGTTCAAAAGTGGTGTTGAAACTTTTGTGGGTACTTTTACTACCAAACACTAAGGCAAAGGAAAGCAAGATCATGTTGTAGGGAAGAACCGTGTTGACCACACTTTGTCAACGATCCGAGAAAGCGGAGTACAAAGAAGTGGATATTTTTTTTTGATTATCAAAGTCATTAGTTGCCATCATTCAATCATTGTAAACCCAATTTCGGCAAAGTTTATTGTAAATGATGCTAGTATGACCATTTAATTATGTAACAACACCTAGGTAAGCCTCTTATTTTGGCAAAGGATTTCATTCTAGGAAGGTTTTTAACCTCCCCGAATTATGTGTGTGTGTAAACACGCCTAATCAACAGAGTTTTTCTTCTAGCTTAAACCCCAAAGCTAGGGTAGAATTCGTTGATAAGGTCTTAGGTGATTCCTAGAGTGTATGGTCCCTCGTAATCAGAAATCATGGATGGATTATTTTATTATAAACACACTTGGTTTCATACTAGATCATATTGTGTTGCAGAATTGGTAATGTCTTGAGGGTCTAGTCTAAATGTGTATTTCCTCTTCTAAGGGTTGAATTAATTGTAATATTTTGATGTAAAAATATTTTAGTGCATGGTCCTTCACAATCAGAAACCATGGCTAAAATATTTTAGTGTGGAAAAATTATTAATCCCCTCTAGAGCCAATTAATTAATTTTCCTGCCTAAATTATATAAAAAATCATAAGCCAAAAAATTAATTAATTTTGAGTCAAAAAATAATTATAGAGAAATTAATTTCTCTCCAAGTGGAAAATAATAAAAAATTCGTGGGTAAAAAAAAGTTCAAATTTTGGAGGTCCTCCCCCAAGGGAAAAATGGATATTTTAAGAAAATTTGAGCCTTTGGACCTTGGTGGTTAAGTCAAAAGTCAATTTTTTGAGGAAATTAATCCAAAATATTAATTTTTGGATAATTAAAAATGGTTTTTAAGAGAAATTCGAATTTTTCCTCAAAAATAAAAATTCGACAGTGGAGTTTAAAAGATGATCCAGTTATTTTCAACAGTCGAGATTATTTTGATGAGGATCAAACAAACTAGCTGTTATTTTCCACTTGGAGGGGTTTTCACTATATAAAGAAGCCATTTAGCTTCAATTTTCCATCTTTGGATGAGGTAATTTTGCAACACATGTAATTTTTCTCATAATAGAATGACTTTGGGGTTCAGTTCATGCTGTTCTTCTATCTATCCACTGATTTGTGGTATGTGCTGGCTATGTGTTTATCCTATATTGTGTTGAATATTTTTTAATTATTATTTCATTTGCTAGTGATAAAAACATTCTCTTGGTACGAGTTATCTTAAGTGATCTGATTCATTATATGATCTAACAATTTATCCTGAGAATTTATAGAGATTTACAGGTATGCTAGCCCTTGGGCTCCAAGTTCAGAGATTGTCGGGAAGAGTCGACCTTGTTTGGGCTCTAAGCTTTCATAGTGGTAAATTATTTTGCAGGAGGGTTTTGGCTGGTCTATATTTCGAAACTATTCATCCATAATTTTATTTCAAAATTCTCAAAAAGTTTTTATTTGATCTTGGGCTAAAAAGTTTTAACATGTTAATAAGAGCTAAATATTTTATTTTGTAAATATTTGTAAATTATTCTAACTCTTGTTTCGATTTTGTAGCACTTGGGGTTTTTGGGGTTTTGAATTTTTTGTATATATTTGGGGTTTTGGGAAATTCTTTCATTCATTTTGTAGGTGGATCTTCAAGCCTCAAAGGAAATCGATTTTTTTGTGGAAGATCTAGCCCTAAGGCTAGGGTTTGAAGGGTTTCACTCCTCAAAGTGAGACGTCCAGCCTAATTGAGCAATTTCACTGGGGCTTTGAGGCTGATCTAGGCCTAGGAAGGCAAGATCTAGCCTCTAGCCTCCCTCCAAGCTCAACGTCCAACCAAGAAAGGAAGACATTGGCCCTAAGGAAGCAAATTTTGGCATTTTTGTGGTAAGTTTTTTGTGATTGTAGGGTTTTAATTTTTCTTTTTTTAGGCCTCTAAGGCCTAGCCGCCCCCTTTTCTAGTCTAGTTGTGGCCTTTTCTCTTCCTCTAGGTGAGCTGCTAGCCTTTTTTTTAGGGCTGCCATGAGCCCTAGAGGCTCCTTCTCCTTGGTTGCAGGCCCGTAAGGGCCTTAACCCCTAGCTGCAACCCCTTTTCTCCTTGGCCGCAGCCCTAAAAGGGCTTTCTTGCCTAGACGTAGGCCCTTAGGGCCTTGCCATGGCCCTAGGAAGCCCTCTAGCCCTCTCGGCCCTCTCCATTTGCCTCTTTTCCCTTGGCCGCAGGCCTTATAGGCCTTCTTTTCCCTATCCGTGGCCTAATTAGGCCTTCCTCCCCCTTCGTTTCCCTTCCTTGGCCTTAGCATTAACCTCTTTAGGCCTAGCGTTGCCTTCTCCTAGCCTATTTGCCCTCCTAGCCCTAATTCAGCCATTCTTCAGTCATTGATTTACTTTGCATCGGTATTTTGTCTCTAACAATTTGTTTTACAGCGATTTTGGGGCTAACTTCGTGGTTGTAGGTGGACAAGTTCTTTGGAAGAGCCTTTAGTCACCTACAAAGCCATAAGGCCTAGTGGTTTGCCCTCTAACCCTCTTTGTCTCATGACTGTTTCATTTGAATTCTGAAACATTTTATGACAACAGTGTATTCAGGGCCTAAACACACTTAAAATAAGTTTAAATCCACTCATTAATCACGTAAGGCATTAAATATTAATTTTGTGATTGAATTGATTGTACATAAGTGAAGTCTTGTGGACTGTTGGGTATATTCAAGGTCTGATATGTTTGCTACAGCCATTTAAAATCACCTACAACAGTGGTAAAATAACATAGTAGTGGCATAAAGGCAAGCTAACAGTCATATTTTATCATTGATCATCATTTGCACTGATTGGGCTTGCATTTCTTAGCATATCTTGTCATTTCTTGAAGGTTGTCATAATAATCAGAGGTCTGATATATGCATATTAAAGTCTGATATAAGCATAGCAGTGGTGTGAGAAGTTGTTGACAATCATCTCTTTTCACTTGGCGTTCTTTCCTTGCTTCCCTTTGCATCTTGAATAAGTGTTTCTAGTGAGATTGGGTATTTTTCTTGCTGCTGCAATCATTGGCTTCTTGGCTACTCCATCTTGCACCTCATTGCATTTTTGTATTTCTTATATCCATTTGCACATTGCATTCTTGCATTTCATAATTTGCATCTTAATCTAATTGGCAAATCTAAATGAGAACGTAAGTGCTCTAAAAGGCTATTTGAATTAGTGATTGTTGGATAAGATTGCCTTATTGCTTTAAAGAATCATATTGTGGATTAGTGCTCTCTTTCTCTCATTGATAGCTAGCATTGTTGTGACATTGAAATATCTCTACTTGTCATTGCTATCACATTGCTAAAGAAGTGGATAATTGGTTACATTGTTTCTTGTGGATTTACTAACTTGTTGCAAGTGAGCTTCACATCTAAAGTTTATAATCTTGCAAATCAAGTCACTCTTAAAAGCACTTAATTAATAATCATAATCGTTGTAAGAGTAATCTAAAGAATTGCTAATTGTGTTCATAGGGAATTTAAATTTTCTCTTTTGTATCTAATTGGCACATTGACATTCTATTGTTAATCATCATTATCTAATTGGCATTCTAGCATTGTTGAAAGAAGCGTTGAATTTGTCTATTTATGGTCATTTCATGAGCAATTGTCTATTGGTAATCTTCGCAACATTTTCTGGCGCCTTCTATTTGGTTTATTGAGCACTTTCTTTTGGTGAATATTGTCATTGCACATTGTTAAGTACTTCATTTTTCTAAATTGAATATTGTTGTAATTTGTCTCTAATTACTTAAGACCCTCAACAACTTCACCTTAAGAGTAACCACTCATATTTTGCACTTGCATTCTAGGATTAGTCTACTAATTAATTTACCACCAAGCATAAGCTTGGTTGGTAGAAAAATAGGACCAACTTCTCACCCCATTTGCGAAGTCTAGATCCTCTTTTGTGGTTGACATGGCGACCTTGCAGTGGTCAGAGCCACAGTTTCTACAGTGCCAGAAGTATCGGGTTGTTAGAAATCCAGGGGAGTTATCGTTAATATAGCCTTTGTTATCTTCCCCTAGGTTTCTCTCTCACAACCTACACTAGAGACTAGCTTTCAAAATAATTGAGAGGAAGGATTTATTTAGATAGACATCTAATTTAAAATAAACCAAGATCTTGCATTTCATTTATTTTTTAGGTGTCACATTTCATATAAGATAGTGACACATCCTAAAGCAGCGACTGTTCATCCGGTGGCACAGTAGATAATTCATGTAAAGAAAGTATTTTGATTCCATTCAAGGCACTGGTCTTTCAAGGTAATCTAATCAAATCACTAAACTTTCTAAATTAACCAAGTTGCTAGGCCATTTAGTTGTGTCTCCTGGACTTGTCGGTTGCTGACGGGTCTTGCATCTTCACATTTCATAGGGACTACCCCCCATAGCTTGCTGTAGGGAGACAACTAGAATGGAAAGGGCAGGGATAAGAGTGACGACCCCCATCCTAAGCGTTGTCGCAACTTGCCTGTACAATTTGGGCGACAACACACCGTTCATTCAAGGCAACTACCATAGCTAATATTGTTTCTAAAAAGTTAAGAACTTATTATTGTGGTAGGTTGGGGTATTTGAAAAGGAATTGCAGGAAGCAGTGCTGGGATGTAGAACACAAGAAATATCTACCTAATAAAAAGCATGCTAATGTGGCAGAACCTGAAGAAAGAAAGGCAAGTGGTAGCACGTTGGAGGGATAAACAATTTAGGCAAGACAACTGTCATAGGTGTTGAAGAAAGTGTAACTAGGTTCGTTTTTCATAATGACATGTAATTATGACTGATGTAAATGATGTAATAAAGAGAACAAAATTATTATTGTAAACTTGCTTCATGGGTTTCATGAGCAAGTGATTTTAGAATAATAGGATTTGTCATTTAGAGTCTAGAATTAATGTCATGTATGAAGAGCTCTTCTTGAGCCTATTTTTCTGAGTTTAAGTGAACTTCTCAGCAAAGTGTTTTAACAAACAGTTTGCTTGCTTTCTATCTTGGTGATTTTGTTTTTGTAAATTTTATTCTCTGGTCAAATGCCTGTCTGTTAAGATCTTATTATCGTGGTAGGTTGGGGTATTTGAAAAGGAATTGCAGGAAGCAGTGCTGGGACGTAGAACACAAGAAAGATCTACCTAATAAAAAGCATGCTAATGTGGCAGAACCTGAAGAAAGAAAGGCAAGTGGTAACACGTTGGAGGAACAAACAATTTAGGCAAGACAACTGTCATAGGTGTTGAAGAAAGTGTAATTAGGTTCGGTCTTCATAATGACATGTAATTAATGACTGATGTAAATGATGTAATAAAGAGAACAAAATTATTATTGTAAACTTGCTTCAAGGGTTTCATGAGCAAGTGATTTTAGAATAATAGGATTTGTCATTTAGAGTCTAGAATTGATGTCATGTATGAAGAGCTCTTCTTGAGCCTATTTTTCTGAGTTTGAGCGAACTTCTCAGCAAAGTGTTTTAGCAAACAGTTTGCTTGCTTTCTATCGTGGTGATTTTGTTTTTGTAAATTTTATTCTCTGGTCAAATGCCTTTCTGCCTCAACATGCATCAATGAACCTTCCAAATAGACTTGTATTTTTAATAAGAGACTTCAAAGATTTAATGCAACTGATATAGTAAATGACACCTACAGGATGGACATCTTCTCATTTAAATCTTATTTAAAATTTGTATACACAACAAGCAGAATTAGGAAGATAGAACCTGGTAGTTACTGACAGCCAATAATAATAGACACATCCACTAGAGGTGACATTCCAGTGCTTAGTTGTGAAATACGTTGCCCAGTAAAAGTACACAGGTTCAACACTTAGTGACAACCCTTATACTCCAAGCAATCCGTGTAGGTTTTGCCTCTGAAACAGCACACAGTCCCAGAGATAAATCTACAGCAGCAACCATATGCATAGGAGGGGACTTGTCTTTTTAAATCAATTCTGAAGCATGTACAGAGCCTGCAACTCGATCTTCTTATTCTATGCTGAAGCAAATGCAGTCTCCTCAATGCAGAAGTCACCCTCTAGTAGTCAACAACAATCTGCCTTTGTCATTTATGTGCGCACAGCAGAGATAATAGGATAAAGGCACCTGCAACGTGAGCCCAATCAAAGCAACAACTCTGCCACTGATAACTCGGCCCACTGAGCACGTAATACAACCTCTATATAGTGTGAATCTCAGCTATTACAGCGCCTGGAGTTCATGTTTTTCTTCAGGAGTTCTTGGTCTCTACACAGGACAGTTCATATATAGATTAAATTATGGGAGGGAGTACAATACAACACCCACAAACACAACCTCTACGTAGTACCACGAATATTATGGCGCCAAAAACGCTACCCCAGACAAGGGAAACTAGGCCTTGGAGAAAGAAGGAACTCAGCTGGATACCCCACGAAATTCTGCCCCACAGACTCAAGATTTATTTACGTGGGAGACTCGCTCAGCCAAAAATGTAATTCAACCTTTTTGAAAGAGAGAATTCTTGGCCCTCTACAAACTTTTGAATTCAACCTTTCTAGGATGAAGTCGATTTCTGCAGCCTGGATGGTTTTGTCCTCTTATGTTGGACAATTCGACCTCTGCAAGTAGCGCAGTAGTAGCAGGTAATTCTTCTCAGGAGCGCACAGACTGCCAAACGATCCTCCCTGCAATCCACCGATGACCAAAGCAAGTTGGCTTCTATGACCAACAACCCAATCTGTCTTAAATGGTTGCGGTGACCAATAACGCCAGCGACTCGAATTGGCTCCTCCAACTGTTCTACTGGGAACTGCTCTTGAACTTAGCAAGATCACGTCAAATGACTCAGTTTCCATGGATTTTGGCGGCTGGCAAAAATCACAAGCACAATTTCGATTTAATTTTTGGAATGGCGGCTCCTAGTTTCTTAATTGTGAGGTATCCCCTTAATGCGTGGCAGCCAGACGACATGAGCTGGTAATGGGAGCTCGTCCCTGGCACCACAGTAATGATGCAACCACGTTCAGATGATGCCATTTCCTCCTCGCTCTTACTGAGAATTGATTCAACACCCAAAAAAGTCACTGCGGCCTGTACAACTGCCTCAAGACTAAACGAACTTCTTGGAAATTCCCCACGCCACATGATCATCAAGCTTGGAGCTGCGGCTAATTGTACTATAGATATTTTGACAGGATCAGACCTGATTCTTTTAACAGCTGCTGGAAGCTCAATAAAATTATGCCTGCCCCGTCATCGAAACTTTGACTTTGACGTGGTGATTAAAAGATTTTGACGGGGTCCACTAGTTTTCTCCCGGTTAGATCAATTTGGTCTATCGATCTCTACTTTTGAAACGGTGGCTCTGCTCTTCTGGGATGAAACTCGATCTTCAGCCGCCATATGACGTTTCTACCCAAATATTATTTTCATGCCCTTGCAAAGATGATGCCTTGGTTTACTCCTCCCGCCAAGAAATATTTACTCTATAAATTTTTTTAACTGAAATATATTCGCCCAATAACTCAAAATTTCTTAAGATAGAACTTTCATTCATAAAGAGAAGATTGCCATGTAAAATTCAACACCATAGAACTGCAAATAACAATAATGAGCAGAAATAATCTCAGCTTGATTCATAATATATAAACTGGGGTTACATGCACATACAACCAAATAGCTGAGATGATTAGCTGGCCTCCAAGATAATCTACTGCATAGCTATGCTGGCCCTCCAAACTGAACTAAACTGCACAGCTGAGTTCTCCTGTGAATTTTGGATGAATTCACCAAGGGGAGATGGGTACTCGCCCAATCTCATTGAATCACCCGAGGGTTTCCGTCCTGGGGCTACTGCTGAAGCAGAGAACCGGGTTCTCAACCTCTCATACAAGAAGAAATGTCAAATCCAAGATGTCCTCCAATGGCCTCCTCATCCTCCTCCTCTTTTATAGATCTGATGGACCTCTCTAGAAGCTCCTATTTTATTATTATTTTAATCATAGAGCACTTTTCCTTCTTTTATTTTAATTAAAATATTCTTTTTAATGCAAGAAAAGGGTAAATTGGCCACCATGTCTCCTCGGTCACTGAAACTCACATCTAACTATCTCATCATGTAGATCTTCTCGTTTCGGTTCCAACGAGCTATTACACTAAGGTGTTTTGTCAAGTATTCCTCCTGGAATGGCACCTTAAGTGTAATTAATTGAGTTAGGCCCAATAATAACTCGGTTTTCTAAAAGTTTTTGGAATGTGTCAGAACGAAAGGAAAACTGTGCGAATGATGGAATATACCAAGTGAATGCCATGGGACCTCATAAAAACTCCTCAAAACCTCTCCAAAACTGGGCCCGCTGATGACACGAACCTACACTTGTGACCTATCTGCCCCCAAATCTGAAAGTCCATCCTAGCCATGTCATAAAGGATACCAGGAACATTACATAGTGTAAATTAATTCCTTATGGGAAGGAGTGGAGCTAGTGTGTATGAGGTCATAGATAGTGCCAAAAAAGCTATTCAATCTTATTATGTGGGAAAAGTACTGTTGGACATTAAAAATATATGAAGATCTAGGATTGGATTGATGGCTGATGGACTAGGATGCTCCATCATTCCATTCATGTAGCAACGCTTGTGCTCAACCTTGCGTTTACTTAGGTAATTTTGGTTTCAATGATGAGGTTATGGAAGGTTTCTTTATGCGCCTTAGAGGATGGTACTTGATTAAAAACCTCACAATACCATTAATCATGAGATGGTGATGTATAGGAACTTTGTTATGATATCTGGCTTTGCAATTATTGTCTAAGAAAGGAATATTTTGACGCCAAGTAAACTCTTTGAGTACATCCGCATGATCCATGGATGGTGAACAAGACAAATTTTCAACATTGATTGCTATGCCAAACCTAGAGGGGATCAAGTGTGTCAAACTTGCGATGTCCCCAACTTTGGGGGAGATATCTCATGTTTTTGCTTTATGATTGCATAAGTAACCCTTGAGGCTCAAAATTTGAAGGGATTTGATCTAGTTATGCATGCATATGTCATGAAATCATTTAATGTAATCTCTTTGGTTGCAATCACACTTCGACCTCTACCTCGACTGTTGGGAAATGCTCTACCAAAATTGAATCTTTCCCATTGGTGAAAAACTCTTCACTTGTCACCAAAGGGTCCAACTTGTTTAGGCAAATTTGAAAGTTGAATTTTGTTTCCTTTCTTTGTTATCTGCCACTATAGTAAAATGTAATTTAACTTTTTTCCTTAATTGTTGTAGATGTTTGGTGGATAAATTATGGTGCAAGAGCACTACTCTTACATTTTGTTGTTTGGGTGCTAAGCCAAACTTGTAATGCTTGAAGTTGTGAACTCAATTGGAGTTTATTTGAAATGATATACATAAAGAAGTGCAATAGATTAGAACTTAGCAATTACAGTTATTATATTTTTTGACCCTTAACATTTCTTTTTTGATGGAATATACATCCCAGGGAAACCTTTTGCGCACTTCCCCTCATTTTGAGGATGGTACTTAGGGTAAACAAGCTGGTTGCAATTTTGGAAACCTTACTTAGCGGGGACATCAAGTGAGGCCCAATGCGAGGACTTGACCTCATGATCTCCTACTTGTAATTCAAAACAATCAACTACTCAAGCTAACCCACTAGGATTCTCTTAACATGTTTATTAACCTCAAGAGTAATTAAATTTGTTATGGCCCTCTTACAAGTTATAGTTTCAATGCTTGAATGATATGGTTTATGACCACTACAATCTTTGATTGTGGCAGACAGCTTGAGAAATTCCCTACCGTGGATGTCATTTCATTGAAAACATTAACATAATGTCGCAGTGGAAGGTGGAGTATGAGATGCGTATTATGGAGTAGGCACTTCAGTGGTTAGAGGAGCATGAGCTATAGTAGGTGGAGGGGAAAGGGGAGGAGTAGCAACAATAGGTGTAGGTGGCAAAGGAGCACTTTGACACCACGAAGGGTGATTTGGCAACCTCAACACCAACATCTACATAGATTGATACAACCACACCTCTTAGTCACTATTAGAGGGATAATGTAGGACTTGCTACTGGCAAACAACCCATGACCTTTTCCTGTAAAAGGGGGAGAGGGAATGGATAGCTAATTTCTAGATTTCTTATTGTAGATGACTCATGATGATGAGATACATTTATATATGTTTGATCTCATTTTTATTGGTTGTCTAGGTTTAAGTCCTTGATTGGATAACTATTAAGGTTCAATATTGACTTTGATATTTCATTTGTCCTCCACTATGTCTTGTACATCAATTGTTTTTCCATATTTATGTACCAATGTGCTTATTTAACATTGATGTTGGTTGATATTTAAAAAAAAATGAGAAAATAAAGATTTATTTTGTATTTTTAAATCAATGTTGCAAACATCGACATTGGGATAAAATCGGCAAGGATTCGGAAAACCAAAAAATCGTATAAATCGTGAAAATATTGGTAAAAATTGGCAAACATCGGCTAGGCCAAAAAACCGTGAAATTGGGATAAAATCGGGATGTTTGCAACATTGAGTTATTTAATGCTTGTTGTGTTTGGCCAATTTTTGCCCCTTTTTTGCTAGTGTTTCAATATCTTGGCACCTTGACCCTCGGAAATTGTGATATCCCCAATTTTGATTTTTCATTTGTGGGGATTAATGGAGTTTATTGTGGAGGTGCTAAGCATAGCACAATTTTTTCATTTGGGAATTGGAGACATTTTTGGCGTATGGGACTTAGGAGAAATGGAAAATTATAGCTCTAGTGGAATGTGGGGGCCACAAGAGAAGGAAATTCGACCCAATGGAGCAATTTGCACTAGTGAGAAGAGAGAAAGGAAGGGGTGCGAATTAGTGGAAGGTGTGGACCACCAAGGGAGAGAGGGCCAACAATTATAAATAGAGCTTGGAGGCCTCCATTTGGTATCTTTGATCATTTGATAACTTAACATTAGTTCTCTTGAGATGCTTAGCCAAGACAACCGTGTTGTTCAGCACAAGAAATTTCTGAGCGAGAATTCCACCCTCAATTCAGAGAACTTTGAGTGAGGCAATTTGGGGAGCTCAATTCAGATTTTCCATTGGTCGTATTTGCAAGTTATTTCAGCTGGTACGTTTTTCTTCTAGGGCGCAGAAGTGGTTCAAATTGCTTGTGGGGAGATTTGTTACAGAGGAGCAAACATTGTAGAATTTGCAGGGTTTTTTTCCCCTAATTTAGCCAGAGATTTTATGGTGATTAGCAAGGCTGAGTTGAGAGAATTCTTAGGGCCAAAATTCTACATTTCTGGAAGTGCACAGGGGCTGGAGGAATAGAGGTTGAGGAGAGATAAGGGTTGGAGATTGAAGGTATTCCTTAGGGGAGAATTTAGCCAAAGTTGGGAGAGATTTCTAGTGGTGGATTGGGGTTTAATTCAGCATAATCAATTTTGTGAGACGTTTTCTGGCCAAATTGGGCAATTTGCACTTGTTGGGGGTCACCGGGGGTTAGTGGATTCAACCCAAACCCTTTCTGGGTTTTTGCGGGTTTATCGAGAGGAGTTTCTGATTAATTTTACAGAATTTTCCAGGCAATATTTGGGCATGAAATCCTAATTCTTAGAGCAGGGCGAATTGCTTGTTAGCTGGGGAATTTGCACCATTTTGTGGGTTCGATTTTGGCTTGGAGATAGGCCAAACCTTTTATAGGTATTTTCGTGTTTGAGGAGAGGAGCTTGCGGTTGCAATTTTAGAGCATTCCAGGCATTATTTTGGGTAGGACGATCAGTTCCATTCAACAGTCCGCAGTGGAGTTTTTGGGCAAGTTTGAGCTATAGATTTGGGCCAATTCCAGCACTTGATCCTACACATTCTAACCCGGGGTTTGCGTTGCTTGTTGTAGCAAGCCTAGGTTCTATGGATTTCATCCTCTTGTACTTGATTTTCCATGCATAATTGATAAAATGGCTCAAGGCTATTACCCAAAATTTGGGGTTTTTTGATTTGTTCTCTTGTTCAGATTTTTGTTGTTGTATTTTAGTTCATGCATATGTTATTTGCTGTAAATTTCAATTTGGAATATTACATTGGTATTAGAGCCATAATCTTGGCTCAGCCTGTGGGAAACTCTTCATTCTATGACAAGACCATAATAAAAAGCTAAGAAATAATGGGATCCAAAGAAAGATTAGAATCAAACCACATGGCAGTAACCTTGAATGAGGTGATTAGGATGCAAAAAATGATGATTGATGTGGGGGAGCAGTTGATTCATTCCGCAATTGGGAATCAGGACCATTCTCAATTATACAACAAATCCACTATGCCCAAAATTATGGGTAATGCATCAAGATGGCAAGACATGATTGCAACTGATGTGGAGTTATTGGAAGCAAATTGGAGGGCATACCAATCATTGGGTCATGGCATTTAGACGCCCCTCTCTCTTTGAGAGTTCTGTGAGCTAAGAGGCATGCACAAATCAGTGGAATTATGCAGGGATGATGAGGAGGATTAAGGAAGAAGATGAGAGAGTAGTTGAAGGGGCCATGGTTGGCAAGGAGATAGTTGAGCATACACCCATTGATGAGATGCCATCTGTTGTTGAGGTATCCTTTGATGAGGTATCTCGGGTTGTGACCGAGTTCTCAGGTGATAGTAGCGCACCACAGTTTGATGAGGTGTCGAGAGACATCTCCATTGTTGATGAGGAGCCGATAGGTACAGAGGCATCTAGATCTATGACAGAGTTGCCGGACGACAGTCACCTACAACTGACTGGTGAGCATGTCTTGCGTGTTGGGTTGTCTATGGAGGAGCAGTTGGAGGCTCGTGTTGAGTCCATGATGGAGGAGGATGTGCAACCATCCTTTGGGCTAGCCATTGATGAGGGGCAACATAGAGACCACATGTTGGGATTTCAACACAGTTCGCTTCAAAGGCACACTGATGGGATCTACAACATTATTAGCCCACCCTTACGTATTGGGTTGATGGAGGCAGGGTTGTCTAGACATACTCGAGGGAATGACCATGTTAGCAGGATTGAGCGACATGAGCCGAGTATGACACCGCATTCGCTGGGCTTGTTCCTTCCACAGGGGATTGTACATTCGATCCCTCCTTTGGGATTGGATGGCGAGAGGTACTGAGCTGGTACCCAATGGAACAGGCTAGGTGATTGGATACATCCATGGTCACAGTTTAGTAGAGGCTAGGGATTACGAGAGGGACTCGAGGGCCAGACTGTTGTTGGGATCCAGGTGGGATTTCCCATCACATTATAGAGTTGGTAGGTGATGGTAGTAGCTATGTGATGGATCTGACATTTGGGCGCACACATTTTCAGATCTCCATCAGAGTCCCGATCAACATTAGTGACAGGATGGTTTGACAGGGGAGCAAACAAATTTCATGAGTTGTCTTGGCATATTGACTGTGTGTGGAGTCACAGGGTGATTAGCTTACTCTGGCAGGAGTTGGTAGGAGGATGTGGCATCGGCAGGCCACCAGACCGGGTATTTTATGGAGACCATGTTCTCTCATTGGTATATTGGACACAGGAGCTACTGAGGATAAGATTAGTAGGGTCATTCACATTAGCATGTGAGGAGTTAGGCCGCTCAGGTCTATTTGGGGAGATGAGGAGATATTGATCACATCGTGGAGGACTTACTAGCAGAGTGGTGGATGCGTTGGCGCATGCGAGATAGCATATGATACATGGTGGTACGACAGTAGGCAGTGTTACCCAGGGGTGCACAGAGATATGCCGCAAGGTCTAGTGTTATGCAGAGGGATGCAACCTGATGCATACAAACCCAATTTTAGACCGTAACAACCAGTGTTGTATAGAGGTATGCAGTGATGAGCAGTGGCCTGTAGAGGATCATGGAGATGCATGGTTGTTTGATGTAGCATGTTGGTTTGCATTAAGTGACTCACATCGCGTCGAGTACACGTGGGGAGTGCCAGGTACAGTGACACAGGTCGGATACGAGATGGTACATGATGGTACAACAGTAGCATGGGGTATCTAGTGGTGTATAGGGATAGGCCGCAAGGTACGGTGGCAGGTTGAGGAGTACAAGGATACTCGGTGGGATGCAGGGGCATATGGTGCTGCACAACAAGGTCCTTTAGTGTTGCCTTCATGGAGATTTATGGACGGAGACACCGGGCATACCTTTGGGTGTAGTTCACCCTCGACGAGGACGCAAATGAGCGTTACTTGATGGTATCCATGGGGACTCACACGCCTATCCCTCTTCTACATCAGTTATAGGCATAGATGATTTGGCTGTTGTCCTTTGACACTCTAGGCGCAAGCAGCGGGGGACAGGGAGCTCACCCAAGATATTGGTATGACACTCAACGTACTAGGGGGAGACTTATCAGCGATGGCATTGGGTCGATGCGCGAGTTGAAAACCACAAGTTGGGGGATGATGTGATCATTTGTAGGGGTGGCATATCATTCATCACTGAGCCTTGCCTAAGGAGCTGGTCACGAGGGAGACATGTGTCACTCTTTCCACAGGGCTTGTCAGGACCATGAATGAGCAGAGGACACTGTGTACAGTCGAGTCAACTTTCCAGTATGTGTTCGGGCTCCAGACATTGTATTGACACATTATCGAGAGGGTGGATGGCAGACTTAGTAGTGATGGTTGGAGGAGCAGGACCATAACAGAGGGTGATCTAGCTCACTTTGGGGTTGACACATGGGGGATCACTGAGGCCTCCATTGTTTGGCAAGGTAGGCTTCTTCAGTTGCAGCTCAGGATTGAGATTAGCGATGGGTGGGTAGATATTGACATCATAGAGACACTTGGGCAGGATGAGCTTGGCCTTCGTCGATATTTCGCCTCCAGGTTTCAGGGGAGGAGGTTGCAGTGTGCACACGATGGGCAACCTATTCGAGTCAGAGTGGCGCAACGACAGCATGGTGGCGCTTTTTTGAGACAAGCATGGGACCCGGGCATCACAATACTAGACAACTCAATGACATTTAGGGATGAGCTAGCTGCTACAGGGGGAGGTCACTTAGATTTTCCATTGGGCTTTAGTGACTTGCTGATATCGTGGGGGACTTCATTAGCATAGCAAGTTGGCCAATAGGAGGATTTCAGGAGGAGCTCATGCAAGAGAAACTTCATTCCCATAGGCATTGGGTTGTATCTTCAGGGGCCCACCATCCGAGTGCATGAGATGGGCTACTCAGTAGGGCAACATCATGAGGGTTTGGACAAAGTTTTACATTATTGGGATGCTCTACTTATTGGTAGTAGGTAGAGGACTTCTAACGCCTATATCTGGCAGGATAATGAGTGGAACAAGCAGTGCTTCACGTTGATCAGGTTGGCTTGGGATCCCGACATCGAGAGACTCCTTCACTACAGGATAGTGCATAGATTAGGGACGATCTAGTGGCACATTTGGGACCCTGGTATAGTTTGCAGTGACAGTAGGGATCCACAGTCAGATAGGGCGCTTGTTCAGGCATTGCTTGAGGACAAAAAAATTTTGGTGGGGAGGATTGTAATATCCCCAATTTTGATTTTTCATTTGTGTGGATTAATGGAGTTTATTGTGGAGGTGCTAAGCATAGCACAATTTTGTCGTTTGGGCATTGGAGACATTTTTGGCATATGTGACTTAGGAGAAATGGAAAATTATAGCTCTAGTGGAATGTGGAGGACATAAGAGAAGGAAATTTGACCCAATGAAGCAATTTGCACTAGAGAGAGAGGAAGGAAGGGGTGTGAATTAGTGGAAGGTGGGGACCACCAAGGGAGAGAGGGCCAACAATTATAAATAGAGCTTGGAGGTCCCCATTTGGTAGTTCTCTTGAGCTTCTTAGCTAAGATAACCGTGTTGTTCAGCACAAGGAATTTCCGAGCGGGAATTCCACCCTCATTTCAGAGAACTTCGAGTGTCTCCCTAGTGAGGCAATTTGGGGAGCTCAATTTAGAGTTTCCATTGGGTGTATTTGCAAGTTATTTCAGCTGGTACGCTTTTCTTCCAGGGCGCAGAAGTGGTTCAAATTGCTTGTGGGGAGATTAGTTACGTAGGAGCAGAACACTAGAGGATTTGCAGGGGTCTTTCCCCTAATTTATATGGAGATTTTATGGTGATTAGCAATGCTAAGTTGAGAGAATTGGTAGGGCCAAAATTCTACTTTTCTGGAAGTGCACAAGGGTTGGAGGAATAGAGGTTGAGGAGATATAAGTGTAGGATATTGGAGGTATTCCTTAGGGGAGAATTTAGCCAGAGTTGGGAGATATTTCTAGTGGTGGATTTGGGTTTAATTCATCAGTATTAGTTTTGTGGGGCGTTTTTTGGCCGAATTGGGCAATTTACACTTGTTGGGGGTCACCGGGGGTCGGTGGATTCTGCCCAAACCCCTTTTGGGTTTTTGTGGGTTTATTGAGAGGAGTCTTTGACTAATTTTACAGAATTTCCCAAGCAATATTCGGCACTGAAATCCTAATTCTTATAGTAGGGTGAATTGCTAGTTAGGTTGGGAATTTGCACCATTTTGTGGGTTTGGTTTTGGCTTGGAGATAGGCCAAACCTTTCATGGGTATTTTCGGGTTTGAGGAGAGGAGCTTGTGGTTGCAATTTCAGAGCATCTCGGGCATTATTTTGGGCAGGACGATCAGTTCCATTCAATAGTCTACAGTGGAGTTTTTGGGCAAGTTCGAGCTATAGATTTGGGCCAATTCCATCACCTAATCCTACACATTCTAACCCGGGGTTTGCGTTGCTTGTTGTACCAAGCCCAGGTTCTATGGATTTCATCTTCTTGTACTTGATTTTCCATGCATAATTAATAAAATGGCTCAGGACTATTTCCCAGATTTTGGGTTTTTCTGTTGGAATTTCTAAGTTTAACTCGTTATAGATTCTTCCTGTACTATCTGGTTTATTCTTCCTACTTGTTTAATTACTTAACAAGTTATTTACCATGTAAATACTTAAAATAAACACAAATACAATATCAACATCTACAGATCATCAACTGAAAGAAAACAAGCACACAAGTGACACTGTTATTTTTGGACCAATGTCCCTGGAAAAACTCAATGCGGGAAAACCGGTGCAACTATTAAGAGGGTTTTATTATTATGCAGTTTTTAGAATACAACTAGGGTGCCAAAAATGGCTCACCCAACAGAGAATGCCCTCGGCAATAGTACCTCTCCTCGGAGACGAATATTTCGGCTGATTAATCACTAGATGAACAATCCCATAGCAACAATTACAGCTTCCACTGCTCTGCATCACTCTGATAGGGACTGCGTCACCCTACTCGGCTCCCCAGCACCTAATCTCTCCCACGAAATCCTTCCAGCGCTGCCTCTTGGCCCTGCGTCAGCTCTGCTTTTGGAGCTTTTGCGTCAGCCCCTAGACCCTCTGCGTCTCACACGCTGGCCTGTCCTGACTCTGCGCAGCTCCTGGTTGCCTCTGCGTAGCACCCAATTGCCTTTGCGCCAACCTCTCGGGATTTGCGCTGTCTCTCTGATACCAACTCTGCCTCTCCGCTATGTATTCACTGCCCCTCGCCGTTGATCACTGATTCTATCTCTCTTAGCAAACCCCGCTCTAGAGAATATAATGACTAATCACTCTAGTGTGTTCTTCAACTGACCGTCAATTCTCCTCTTATACTTTTCTCGTTGGTCCATCAATGGCGAAGATTAAATCTCTAATCAATGGCTAAGATTAGATTTGGCTTGATCCATGACTTTTGGAACCTTTTAACCCAGTTTTATATTAATACCTATTAATATTTTATTTTTCCTAAGTTTAGACTTAGGAACTCCATTAAAAATATTAATTATTTTAATATCTCCCAAACCAGTTAGAATCTGCCCAAACCATTTCTGGGTCTTGGAGATCTCATGTGCTTTAGCCTCTCGACCAATTTTCATGGCTAGATCACATCCAATGCTACCCCAAATCAACACTCCCTCTTAGCAAGGACTGTGCTCTAGTAATACTCCTCACTGAGCATTACTCTGATTATCTAGCAACGGTACTTGTGCTGATGCTAGGCCTCTCCGCCCACATCCTCTGCACTGCTGCATCCTGTACAGCTAGCTGCCCATGGCCCTGCCACTGCCACTGCTGCATCTGTACAGCAGCTGCCTCTGCATCCGTGCTGCTGGCCATGGCCCTGCCACTACCACTGCTGCATCTGCACTGCATCCCCTTCTCCTCACGCTGCATCGTGCTGCCCATAGCACTGCCATTGTTAACTGCTGCACTGCAACCCAGTTATTGAGAAGGAAGTAACTGATCCACCCAACTCTGACATCCCTGTCAGGCTAGAGACTCTCTCGATGCTGAATCTCCCTCTGCCGCTAACAAGTGCTCACTCTACTAACCTCTGCGCTGTTGCAATAACTCCATGCATCTCACACCGTTGCACACCTCTCTGTGCCATTCTGCACTGGTGTAATACTTCCGTGCTTCTCACACAGTTGCATCCTGCTAGCCTCTGCGCTATCCCGAGACTCCTGCACTGTAGCACTTTCTGCCGCTTCATCCGCATCCGTCTCTACCGACATCTGCCAGTCCTGCTACTCCTCTTCGAGGCTCCCGTAGCAAGGTATAATCCAAGAGGTTGGGTACCTCGAGGATCCTGCCCCTCATCGTCTGTAGTCCGTTTGACTACAGCTCGATGTCTCCCCACTTCTTCTCAAGTGGCACATGAGCACTCATGGCACAATTGTCATCCTCCTCGACTTCTTTCTTTGCCCTCGTTGGCGTTGCCTTGGTCTTAGAAGCCTCTTCCTTGCTCTTCTTCCTAGGACACCGGTTCGCAAAATGACCCAGTTCCCCACAATGGAAGCACTTGACCTTGGAGAGGTCCTTCTTCTTTCTCTTCTCATGCTTCCCCGTAGATGCTAGAGCTGCATCCTCTTCTTCCTCCTTTTTGACTTTGACCCCTTTTCCGCTACTCCCCGCCTTGGTCACCAGTCTGATCTCTTCTTGGCGAAGAGCCACCCACAACTCCTCCCAATTTGGAAGGCTAGACCTGCCCAGTATGCTCTGGACAAATACCTCCCAATCCTTTGAGACTGCGTTCAATGCGGTTGTCACCATCAATTCTTGATCCGGCGTGGCCCCTATGGAAGTTAGTTGGTCACAGATCTCCTTCAATCGATTGAGGAAGACATCTATCTGCTCTCCCTTCTGCATCTGGTATGACTGCAGCTGATTTTCAAGTAACATCGTCCTCTGCACGGAAGTATGCTGGTAAAATTTCTTCAGGGCCTCCCACATCTCATTTGCTTTATCGTTTTCGGCAATATGTGGCACCACATGATCCTTGACCCCGTCAAGGATGATGCACTTCGCCTTGGCCATTGCCTCCTTGTACTTCTCATTTTCAGCTGAGTCAACTGGGACCGCTATTATTTTCAAGGCAAAGTACTTGATGCGATATCTGTCTAGAATGGACAAGATCCTGGCCTTCCAGACCACGAAGTTGGATGCTCGGTCCAACCTATCCTGATCTCTTAGTCCATTCACGGCCATTATGTTGCTCTTCTTTCGACTCTTACTGAGTCTCTCAATTTCTTGTCTGGAAGTTCTTGGTTCGACTCCCTCTGAGTCTCGATTTCCCTTCTGGAAATCCCTCCTCCTTAGTCTTGCCTTGTTAGGTACTATTTTGACCACAGTGCCCCACCAGATTCACTCCGCAAATTACTCGCAACCTCCTATACCTCAACAACTAAAGGATTTAGCCACTTGGCTCTGCGCAATCCTGGCACTGGCAAATAAGCTCCCCTAGCCAACTGCGTCAGCCCTCCTCGCCTCTGCGTGAGCCTGATTCTGTCTCCCTTAGCCTCTACGCTGCCTCTTAATGGCCCAAAATGATGACGCAGTCTATCTGCGTCACTCCTTCCTTTGTCGCCTTCTGCACGGATTAGCTTTGTCACTCGGGACATCCGAATCTGCTGCTACTGCTCTGCTAGTTGATGCCTTCAGTTATCCTGTGTTCTGCAACCACGCTTTGATACCATGTTGGAATTTCTAAGTTTAACTCGTTAGAGATTCTTCCTGTACTATCTGGTTTATTTCTTCCTACTTGTTTAATTACTTAACAAGTTATTTACCATGTAAATACTGAAAATAAATAGAAGTACAGTATCAACATCTACAGATCATCAACTAAAAGAAAACAAACACACAAGTGGCACTGTTATTTTTGGACCGATGTCCCCGGAAAAGTCCATTGCGGGAAAACCAGTGAAACTATTCAGAGGGTTTTATTATTATGCAGTTTTCAGAATACAACTAGGGTGCGAGAAATGGCTCACCCAACAGAGAATGCCCTCGGCAGTAGTACCTCCCCTCAGAGACGGATATTCCGGCTGATTAATCATTGGATGAACAATCCCACAACGACAATTACAGCTCCCACTTCTCTGCGTCACTCTGATAGGGACTGCGTCATCCTACCTAGCTCCCTAGCACCCAGTCTGTCCCATGAAATCCTTCCAGCGCTGCCTCTTGGCCGTGCGTCAGCTCTGCTAGCCTATGCGTCAAATTTTGGAGCTTCTGTGTCAGCCCCTAGACCCTCTATGTCTCACACGCTGGCCTCTCTTGGCTCTGCGCAACTCCTGGCTGCCTCTGTGTAGCACCCAGCTGCCTCTGCGTCAACCTCTCCGGGCTCTGCGCTGTCTCTCTGGTACCAACTCTGCCTCTCTGCTATGTATTCACTGCCCCTCGCTGTTGATCACTGATTCTATCTCTCTTAGCAAACCCCGCTCTAGAGAATAGAATGACTGATCACTCTGGTGTGTTCTCCAACTGACCCTCAAGCCTCCTCTTATACTTTTCTTGTTGGTCCATCAATGGCCGAGATTAAATCTCTAATCAACGGATATGATTAGATTTGGCTTGATCCATGACTTTTGGAACCTTCTAACCCAATTTTATACTAATACCCATTGATATTTTATTTTTCTTAAGTTTAGACTTAGGAACTCCATTAAAAATATTAATTATTTTAATATCTCCCAAACCAGTTAGAATCTGCCCAAATCATTTCTGGGTCTTGGAGATCTCATGTGCTTTAGCCTCTCCACCAATTTTCATGGCTAGAGCACATCCGATGCTACCCCAAATCGACATTTTATGATTTGTGCTCTTGTTCAGATTTTTATTGTTGTATTTTAGTTCATGCATCTGTTATTTGCTGTAAATTTCAATTTGTGATATTACAGAATTTTTTTGCTGATGCTGATTTTCATTAATGAGCTGAAGCAACACTTAATTTTGTTTACTTGCTTAATATAAGTCCTACGAAGGCAATGCATGGTATCAAAGGCAACACATTGTCACACTAGGAGAGGCATGGTCCAGGAGGAAACCATAAGTCAATCAACTACTTGTGTTTGGTTTTGTTTCTTATGCCTCCATGCAAGAAAAAGAGAGAAGTAAATTACACTCACAATACAAAAAGGTATTGTTTGCTGGGTTTATTGATCATTTCAAGGCTTATAGGTTGTCAGAATCTAGATGTTGTCACTTACAAAATAATTGTCACCAAGAATATACTTGTAGATGAGAGATGAGGTTTATTTCAGTCTATTTCATATTCAAAAACATATGAAGAGTGCTGGTTTGAGCCTGAAAAATCAGGCAAGCTGCAGGGAAAAATGTTACAATTTCATAGCCATATATTAGGAGATGATATGTAGGAAGCACATGAAGATAGAGGTTGAAATTGCCCTAGAAGGAGCAGGATATATGGCTGATTTGACTGATGGAAATTGGAATAGCAATGCGTTTACCAAAATGTTGTCAGTTTACGTTAGAGGATGTGGCAAAGATGGGCTTCCACATCCGCAAGAAGACTAGCCAAGTGGCTGCATTGAGGGGAAGGCAGGGTGTATAACAAGTTTATTTTTCTTTGTCGTCTGTGGTTTTAAATATTTTTAAATTCCAGTTTGATGAAAATGATGAAGCTGAAGATGAGTGGTAGAAAGTACTAACAAGATTGAATGGAAATTTACCTCTATCTCAAAGCTAGATATATCCAGGTTAGTTCCAACCTAAATCAATTGGGTTTTATTCATGTTCAAATTCTATAACAATGGAATTTGAAAAAAAATCGTGAAGCCAATTCTTTTGGTTAAAATTTGCCATTAAGTTTGAATATATGTCTGTGTGTGTAATTCTATGACTGATTTAAATTATTTCTGTATTATATAGTATTTATTATATAATATAACTTCTATAGTGTACTAAAAGTATTAAATTTTAACTCTATATTAGATAATATATAAGTTTATATATAATATATTATATAATCAACTTATTAACATATATAAGTTTATATTAATATATGAAACATTATAAAAAATATTAAAATTTATGTATTATAATATATAAGTTATCAATAATTGAAACTTAAGTGTGTTTGAGTGTGCACATAAAACTCTGCACCATTCAATAGCATGCATGAGATGGTGAATGAAGGCATTCTTTCGACAGACAAATGATATTCCATCCATTGGGGAATGTGTAGAGGCAATCTGGTGATCCTTTTTTCATGAGTTGCAACCATTCTGGAAACCATTTTTGAGAACCCATTTCATGCATCAAAGCACCTTCAAAGGCGTACATAAACCATTTCTGGAAACCATTTTTGAGAATTTGTTCAACTCATCAAAGCACCTTCGAAGGCTTACATTTGAAGGCATCCATTTGGTGGGAGGGCTGTAAATTTTTAAGCCCTAGATGGCTGCTGTCTTATGTTTCTCTTAATTAAATAAATCAGATGTGAACTTATTTAATCACCGAAATGAATATTTCTGAACAAGCAACAATCACACATGACTGAAAAATGAACAGCGGAAGTAGTAAATGAATGACACACATGCACAATGATTTCCCCTTCAAATCAGCTTATCATTCAAATGATCAAAGACTACAAGGTACCTCCATAGTCTACTGTAACTTAGAAGTTGTATGGTAAACCAAAATAGTAAAGAGCATAAAAGTGTTAGATTTGTTTAAATCCAACACCCGGTATTTAATTCTCAGCAAAAGAAATTACCGAATAAACACATAGCTAGGTTACAAAAAGTATTCAGCTGAAGCAAATAATGATCTGAATCACAACGATGCACACAGATTTCTTCCCAACAAATTACTTCATCATTAATAAATTCGCAGAACCTACTTGGGCCCCGATCTTGGGATAATTTTTCAACTGAGAAAATACAAACACAAAAAAAAAACTGGTTTTGATCCAGCAGATCTGCCCTAGATCAGTGCTCGATCTCTCCTGCAAATCTAGATTTTCAGCCCCTCTGCACTTGCTCGGACCCAGCGCATTCTCATTGCGAGGCCGCTCTCAATCTTGTGTTGCTGTTGTGTGTCTATCTTCTCTCCTCAACCTCGCTTTTATAACTTTACATTGAGCCGAAACCCTAATCCTAACCCTAATCTCAAAGTGATTGACGACTGGGATTAGATCTCGGCTAAATTGAGATCAACGACTAAGATTGAAACTTACTAAAGTAAATTACTTTACTTTTTGTAAATTTTATTAGCTCAATAAACCAACATATTAATGTGCTTTTTCCTAAGTTAGACTTAGGTTAAGTTACATCAGCAACTTGCTCAACCTAGAGCAAGTGTTCGAGGGAGATGTGGGCGACTTCTGCACTCCTAGAAAGGAGGTTTGTGCAGAAATACTTTCCTGAGCTACAAAATCGAAGTATAACCTGCTAAAATAGAATCTGAAGTATGGCTTAGTTGGAGATAGAAGGCAACAACTACAGTTGTACAATTGTACAATATTGCTATTGTACAGATTCCTTCTTGTTGTTTGCTACAACAGATCTACACTTTCTTCTCTCAAATGCACTCTCCTTCTTCTCTTGGTCTCTACCTCTCTTAGGTGTTCTCATGTGTGTTTTAACATCTCCTACCTTGTCCTATTTATGCTTTGAGAGAGTTAACTAATCTCCTCAATCATAACAACTAATTTCCCATATCTTAGCAACTAATCTCCTTAATTCTAGCAACCACCTTATCTCAACAATGAGGTGTATGGCTAAGATTAGAACAAATCTAATTCACTAATATCCTAGAATCTCTAGAATATTTCATTTATAATTTTAAGACTAGAAGAATATAGAAAATTTGACTTTCACTTTTATTTATTTAAGTGAAAGTACAAGATGGTTTTATTTCCCACTTTTACTAAGTTGTGACTAGAAGTTGTTTCAAACTATTTCTCGCATGTTCACACCTACCCTGTGCAAAAAGTTCTTGCTCAAGCTATATTTCTCAACAAGGGCATGTGCAGACATAAAGTGCATTCAAAGACATAAATGGAGGCTGTACAATCTTTCCATCAATAAAACATTGTTTGGAAGAAACTGTGGCTTGGTTGCTCTCATAAGTTAAGCTTGAACATTACATTCATGTAGTCTAAGAGATAAACAAATTTCCAGGCAACTTTCCTTTAAATAGAACAAATTTAAAGGCAAATTTAAATGTAATTTTAATAAAACTGAGAATCATTCAATGCAATGGAATTTGGTTTGCATATTTGAACAAAGTTCTTCACCATGATTTCAAATTCAGCGAATTTTTAATTTAATAGCTGAAAATGGCTGAATGTGTTGACTTAGGTTTCAACCATAATATGGTTGGTGGATTTGGAGGAAGGATGTGAGGAGCTGCTTGTGTGAAAAATAACTACAAGGGTTGCAAGTTGCAAGTAAGATGAATCTTGTGCACATGGATCTTTCTGGGTTAAGGCAGGCCCTAATGGCTTGGATTTTGAAAATTGATATACTTTGTTACCTGGGTGTCGAAGATAGCCTCTCATTGGAGTACTAATCAACTTAGCCTCTCATTGGAGTACTAATCAACTTCTAAATTTATGATAGTTGGGCTGAATTTTTTAGTCAACATTTGATTCATTTGGATAATGAATGAATGGTGAGCCATGTGTAGGCATTAACATGGTAAGTTCCTTAGATAGAACACCAAAGGACACTGCTCACAAACAGATCACAGATCTATACACCAATATTCTTGACGTGGTTAAAACCTTCAAAGATGGAAACAGTCCACGGCCTGAGCCAACGTGGCCACTTCAGGCAATTTATTAATGTAAAAGAAAGAAAATTTACATAAGCTTCTCTCATGAACGGTCACCTAACAAATGGCCCTCCATGCTCTTTAAATAGAGATCATGGACCAATCGGGAGTTAAGCCACAGATCAAATGTCGGTAATACCGAGGAGAGAATGAACCGTCGGATCACTTCATGTCTAGAACATATCGTGATCGGCGGATTGTAAGTTACAAAAAGTACATAATAAAGAAACACACTTTACCTAACTATACACGAGACCAAGTTATAGTTAATTATTTCCTATGTGTCGGAATATCCTAACATCCCCCCTTAAGAACAACTTGGGATAGGATTGAAGGATGTACAAAGTTGACACAATAGGAGAATGTAATGTTCCTAAACAATAATGTACGTGATATACAAAACAATCCAATAATCACAAAAACGAAATATACATTAAGCACTCATGGAAATACTGGAAACAAAGAACTGCTGAGCCATTTGTTACTTCTTCAGGAGCAAATACAATAGTAAAATAGAATGGTGCACCTGGGCTTGTCTCAATGGACAAGCATGACAAAACCCAGGTGAGAAAATGCTGAGTTGAAGGCTGCTACAACTGCTCCACCAAACTGAACTGCGCTGCCCCAGAAAACTGCTCCATCTGCTGACTTCGAAGGGCTGTAATCACTGCTTCTCGTGCTTATAAAATTATGAGATTTCAACGCCTTGCGCCTTGGCCTAAACCAAAAAAAACCCACGAAGGGATTGGCCAAATGTTGACCTCAGAATTTTGGCCCAGATTCCCCTTAGCCAGTGTCACATGGTTTGGGTTCGAGTTCGGGTTTGACAATGATTGGGTTCGGTTTGAGTTCGAATTTTGTGATGAGGTTCGCTATTAGGTTCGTCTATATATATAAACATATATTAATTTAAATTTTGTGATGAGGTTCGCTGTTAGGTTCGTCTATATATATAAACATATATTAATTTAAAATGAATTATAGGATAAAATAGTAGCAAATCAACATCAATAAACATAAAATATGCTATCACAAACTTGGAAATTGCAAGGATAAAATACAAGCTTGAGTTGTGACATGAAGTTATGAGTTTTGATCTATGGACTTGGTCATTGGCTATGAGGTTCGATGAGGTTCCTTGAACCTCAAAACATTTTTGAGGTTCGCCAAAATTCGAACCTCAAGGTTAAAGTTCGACGAACCTTGTGACATAGCCCTTAGCTCCTCTAGCTGCTAGCTGAGTTGGGACCTCTGTTTGACCCCTTAGATGTGCCCAAAAAATTCTATAAATTTAGGAGTGTGATCTTTGCTCAAAACCCAGAAAAACCCAGAAAGGGTTTCCTTTGGTTCCAACTTTCAAAAATTGACCCTTCATAGCTTGGCCCTCCTCCAATTTCGAATTTTGTTGCTGTGACTGATCCTGTCAATCTCTGCTCTCCCAACTCCAGCAATCCTCCTCAAAAGGCCCTCCAAGTGATCTCTTGCTTGTCCCGACCAACTCCAGCTCTACAATTCCTTCCTCCAACTCCCACACGAGCCTAGTGATCCTGTCAATCTCTACGCAGGCCCAGGTAACTGTAAATCGGACTGCTGGGATGTTGGCTTTGCTGGCTCCAAACTCGCAAGAAAGGTTGGCCCTTTGTTACTCTCCTGTTAATTTTAGGTATGTTCTATGCTAGAGCAATTTATTTAATTTCTTTTCCATATTAGCGATCACATCAGCATAAAGTAAACTGCAGATAGAACATAAATATAAATCGCAGAAGACAAGCCAAGACAAGAGTACACAAGATGTGGCGCTAGCCAAGGACAAACCCCACAATGTGTGGGGAAACCCTTGATCAATTCTTCTTTTATGTTCTTCAAAGTTCAACAGAGAAAGAGAGAGAGATAATACATTTACAGCAGAAGTCAACACTTTGACTTATCTAGATCTAGCATAGATCACTTCATATAACGATGAGATCAGTTGAAGACATTCTGCTTCAACTGATTCTTCAAGGTGACTCCTTCACCTATCATCGTTCTGCATCTCGTCCATGACCTGCACCTTACCGTGTAGCACCATCATGCTGCTCATGATCTCATACATCACGCTGCCCATACATCATGGTGTCCATGATCTACTTCATACTGCCTATATATCTCATGATGTCCATATTATACATAGAGCATCTTTCATGCCATGCCATGCCATGCCATGTCATTGAATCCATTGAAAGGACTGCATTCAACTGACATGACAGCGCATCTCTATGCTATGCGTATATCATGACTGCAATACTACAACATGTATTTGCCACCGTATATATATTGTCATGACTGCGTTATTCATAGCATGTATGCCCGGGTCCGCGTGTATGTATCTGCATGGTATAGCATATGACTACATTCTATATCATATGACCTACGTGGTATATCACCAAGACTTCCCAGCGTATCATGAATGTCCAGCGTTTCATGACTGTCTAGCGAATTCAATATATCGTTATGATTGCGTTGCGTTTACATGAATGCATTCCAATGACTGGTTCCATGTATAAGACTGCGTTTACATGTATATGACTGCGTTCCAATGTGTTCCTTACCTCGCTGCCTCGACTGTGTTCAATAATTATGTGCTACGTATGTTTCTCCTTGTGCTGCCATGAGGGCTTGACCTGTGGCTAGGGCTCATTGTCACCATAGACTATGACTGTCCCCATGAACCATGCCTACTTATTAATCTCTATGCCCAACGTGTATTCATTTGCCAGCGTTGTTGCTACCATGACTGCGTTAAGTTTGCATGACTGTGCATAGTGGCAAGGTCCTTCATTACATCGTTGAGTCCACTGCGGCTAGCCTTCACGTATCATCTCCATTGCTTGTTTTATCCATTAGGGCATCATCATATTAGGCCAGCATAATCCATCCATAGTGTATCTCCTTCTCCAAAAACCCAAGATGTGGAGAGGAGATCACTTGAGGTGTGTTCCAAATGACTTCAAATCCTCTTCTATTTATACTAACGTGTAGGAGATGAATAGACACGTCTATTGGGCTTCTAAGCCTACTCAATCGCTGATCGGCTTGATAATAATTACATAATCAAAATAAATTCATATTTCCATAAATACTTATCGGAATCGGATGATCTTTGGATCAATCCTACACCTCTCGACAAGAGGGATCCAATAAAAATATCAGCTGCCATAAATAAGCTGATCCACATGGAGTTTGGCCCTAGTTGCCAATTTAACACTCCCTCTCAGCTAGGGAGAACTCCATCCACTGATCTATATGTCTGACTGTACTATCTCTGCTATCAGTGCCCTGCACTGCTCCGCCTAGCTCTGCTCAGCTCTACTAAGCTCTGCTCTGCTCAACTCTGTTGGCTCTGCTCTGTTCTGCTTTGCTCTGCTGGCTCTGCTCTGCTCTGCTGGCTCTGCTCAACTCTACTCAGCTCTGTTGGCTCTGCTCTGCTCAGCTCTGTTGGCTCTGCTCTGCTTAGCTCTATTGAACTATGAAGAAGAAGAATTGATCGAGAATGTCTTATACCATTCTCCATTGACCCGAAGTCAGTCTTAGAGTGCGTACCACTGGTCCCAGACCAATCTGAACCGACCCAAAGTCAGCGTCATAGTGGGTACCACTCCTACCATTGGTCCCAGACTAATATCGCAGGCTCAGAGAGTGTACCACTGGTCCCAGACCAGTCTCAACCGACTCGAAGTCAGCGTCATAGTATGTACCACTCTCACTGGTCCCAGACCAGTCCTGCACTGATACGAAGTTAGTCTCAGAGTATGTACCACTGGTCCCAGACTAGTCTCAACCGACCCGAAGTCAGTGTCATAAGGGGTACAACTCCTACCACTGGTCCCAAACCAGTCCATTGATACCAGATCAATGAAGGTCATCTTAGCATAGGGAGTACGGTAGATACAACGATGCGTCCATCGGTACTACTATGGTCCCTATCTTCATTTCCCTACTCATTGATCAGATGAGAGGTACTTCCCATGAGTCCCAGATTGCATGGGTAGGATGCCTTGACAGGAGAACTTAATCAATCCTGTCCTCACAGGAGAACTAATCATCCTGATACAATTTGTCATGGAGAACACATCATCCAGACCTCACAGGAGAACTAATCATCCTGCTACACAATTGTCATGGAGAACACATCATCTAGACCTCACAAGAGAATTAATCATCCTGCTACACAGGAGAGCAAATCATCCTGTCCCACAAGAGAGCGAATCATCTTGTTTCACAAGAGAGCGAATCATCGTGTTCACAGGAGAGCGAATCATCCTGTCCACAGGAGAGCGAATCATCCTGTCCCAATGCGCACCACCAGGGGAGGGTGAGTCACCCTGTGGTCGTATGTTGCTCCAGTAAGAACCACAAGCCCCCAGAGCTCCCAAAGCTCAATGTATACAACATGTAGGACCCTTGTACAAGGGTCTCTTGACGACTCCAAGTCGTTTGGGAAAATCACAGATTTGATCTTTTCTCGGGGCTTTGACAAAGTGTACCGACCTGTACATCATCCTAATGCGATGGAGCCCTTGCTCATCGACTTGCCATATTCTAGATAAGGCAGTATCTAATGTCTATGTGCTGGAGCAATCGCCGAATACGGGATTCCTCAATAATCGAATCCCACCTCTGGTTGTTACAGAGAATCACAGTGGTATTCATCATGTGTACAAACAGCTCACTGAAGAGCTTCCCCAACCAGGCAGCTTCATACTCGTAGATATGTATCCGGTCTCGGTGGTGCTTACAACAACCGACTTCTGCTTCTTGCTCATCCATGATATCGAAGCAAAATCTAAAGAGAAACAACACTAAGAAATGCTCCAGTGATCCTCCACACTGTCTGCCGAATCAGCATTCGAATAATCATGCAGTTTCATATTTCTGGCAGTGTATCTCAATTCATGAGTGATTGTGCCCTGAAGACATCTCAAAAGATTCTTGGCACCAATCTAGTGAGGCTCAACCAAATATGAGCTCCCCGTGCTAACTGCAAAACATATGTCCGGACAGAAGTTCACCAAGAACTTTCCCAAGTCTGGTCCGACATCACTACTGTATAACTTCCTCAAGGTAGTCACAGTGTTGCAGTTTATCATTTCACATCCGGAATCCAGCTCCCTCTTACTTCTGCAAGTGAGAGGGTCTGCATAGGTTGTCCTTGTAAGGTGTTGGTATGAGAAGTCTATCATCCACATCCTTTGGATGGTTTGGATTCGTTTCATTCCTAGTGAATCTCAGCTTTATCAAATAGCTATCGATCCTCTCATACTATGCCCGGGGTGTTTAGATTCAAGCCATAGAGGGCTTTCTTCCACCTGCATATGCGAGATTCCTGATTATCAATCTCAGACCCCTTGGGTTGTTCCAGACCTGTGGACCTGCTACATGAGGGGAATGGTCCCCTTGTAAGATTTTCCTTTGGTACATCTCAGACATGTACTTTCATGCTTCTTTTGAATTCAGGTATCCTTGTCACCTTCTGACTCACAGACCTTCGGTGCTACGTGACAATGGACATAGTCCCCAGTCTGACTTCCTGCAATTTGATACAACCTTGAACTCAAAAACATCTTTGAAAATTCTATTTCCAAACACGTACCTTTCCATCAATGAGAGCCACCCTGAAACCTTTGACTTCCATTTCTGAGATGGACACCAGGTTCTTCTTGCGATTAGATATATAAAAATGATTCGGGGTTCCTTGTTCCTTCCACCCTTAGATCCGAACTTCCCAATGAAGTGATCTTTAGATGGGTCATCAGAAACTTCTGCTACGTCAGTCTGATAATATTTTCTGCTTCGACTTCACCCTGGGTGAATTATGAGGAACCCTTTGATCCTTTTGTCTTGTCCCAACTGTCTTCAGTGATTGCTCTTTCACTCTTGCTTGGGCATTGTCTTTGCCTCAACTCTAATCCCATGTTAATTTTAGTTATGTTCTATGCTAGAGCAATTTATTTAATTCCTTTTCCGTATTAGCAATCACATCAACATAAAGTAAACTGCAGATAGAACATAAATATAAATCGCAGAAGACAAGCCAAGACAAGAGGACACAAGATGTGGCGCTAGCTAAGGACAAACCCCACAATGTGTGGGGAAACCCTTGATCAATTCTTCTTTTATGTTCTTCAAAGTTCAGTAGAGAAAGAGAGAGAGAGATAATACATTTACAACAAAAGTCAACACTTTGACTTATCTAGATCTAGCATAGATCACTTCGTATAACGATGAGATCAGTTGAAGACATTTTGCTTCAACTGATTCTTCAAGGTGACTCCTTCACCTATCATCGTTCTGCATCTTGTCCATGAGCTGCACTTTACCGTGTAGCACCATCATGCTAGTCATGATCTCATACATCACGCTGCCCATACATCATGGTGTCCATGATCTACTTCATACTGCCTATATATCTCATGATGTCCATATTCATCATATTGCTCATATATCTCATGATGTCCATATTATACATAGAGTGTCTTTCATGCCATGCCATGCCATGTCATTAAATATGCTGACACAATTCCATTGAAGAGGACTGCGTTTAGCTGACATGAAAGCGCATCTCCATGCTATGCGTATATCATGACTGCGGTACTACAACATGTATTTGCCAGCGTATATATATTGTCATGACTGCGTTATTCATGGCATGTATGCCCATAGCTGCGTTATTCAATAGCGTATATATTCATTGCTATTTATGACTGCGTTATACTAATGTCATGACCGATATTATAATGCCATGACTGCGTTATTCATAACATCATGTATGCCCATAGTATAACCATCCATGAAGTTGTTGCGTATCCACTTGAGTGTATTACTGTGCGTATATATATTCATTGTGTTGCTGCATATCCACCTGCGTTGAGCGTATATGACTGTGACAATGATATATGCCATGCGGTATATATTCCACGTATCTCTACCACGCTGCCAGATCCAGGGTCTGCGTGTATGTTGATGCATACATATTCTAGGTATCTCTACCACGCTGCCAGATTCAGGATCTGCGTGTATGTTGATGCATACATATTCCACGTACCTCTACCACGCTGCCAGATCCAGGGTCCGCGTGTATGTATCTGCATGGTATATCATATGACTGCATTCTATATCATATGACCTACGTGGTATATCACCAAGACTTCCCTGCGTATCATGAATGTCCAACGTTTCATGATTGTCTAGCGAATTCAATATATCGTTATGACTGCGTTGCGTTTACATGAATGCGTTCCAATGACTGCGTTCCATGTATAAGACTGCGTTTACATGTATATGACTGCGTTCCAATGTGTTCCTTACCTTGCTGCCTTGACTGCGTTCAATACTTATGTGCTGCGTATATTTCTCCTTGTGCTGCGATGAGGGCTTGACCTGCGGCTAGGGCTGAGTGTCACCATAGACTATGACTGTCCCCATGAACCATGCCTACGTATTAATCTCTATGCCCAGCGTGTATTCATTTGCCAACGTTGTTGCTGCCATGACTGCGTTAAGTTTGCATGACTGTGCATAGTGGTAAGGTCCTTCATTACAACGTTGAGTCCACTGTGGCTACCCTTCACGTATCATCTCCATTGCTTGCGTTATCCATTAGGGCATCATCATATTAGGCCAGCGTAATCCATAGTGTATCTCCTTCTCCAAAAACCCAAGACGTGGAGAGGAGATCACTTGAGGTGAGTTCCAAATGACTTCAAATCCTCTTCTATTTATACTAACGTGTAGGTGATGAATAGACACGTCTATTGGGCTTCTGAGCCTACTCAAGTGTTGGTCGGCTTGATAATAATTACATAATCAAAATAAATTCATATTTCCATAAATACTTATCGGAATCGGATGATCTTTGGATCAATCATACACCTCTCTACGAGAGGGATCCAATAAAAATATCAGCTGCCATAAATAAGCTGACCCACATGGAGTTTGGCCCTAGTTGCCAATTTAACACCCAATCCTCTAACTCTCCCGGCAAATGCTTGATCACTGATAGCTCCAAACTCCCCTTGCGTATTCTCCATCTAGCTAGAAATACGCACTCCCTGTTGTGGCTGAATGGTAGTGCTGTAACACACTCCCGGAACTCCTGAATACTTATGGAACTACCTCTCTAGGCCGGGCATAGATGGTCCCCTGAAGTAGATGTTGAATCTCCCGCTTGAGAGATTCGTGGCTAAACAACCGGTTGACTTAGCTAAATAGCAGAGCGAACAATCAAGTAATTTTGATTGCAAGGTGTAAGAATCAATCCAAATGAGAGCTCTCTCCTCCTTTTATCTTTGTGGGCCTTCCTTGCCTCATGTGGGCCCCTCCATCCAGCACTTCGAATGCCCTCCAAACCATTCGAATGGCCTAGTTCGAATTCCCACGTGAGTGGCCGTCACCTTCCACTAGCAACCAAATTAATTCGAATTTCCTCATAAGTCCCTAAGTCGAAAATGCTGGGTTCTTTCCCTTAGCCAACATTGTGCAAAACTTTTATCTTTGTGGGCCTTCCTTGCCTCATGTGGGCCCCTCCATCCAGCAAGTCGAATTCCCTCCAAACCATTCGAATGGCCTAGTTCGAATTCCCACGCGAGTGGCCCTCACCTTCCCCTAGCAACCAAATTAAGTCGAATATCCTCCTAAGTCCCTAAGTTGAAAATGATTTGTTCTTTCCCTTAGCCAAAATTGTGCAAAAATGTGTGGAAACACCCTGTTACAAATGTGTTTGAGGAGGGACATGACGGTCCTCCCCTCCCAAATGTTGCTTGCCCTCAACCAACCTCAAGTTAGGTGCTCCAAAATGTGCTCACCCTCCCAGGTGGCATCCTCATCCGGCAAGCTCCTCCAATGCAACAAAAAAATCGCTTGTCCTCAAGCAATGCCTAAGCAAGCATCTTCTCTAACTGCTGCTCCCCACTATCACTGCAAAATGTGCCAGGGTCCCAGATGTGCCACTGGATTGTGCCTGACCTCTGCACTGCCCTAATATAAAAGAATCCTTCAATACCAGGATCCCAGGCAATCTTGTCCAACATGAAGCTCCCCTCGCCGGGTGAAAGTGCCGGAAGTCCCCTGCTTCATCAGTGACTCGCTAAAGCCCAATGGAAGATCTGTATGATCTCCCCCTGCAATAGCCGACACATCCCTAAAGGTTATTGAGCTGTGAAGAGTTGTGATGCCCCAGTTCCCTGCTAGTCCCAGAGTGGTGCCACCATGCTAGCATTGTGCTACTCTGACTATGTCATACTCCCCATCGTGCGTAGTCAGTGTCCTCCTCTCCTGGAACTCAATGGTGGAGTAATGAAAGAGGTGAGACACATTCTGCCTGGGCATCTAAATGGCACCAAGGCCTACCCATCCAAATCTATCTCTGAACCTGTGCAACAACAGAGAATGTCTGCCTCCCCATATGATGAAACCCTTTGTGAACCCCCATGTGTCATCCCATGAGTGAACTATATCACCTTCTGCCACGACTCCGCTCATCACGAGTGATCTATTGATCAACTGAATCCATGCATCCCATAGCCAGACCTGCTGCGGCATAGCCCTGTCAACGGATGGAATCCCTCTGGCCCTCATCTCTAGTCCCTGCATGTGATCACTATATAGGCTCCATATATCGTGGGCTAATCTGATGCATGCTAATCTGCCTTGTGCCTGCCACTGTGTAGTACCGATGATCGCTGGGAGCCACGTGTGCCAAAGAGATACCCCCTGAATGCAACCAAAAGATGGGTATCTGATACTCGTAATCGACTTAGGGTATGTGGACCCCTCCTGTCCCTGCCAACCATCTCCCCTGGGTCTACCATCCGCCCTCTCGATAATGTGCCAATACAATGTTTGGAGGTTGGACACATACTAGAAAGCTGCCTCAATCGTACACGGTATCCTCTGCTCATGCATGGTCCTGACATGCCCTGTGGAAAGAGTGACATATGTCTCCCTCGTGACTTGCTCCCTAAGCATACGCTCATTGATGAACGATATGCCACCCCTGCAGATGATCAACTCATCCCCCAACCTGTGGTTGTGAACTCTTGCACCGACCCATTGCCACCACTGAGAAGTCTCTCCCCTAGTGTGTTGAGTGTCATCCCAATATCTTGGGTGAGCTCCCTATCCCCCGCTTCTCGTGCCCAAAGTGTCAAAGGAAAACAACCAAGTCGTCTGTCCTTGTAAGTGATGTATAAGAGGGACATGCATATGAGTCCCCATGGATACCATCGAGTATCACTCATCTTCGTCCCCGTTGATCCTGGGTGAAGTACACCCAAAGGTATGCCTGGTGTCTCTGTCCATAAGTCTCCTTGGAGGCAACCCTCCAAGACCTCGCTGTGCAACACCATATGCCCCTGCATCCCACCGAGTATCCTTGTAGTCCTCGACCTGGCACTGTACCCTGCAGCCTATCCCTGTACACCACTGGATACCTCGTGCTACTGCTGTACCATCCTGTACCGTCTCGTATCCTGCCTGTGTCACTGTATCTAGCTCTCCCCACGTGTACTCGATGCGAGGTGAGTCACTCAATGCAAACTAACATGCTACATCAAACAACCACACATCTCCATGTTCCTTTGCAGGTCACTGCTCATCACTGCATACCTCTATACAACACTGGATGCTAGGTTCTAAAATTGGGTCTGTATGCATCAGGTCGCATCCCTTTGCATAAGATTGGACTCTGCGACATATCCTTGTGCACCCCTGGGTACCACTGCCTACTGTTGTACCACCCTGTATCATATGCCATCTTGCATGTGCCAATGCATCCACCAATCTGCTAGTAATCCCTCCATGATGTGGGCTACATCTCCCCATCTGCCTTGAAAGACCTGAGCGGTCTGACTCCTCACATGCCAATGGGAATGACACTATTGTGCCTATCCTCAATAGCTCCAGTGTCCAATATACCAATGAGAGAGCACTGTCTCCATGTAATGCCCTGTCCGGTGGTCTGCCGATGCCACCTCCTCCTACCAACTCCTGCCATAGTAGGCTAATCACCCTATGACTCCATGCACAATCAATATGCCAAGACAACTCATGAAATTGGTTTGCTCCCCTATCAAACCATCTTGTCACTAGTGTTGTCCCGAGCTCTGATGGAGATCTAAAAATGTGTGTGTGCCCAAACGTTAGATCCATCACGCAGCTACTACCATCACCTAACGACTCTATGATGTGATGGGAAATGCCACCTGGATCCCAACAATAGTCTGGCCCTCGAGTCCCTATGGTTATCCATGGCCTCTGCTGAAATGTGGCCATGGATGTATCCAACCGCCTAGCCTGCTCCATCGGGTACTAGCTCAGTACCTCTCGCCACCCAATCCCAAAGGAGGGATCGAATGTACAATCTCCTGTGGAAGAAACCATCCAAGCTGATGCAGTGTCATACTCAGCTCATGTCGCTCAGTCCTACTAACCTGACCATCCCCTAGGGTATGTCTAGACAATGCTGCCTCCCTCAATCCAATGCATAAGGGTGGGCTAATAACGTTGTAGATCTCGTCAATGTGCCTCTGAAACGAACTGTGTTGAAATCCCAACGTGTGGTCTCTATGCTGCCCCTAATTAATGGCTAGCCCAAAGGATGGTTGCACATCCTCCTCCATCATGGACTCAATGTGAGTCTCCAACTGCTCCTCCATAGACAATCCAACACGCAAGACATGCTTGCCAATCAGCTGCAAGTGACTGTCATCTGGTAACTCTGGCATAGATCTAGATGCCTCTGTACCTATCGGCTCCTCATCAACGGTGGAGATGTCTCTCGGCACCTCATCAACTTGTGGTGCGTTACTATCACCTGAGTACTCAGTCACAACCTTGGATACCTCATCAATGGATACCTCAACAATGGATGACACCTCCTCAATGGTGGACACCTCGTCAATGGAAGGCCCTGTGTGTGTGTGCTCTACTCTCTCCCACAAGGTGTCAGCTAGAGCTATCAAAGGAAACCCCAACAAGGGCTACTCGTGCGTCACACTGGACACATTGACATGCTCCTCACGCTCTAGTGTGCCCAAAAAAACCTCCTCCGTAGGCTCCTAATATCTAAAGCCAGGTCTCCACCAGCAAAAGCGCCCCCTAGTCTCACCCTCTAACTGTTCCTGTCCTGTTTGCTCCTTTTGAGGAGATCTAATGCCCTAATTTTGTCGACTTTCCCCACACAATGTAGATGGTTGCATCCCCACAGCCTACGCACCACTAATGTCTCTGCTGTAAGGATGAGAATGGATTTGGTCTGACACCTTCCTTAACTGGGCCAATCTCTCATCATTCCAATGGATTCCACCCCAGAATTCCTGCATACTAAATCTTCTTTGAGCCATAAGTTGTCTATGGTTTAACCTGTCATTGTGCATACATCCTCAAATCTTCCATGATCTAGATGGCTACCCCATAGCTGGCCAAGATCATGGGATCTGATACCACTGTAATGTTTCCAAACATGAATGTAAGTGATATGCAAAGCATGCAAACAATCTAGCAATCAAAAAAACGAAATATACATTAAGCACCCATGGAAACACTGGAAATACAGAACTGCTGAGCCATTTTATTACTTCTTCAGGAGAAAATACAATAGTAAAATAGAATGGTGCACTTGGGCTTGTCTCAATGGACAAGCATGACAAAACCCAGGTGAGAAAATGCCGAATTGAAGGCTGCTACAACTGCTGCACCAAATTGAACTGCCCTGCCCCAGAAAACTCCTCTGCCTGCTGACTTCGAAGGGCTAGAATCACTGCTTCCCGTGCTTAGAAAATTATGAGATTTCAGCTCCTTGCTTCTTGGCCTAAACCTAGAAAATCCCATATGAAGGAATTGGCCAAATGTTGACCTCAGAATTTTGGCCGGAATTTCCCTTAGCTCCTCTAGGTGTTGGCTATGTTGGGACCCCCGTTTGACCCCTTAGATCTGCCCATAAAATTCTATAAATTTAGGAGTGTGATCCTTGCCCAAAACACAGAAAAACCTAGAAAGGGTTTCCCTTGGTTCCAACCTTCAAAACTTGACCCTTCACAGCGTGGCCCTCCAATTTCGAATTTTGTTGCTGTGACTGATCTTGTCAATCTCTGCTCTCCCAACTCTAGCAATCCTCCTCAAATGGCCCTCCAAGTGATCTCCTATTTCTCCCGGCCAGCTCCAGCTCTACAATTCCTTCCTCCAACTCCCACGTGAGCCTAGTGATGGCTCTCCGCGCAGGCCCAGGTAGCTGTAAATCGGATCGCTGGGATGCTAGCTTTGCTGGCTCCAAACTCGCAAGAAAGACTGGCCCTTTGCTGCTCTCCCAATCCTCTAACTCTTCTGGCAAATGCTTGATCACTAATAGCTCCAAACTCCCCTTGCGTATTCTCCAACTAGCCAGAAATACGCACTCCCTGTTGTGGTTGAAAGGTAGTGTTGTAGCACACTCCCGAAACTCCTGAAATACTTATGGAACTGCCTCTCTAGGGTAGGCACAGATGGCCCCCCGAAGTAGAGGTTGAATCTCTCGCTTGAGAGATTCGTGGCTAAACAACCGGTTGACTCAGCGAAACAACAGAGCGAACAATCAAGTAATTTTGATTGCAAGGTGTAAGAATCAATCCAAATGAGAGCTCTCTCCTCCTTTTATCTTTGTGGGCCTTCCTTGCCTCATGTGGGCCCTTCCATCCAACACTTTGAATTCCCTCCAAACCATTCAAATGGCCTAGTTCGAAGTCCCATGTGGGTGGCCCCCACCTTCCACTAGCAACCAAATTAAGTTGAATTTCCTCCTAAGTCCCTAAGTCGAAAACGCTGGGTTCTTTCCCTTAGACAAAATTGTGCAAAGATGTGTGGAAACACCCTGTTACACATGTGAAGGGACACGATAGAGAAGGAAGGAGGCATTAGAGCCTATCCCCCCTTAGTGACAACTTCCTGAACTCCAACCATAAATCGAAGTTTAGTAAAATTTTCCTCTGTGAGAGCCTTTGTAAAGATGTTTGCAACTTGATCATGGGTTGAACAATAGTGCACTTCAAGAACATGGTCATGAATGAGCTTTTTGATGAAGTGCATGTGTAGTTCAATGTGTTTGCTACGCTGATGTTGGACTAGATATTTGTGTAGTTAAATGGCACTTTGATTATCACACCAAAGTGTAGTCGGATGTTACTGCTGAAAACCAAACTCTGACAGGATTTGATGAAGCCACAGGGCTTCCTTACTAGTTTCAACGACGCCACGATACGCTGCTTCTACTGAAGAAAGAGAAATGGCACTTTGTTTCTTGCAAGCCCATGTAATAGGTCCAGAACCAAGAGTGAAGATATAACCTGTAGTAGACTTTCGATCAACAGGGTCAGCAACCCAATCAGAATCAGTGAAACCAAGCAATAGAGGAGATGCTTCTGCACTGTAATGAATCCCAAACTGAACTGTACCTCGAACATAACGAAGTATTCTTTTAGCTGCTTTCCAATGAATTTCATGTGGGTTTTGCATAAATCGAGTAATAAGGACAACAACAAAGGAAAGGTCAGGACAGGTATGGGTCAGATACAAAAGATTACCAACACGCTGACGGTATAAGGTAGCATCAACTTCAGGGGAAGTACAAGTGACTGAAAGTTTGTCTCCAAAGTAAAAGGGAGAAGGGGTTGGCTTACAATCTTCCATGTGAAAGTGGCGTAGAAGATCACAAGCATACTTGGACTGGGAAAGGGAAATACCTTCTTTGGATTGCAAGACTTGAAGACTAGGAAAATAATGCAAGTGTTCTAAGTCTATCATTTCAAACCGCTTTTTAAGGCTGAACTTCACATGGTTTATAAGGTTGGGATCACTACTAGTAAGGATAAGATCATCAACATAAAGAACAAGAATGATAAGAGACTTACCCACTTTCTTGGTGTAGACAATATTGTCAGAATGACACCTAGAAAAGCTAGTATCTAAAAGAAAGCTATCCATTTTGGCATACCAAGCCCAAGGGGCTTGCTTGAGACCATAAGGGGATTTCTTAAGCCAACATACAAGGCTAGAGTTTGTTTGTATAAAGCCAAGAGGTTGTTCCATATAGATTCCTTCATGCAAGTCTCCATGCAAGAAGACATATTTAACATTCATCTGATGGATTTCCCATTTGAAAGAGGCAACAAGGGAAAGAACAAGGTGGATAGAGTTCATTTTGGCAATAGGGGAGAAGGTTTCAGTATAGTCAATGCCTTCAACTTGTGAAAAGCCCCTAGCAACAAGACGAGCTTTATGTTTATCAACTTTCCCATCTGGTCCAAACTTGGTTGTGTAAACCCATTTGCATCTAACAAGTTTTCGTCCCTTAGGAAGAGGAATAAGGTCCCATGTATCATTTGCCAATATTGAATGATATTCTCCATTCATAGTTGTGTCCCAATCTGGATGGCCTGAAGCTTCTGCAAAGGTGTCAGGATCATAATTTGCTGAAGCTTGAGCCAGTAAAGAAGAGGCTCTATTGCACTGAGAACGTGTACGACACTGATATGTAGGATCACCTGCAAGAGCACCTGTTGCGTCCCGAGTAGCGTAGACCCATTTTGGAAGCTGAGGAGCTGAAGGAGGATCCCGAGAAGGTGGGGGAGGATTGTCATCCTCACTGTCATAATCTGAAGAAGAAATATTTTCAGAAGTAGAAGGGATAGAGAGAAGTGGCACATCCTCTGAACTAGGCTCGTAGGCTGATATATTTTTAGCAAACTTTACATCTCTTCTAATGATAACATTTTTGGATTTAGTTTGAAGAAGTCTATATCCTTTGACATCTTCAGAACATCCAACAAAAATACATTTTTCACTCTTAGGTAAGGCTTTATGTTTCTCATTTGGAATATGGGCCCATGCTTCACTTCCAAAAACACGAAAGTGACTTACATTTGGTTTAATTGAGCTCCATGCTTCTTTTGGAGTGATATTCTTTAAAACCTTAGTAGGAGTGCGATTTACTATGTAATTTGCACAGTTAATTTCTTCTGCCCAAAAATTAAGACTAAGTCCTTTAGATTGAAGTATACAATTAGCCATTTCCTTTAAGGTGCGATTCTTGCTTTCAAATACACCATTTTGTTGTAGAGTATATGGAATAGTATGTTGCAATTGAATTCCATGTTCAGTGCAAAAGTTGATGAATTTGTGGTTAACATATTCTCCGCCATTATCAAATCTTAGCTTAAGAATTTGATGTCTAGATTGTTTCTTAACAAAGGCCTTAAAGGCCAAGAACATGTTAAAGATTTCTCTCTTGAGTTTTAAGAAGTATACCCAAGTGTGTCTGGAGAAATCATCAATGAAAGTTAAGAAATACTTGTAGCCAGAGAATGAAACAATTGGAAGTGGACCACATAAATCACTCTGCACAAGCTGTAAAGGGGCTGAGGCATGCCAGGAGGCACGCTTTTCAAAACTATCCCGATGATGTTTTCCAAGTACACATCCGGAACAAACACCATCTCTGCAAGATACCATAGGAAGACCTGTCACCATATTTTCTTTACATAGATTTTGAAGGGAGCGATAGTTTAAGTGACCAAATCGCTCATGCCAAAGCTTGCTCACTTCATCATTATGAGCAACAAATACCGAGGGAAGAGTTGATGACCCAAAATTGTTAAACTTATACAACCTTGTAGAATCATCAGCAATGCCAGTGGCTAAAATCTGTCTAGCATCTCTTAGGTCCTTAATTACAACATCATGAAGTGAAAATTCAACGGTTTTACCTTCACCTGAATGAGTTATCTGATATACAGATAGAAGGTTGCAAGATAAAGTAGGAACACATAATACATTCTTAAATTGACCATTGTCTAGATGAATAGTTCCAGTCCCTACAATACTAAGAATTTTATCATCACCAACATATATATATTTGGTGTTACAATCATTTAAAGAAGAAAACATGGCTTTGTTTTTGGCCATGTGATAGGAAGCTCTAGAATCAATGAGCCACTCATGAGAATGAGAAGAAGAAGATACATTTAGTGCATAACTAGACAGAGATGCTTGACAACCACATGCAGAAAGTGCTATTCCTGAAGATGAAGTTGAAGAGTGCTCCAAATGGATGTTATGCTTCTTCATTGCTGATTCCAAAGCTTCCATCTTCTTAAAGCATTTGGATTCTAAGTGGCCATCACGATTACAAAAGTTGCAATGTCTAACAATCTTCTTCCCTTTATTTTTAGTTGCCTTGTCATTTTGTTGAGTTGATTTTTCATTTTCAGACTGAAATGGCTTAGGACTCTTGTTTTGTTTAGGACCATTCTTTTTAGGATGCCGCTTCTTAGGATTCTTTGAACTTGGTTGCTGCTGGGCTACTAAGGCTTTCTTAGAAGAGTTTCCAGTATTAAGAAGACCAAGATGTAAGAGTTTTTCTTGTTCTATTATTAAAGAATCACAAAAGGCATCAAAAGAGGGGGACTGGTAGTCTTGTTCTTGAGAAATAAAGGTTTCTCTAGTAGAATGGAAGGTGGAAACAAACACAGAGTAGGCTGGTCCTAACTTGGTAAGAATGGAATAGATAAGGCTACCATCTTCTTTCTTAACTTTAACACCTTTCAAGAGAAGTCTAAGAGTTTTGAACTTGGACAAAAAATCTTCAATGGAAGAAAAATTATTGGGGTCCAATGTAAACAACTCATTTTCAAGTTGATGGGCTCTAATTTCATTTTTGATTCCAAAAACTTTATTGAGTTGTTTCATTGCTTCATCGGGGGTATCAATTTCTGCGATATGGAATCTAAGGTCTGGAGAAATAGACATCTCTATCAATCCACGTGCTTGATCTTGCTTATTTTCCCATTTGACTTGTTTATTTTCATCTTTAGGTTTAAACTCTTGGTCTGAGGCTATTTAATAAAGACCTTTACTTCTAAGTAAATCCACAATGTAGGATAGCCATTGGAAGTAGTTGGTGTTGTCAAGAATAACGAGGCATGGACTTTCCATTTTAAAAGAAACTGAAGCTCTAGATGTTGAAACTAAGTGTTCCAATGGAAAGATCTCGAAAAATTAGGTCTATTAAAAAAAACGGCTTTGAAAACAGCTTCCGGATGAAGAAATTATGGTCTTTTGAAGAAAAGTTGTTGAAGATGCTGACGAACTACGTGAATGTTGGGAAGTGAATGATAATGTTATATCTAAAAAAAATTCCCCCCCCTTCAAAACTTAATCTAATTAGCTCACTTTAAAAAAATATTACTTTATGTGACCCACTTTTATAAATAAGTGAAAGTCACTTTTACAATAGTACTTTATGAACTATCCATTAAATTTTAACTTAAATAAAAGATAAAGAGACTTTAGAATTATAAGTGACTCACTTTTATAATGGGTGAGAACACTTTTACATAAAGTAATTTTAAAACATAAGTTACATGTGTTTTTTGAAAAAGTAACTTAACAAAAAGAAAGACTTGAACCTAATTCCTATATTCTCATAAAGTAACTTTGGACTAAGTGAGCTAGTTTAAAAGGTTAGTAATTTTTGGAAAGGAAGAAGGGGGGTTTATTTTTATTTTATTTTATTTTTGCTCACTGAAACTTTGGAGTGCGTGCTTACTTGAAAAACCCCTTTTTTGCCTACAAAACAAAAAAAACCACACAACCCAAAACAAACAAGCAAAAGTAATCCAAGCATTTTGGCTTAAAGTTAGATTTGACCGAAAACTAAATATTTTTCTCAATGTTTCTGATTTTCCGAGATCACACTAAGGCCGTCGGAAAAGAGCATAGGCATGAGAAAAATCCTTTCTTTCAGTTTCTGGTTTGCCTAGATCGCACAGAGTCGCGAGGCAAAGAGCATACGTAGAAATGAAAGGTATGGATCCTGTAATATTTTTTTTTAAAGAGGACTATAAACCGAAATAAACAGAAGAGAGATAAATAACTATAAGTGCAAATAAACACTGTATACTTCAAGATCTTAAAAATGACGTAGCTAGGGCTACTAGAAACCTTTTCGTGTGAAACGAAAGAGGTTCCTCACTGGAACAGATGCTCCTAACACAATAGAGTAATCTTCTCAGCCCAAAAGCAGTCAGAAACAATAGATCTAGGAAACGACAGTGGGATGCAGTTGTACCGGCTTTGGATTTGGATCACCAACGGATGCGGCTCTCGAATTGCTTTGTTACCATGTAGGAATTTACAAGGTAAGTTCCTTAGATAGAACACCAAAGGACACCGCTTACAAATAGATCACAAATCAGTACACCAATATTTTTAACGTGGTTAAAACCCTCAAAGAGGGAAACAGTCCACTGCTTGAGCCAACGCGGCCACTTCAGGCAATTTTCTAATGTAAAAGAAAGAAAATTTACATAAGCTTCTCTCATGAATGGTCACCTAACAAATGACCCTCCATGTTCTTTAAATAGAGATCATGGACCAATCAGGTGTTAAGCCACGGATCAAGTGTCGGTAATACCAAGGAGTGAATGAACCGTTAGATCACTTCATGTCTAGAACATATCGTGACAGTCGGATTGTAAGTTACAAAAAATACATACTAAAGAAACACACTTTACCTAACTATACACTAGACCAAGTTATACTTAATTATTTCCTATGTGTCGGAATATCCTAACGCCATGTACTTGTTTAGCTGGCATATCTTATGTCAATCAAGCTAGATACATGTCATGTTGGAAATATTCTTGTCATTGATGTCAGATACAGGGGGAGACTACTTACGTCCAAGATAAAAAATTGGGAAATGAAGATTGTTAAAAATACAATTTTTGGACTATTGATGCTCCACTTGGATACCCTATCCCTAAAGGCATTTTTACTCCAATTACCTAGCTCAAATGAGAGCATAGGGTATATGATTGGAAAACTTAATTTGAGACCTTTTTAACTGTATCTGGCACTCCCTCTAATTCCATAGGAATGATGAGATATGAAATATTTTTCAAGATGACCCAACCAAAGTACAAATAGGTCGACCCAACTAGTTTTACAATTCATCCCAATAAGTGAATGTACAAACACTATAAATAAAGGGCATATGAGTTCATTTGTACACAATGCAAGCAAGAAGAGATTTGAGGCCGCAAGAGGAGTCGAGGAATAACTTTTGGGGTGATTTATTAGAGTCTAAAGGTGGAAGCAAAAATGTGATTTATGGGGTGAACGAGTCATCTAGGCATTGTCACCATAACTTTTCTTCTGAGATGTTTCAGAACGTGAAACTTGGAGGATACAAATAGAAGATCTTCATGTACCTGCGGTTCAAATTTCAAACCTTGATTCGCTATAATTTCAGAGATATTATCTAAGGAAGTTAGGCTCCCTTAATGCTCCTGAAATCATCTTCAAATATGTTAGCTTGGCATTTTCACTATAACTTTTATTCTGGGATGTTTCATACTATGAGTCTTATAGGATATAGATAGAATATCGTCATGTGCTTGTGGTTCAAAATACAAACCTTGGTTTGCTATAAATTTGGAGATATGGTCCAAGGAAGCTAGGCTTCTTGAATACTCCTAAAATTTTCTTCAAGTGAGTCAACTTGGTATTTTCACTCTATCTTTCTTTCTATGATGTTTCAAAATTTGAAATTTGGAGGAGACAACAAAGAGGTCTCAAGATAATTGCGGTAGAATTTTCAAACCTTGTTTCGCTACAAATTCAGAGATATGATTTGAGGAAGTTAGTGTTCCTGAATGCTCATGAAACATGCTTCATATTGTTTAGCTTGTCATTTTTTTGAAGTATAATTCTATTATTCATTTTCTAAAATACAAGGCGAGGCGCTTGATGGGAGCATCCTAGTGCCGATACCAACATACTAAGAAAACAAGAGGACAATGTGATGACTGTGTGGATTTGATACATTCCTTTTCTTTTTTCTTCCGAACGTCTATCCAACTTGAGAGTTGAAAGAGGATGTTGTGTTAACCACTATGGCTAGACTCTTTGCAGGTTGACTTCTGGAACTTTGATTGAGACGAAACCTGCTTCTTTGTCACTATCTGAATTATCAGACTCATAAGGACACTTTTGTCCTCCTTGGGGATGATTTAAGGTTAATTCTATGTTCTGTGGCTCTGCCTCTGGAGAGGGAACTGCGTCTGACTGAGCTTCAGGTGTCCGGATGATCTTGGTGGCGGGCTGACTTGGAGCCCAAGAATGCTTAACTTCTTGTTCAAGGGAGAAGGTCTCGGGGAGATCTAGAGGATACAAAGAGGTAACAAAAGACTTATGGATCTGTGTGCTTGTAGAAGACGCTTCGTGGATTCACTGATTGGCCACTGGGGGTTGCGAGACTGGAATTTATAGAGGAATAGGTCTCTGATTGGAAGATTGAGAAGCTTGCCAACGTTTTTGGGTTTGTCTCTTATGTGGCCTCGAGGGGGGAAAGAAGGGCAGTTGTGCTGAAGATGTTTGACCTCTTGGTAGGATCTACATCGAAAGGCTGTGTTTTCATAGTCTAGAGGTTGCATGAGGGAGTCCTCTAGCCAATTTATGCGGATTTTTGTCTGGAAGGCCATCACTGAGATCCATTTCTACACAAATTCTTGCAAATGTGTAGATACCTTTCTGGAATTGTTCTTCGTTAATCTTGATGAAGTGCCCAGGAGCACTGCCTATCTCCTCTCTCAACTAAGGGTTGCAAAGGGGAATAGGAAGGTTGGGCAACCTAACCCAAATAGAATTCTTCATGCCCTCCATGTCTAGAGGGTTGAATTCGGGAAACCAAGGTTCTAAAGAGAGGCCTGAATGCCCCCAAAACCAAGGTCCTTGTTCAAGAGCCTTTAGATGGTCTTCTGGGTTATTGATGAAAACAACGAAATAACCCTTAAAACAGAGTTGGAGAGAGTAATTTGTAGTCTATGTTTTGTTCAACCATTCGCTCAAGGCTGGAGCTGAGGGCCAGAACCCATTAAACTTGCAAGTGATTGCATTTTTTGAATAAAGTAAGGCATGCAAAATAGAGACATCTTTAGTTGCCTTAACAGATGGCATCTCCTTTGAATGTTCAATGATGAAGGATGGGGCTGAGAGGGATTTAGGAGCAGAGTTGGAGTTGGCCCCCTTCACTGAAGGATTTCTTTTGTGATGGGCGTTGAACCCTTAGAGTTGGAACTTTGGCTTGACCTGAAGCTTGGAAGGTCTACGAAAGGGTTTGACCTTGGTCACCCCCCAAGAGGCCTGAGGTAGCCAGGACAATAGCGTCCCTGCCTATGCCTAGAGCGTGGATAAAAGAGTCAATCTGCAAAATCTAATGACCATGCACTAGCTTTATCTTGGAAAAGAGTAGACCCGTTGCTTTGGAAATTTGAAGCTTAATGTCTGCAATCATGGAGCTATTGTTCATCGTGACATAGGGAGGGCATCCATCCAGAGGATTCACAAAGAGGGAGAAAACCTCATATTTGTTGTTGAATTTGGCGCTCGAGATCAGGGCGTCTAGATTTGAGGGATGGCAGTCAACAAAGGCTTAAGGTGGTTGCCGAGGAGCCACAGGGCTTGTTTCAGGAGCAGTTTGGAGGGCGACGACTAGGGTTTTCCTATTATGTGCCATTCGCGATCTTTCCCATGATATATTCTATGTTGCTATAGGCATGTAAGAGCAACGAGAAAACCTGGTTAGCTTGTCAGATTTTTTGGATTATGAAATTTGGATGAGACAGAGAAGAGATGTCTAGGTACTTGTGGTAGAAATTACAAAACCAGATTTGCAAATTTGGATACGTGGCATGCTGTGCTAATATGTTATTGGGAAGAAGCCAAAATCAACAAGTTTTCAAGATGTAGACTTGGTGAAGGAAGAAGTAGCAGGTAGATCGAAGGCTGCTTGGGAGCGGGACTGGGGACTGACATTTTCAAAAGCTCCTAGGTTGGGAGCGGGAGTGGGGATTGACATTTTCAAAAGCTCCTAGGTTGGGAGTGATTTTGGGAGCCAATTTTATATAATATATATTTTTATATATTTTGATGCATACATGTTAACAAAAGCAGGTAGAATGATGAATTAGTGATAAAAAACATAAAAACATGGATTAAACCATACAACATCATTCACCTGGTAGTTATAGTCTTCATCAACCACAGGTCTACAAATTACAAGTTCTCATTTATATAGCATGTAAGGGTGCACATAACCAAAATAGCATTGAGTGCAATCCATCTCTGAACCAAAAATACATAAAAAAATAGGCTCTAGATGGCCTCTAGCATCCAAAAAAATCATGCTACAACAAATACCTACATATTATCAAAATCACTGCCTATCTTGGGATCTTTGTCATTAATATCACCCTCTAAGCCTTAACATATGATAGAAAAAATGTAACATGTCAAGTCAAGATTTTGTTTGAGTGATGGGTACATTTTTAGTAGGGTCACGATAGAGGAGTTCGACAACCAATGTCTCTAACATCAAGGTACATAGAGGGCTTGGTGCTCATCATTATATACGAGTTCCATACCCTAGTACATGACAAAATCCAATGGAAACATTGCAATCCTCACAATCCTAAAATCCTGAAAAATTGACAAGTCTGTTAGATTTTGAGTGGGACCTAAAATTCTACTTTCTCCATATGAAATACAATGAGGTAGGAACCACTCGTAAACATCTTGAGTCATCTCATGGTAATGTTAAAAATTTAAGTAAAAGTGACATTACCGTGAATTGCATATCAATACTAGGGCCACAGGCTTGAATATGAGGTTGCTCCACTGAAAAATTCTTGTTTCCGATCTTCAATAGCACCTTCATTCGCTCCCGAATTGGCAGGGAGCGTGCTTTGGGAAGCAGATTCGAGGGCGGGGGGGGGTGTCCCCCACTAAACTGGGTAGACCTGATGAACGCAGAAGCAACTAATAGAGTTGGTGAAGACAAAAGCAATAAGCAAATTTGCTGAAAGCAGAAGCAACTAACACTGTGAAGAAGCAAACAAGTAGGTTGGTGCCTACGAATATTTGTAGCAATGGGGAATATTATGGTTTCCTAAGGGCTGTTTGGATTCTTTGTTATCCAATTCCTTGAGCATATGGAATTACCAAAGACACAAGGCCTTGATCTCATCAAGGGACTGCAAAGCTACATCTCCACTGGCCATGATGTCCAACCTAAAACAGTGCGAAACACGCATATGGATTTTCAATGAATGAATTGAATTGATGAGCAAAATGAAGCTCAATAATAATACAGAGATATTTACAGTAATAGAAACATCAAGTTTCTATTAGGAAATAGAAACAATCAGTTTCATCTAAGAAACTGCTAAAAAGATAAAAATAGCAACAGCTAATAAGAATGAGCATTAAACACTAAATAGTATTATTCTAATAGCCTCTCTTAATGCTCAATCTATTTACAACACCGATAGACCCTCTGAATTTTACAAACTTATCAGGACCAAGAGGCTTGGTGAAGATGTCTGCGGGTTGCTCTGTTGTGGGAACATATCGCAACTGAATGGATCCGTCTTCAACAAGCTGGCGAATGTAGTGGCAATGGGTTTCCACATGCTTTGTTTGTTCATGAAAGACTGGATTCTTGGCAAGTTTGAGCACTCCCTGATTATCACAAAACAAGGGAGTAGGACCTGTCTGGGAAACATGCATATCCGCAAGCATACGTCGAAGCCAAACTGCCTCACAGGATGCCTTAACTGCTCCCCGATACTCTGCTTCTGTTGAGGAGAGAGCCACTGCCCGCTGCTTCTTACTAGTCCAGGTGACAGCACCGGATCCTAGACTAAACACATACCCAGCTGTAGATTTACGGTCATCAACCGAACCGGCCTAGTCAGAATCTGTGTAACCACTGAGTATAGGATCAGAACTTCGAGTGTATAGGAGTCCATAATCATAAGTGCCACGCACATATTGTAGCACACGCTTTGCTGCTATCCAATGATCAGCCTTAGGAGCTGACATGAAGTGGGAAATGTAGCTCACTGCAAAACTGATGTCAGTCTAGTGGCAGTAAGGTAGATGAGGCTGCCCACTAATTGCCTGAATAAAGTTTCATCCACAAGGGGGGAGGATGACTGAGTTGAAAGTTTGAGCCCTGGTTCCATAGGAGTCGTGGCCGGTTTGCAATCCTGCATTCTGAACCTGTCCACAAGAGTTTTGGCATACTTGGATTGAGAGAGAAAGAACCCCTAGACAGTAATGAAGAAGTCTGAAGTCTGTCATATCAAAGGTGCTGCATAAGTCTTGTTTGATCCCATGGATCAAATGTGCAGAGCTGCCAGTAATGATAAGGTCATCCACATAGACAACCACAAACAAAATATCATCACCAATATGCTTGATATACAGGTTCGCATCAGATGGGCTCCACTGAAAGCCATGATCTGTCAGGTATTGATCAATTTTCATGTACCAAGCTCGAGGAGCTTGTTTCAATCCATAGAGTGCTTTAGCTAATCTACACACTTTCTGTTCTTGACCGGCAATCTTGAATCCTAGAGGCTGCATCATGTAGACTTCTTCCTGTAAGTCACCATTTAGGAAAGCACTCTTTACATCCATTTGATGAACATTCCAATTGAGTTGCGCTGCTAGGGCAAGGACAAGTCGTATGGTACTCATCTTGGCTGTAGGAGCAAAAGTCTCCTTATAGTCGATGCCTTCCTTCTGTGAGAACCCTCGAGCCACAAGACTACTTTATACTTGTTTAGGGTTCCGTCAGCTTTGTATTTCACTTTATACACCCATTTGTAGCTGATGGGCTTTTTCCCTGCAGGAAGATCAGAAAGGGTCCACGTGTGATTCTTCTGAAGACTCTGGAATTCAGCGTCCATAGCCTGTTCCCACTCAGATGTACCCTTAGCCTCTGAATAGGTTTGAGGCTCAAAAACACTGTGTAGGTTAGCCATAAGAGCAAAATTTACTGTAGACTGCTGTTTGCTCTTATGTCTAGAAGTTCTACCTTCAAGGAGCTCATCATCCTGGAGATCACCAATGGTTTTAGCCCACCATTTAGGCCGAAGAGTAGAGGAACCAATATCAGGGGGAGGTGGAGAAGGCTCAAGAACAAAAGGGGCAGCAAGCGGAGGGTTATTTTCCGGAGGAAGCTCAAGGGTGCATTATCAAACACTGATGCTGCATCATCCCTCCCATCAGGTGGACCTACCGGAAGAAGAACACTGTGAGGCTGATCCTCAGAACACTGCTCAGAAGGAGAAGACTGAAAAAATCCTCTGTCTTCATCAAATACTACGTCCCGATTGAAGCTAAGACGACCAGTGGCTATATCTATTAGTCTATAGGCCTTGTGATGATCACTGTATCCTGTCATCATGAGTTTCTGGCTTTTGGAATCCAACTTAGAGCGCTTAGCAGCTAGAATCCAAACATATGCAACTGAGCCAAATACTTTGAGGTGACTGATCTTTGGAATCCAACTTAGAGCGCTTAGCAGCTGGAATCCAAACATATGCAACTGAGCCAAATACTTTGAGGTGACTGATCTTAGGCTTATGGCCAGACCAAACCTCTTCGGGAGTCTTCCCCTTAACAACCTGAGTGGGAGATCGGTTAAGAAGATAAACAACAGTAAATACTGCTTCAGCCCAGAATTTGTTCGGAACACTCCTGTGTTGTAACATGGAACGAGCCATTTCAACAACTGTGCGGTTGCGGCGTTCGACAACACTGTTCTGCTAAGGAGTGTAGGGTGTATTTAACTGGTGTTTGATGCCATGAGTATCACAGAAGTTGGAAAAAGCAGAAGAACAAAATTCCCCCTGTTATCTGTCCTAAGAGTCATGATATTACAGCCAGACTCTTTTTCAACTAAGGTTTTAAACTTCTGAAAGGTACTAAATGCATCAGATTTATATTTTAGAAAATACACCCACATCTTTCTACTGAAATCATCTACAATAAGCAAAAAATATTTGCAAGCAGTGATAGAGGATGTATTCATAGGACCACAAATATCAGCATGAATTAACTGGAGTACCTTAGATGCGCGCCAAGATTCTCCATCCTTGAATGAAGACCAATGTTGCTTGCCAGCTTGACAGGCGCCGCATACGCCCAACTGCTGAGTCTGAATATCAGGTAGCCCTGACACAAGTCCCTCCCGAGAAAGCTGAGAGAGATACTGCATGTTTAGATGCCCATATCGCTGATGCCACAAAGTGATGATGGGAGAAACACGAGCTGCTAGAGCCACTTCTGGAGAATCACCAGTGTCAAGAAGCCTGTATAGACCATGATCTTCTAGGCCAACAGCAACCATAAGACTAGTCTCCCTGTCGATAATAGAGCACTTGTGCGCACTGAACACTACATCAAGCTGAGGAGAGTTCCTCATAATCTGGCTGACAGCCAACAAATTAATTTCCATACCATGAACATAGTACACATTCAGAAAGATGAGTGTGCGCCCACCAGACTGGATCTGAATTGTACCTCTGCCAACCACTGTGTACTTTTCACCTCCGCCAAATACCACGGAATCACTGAAAGGTGAGAAGTCAATAAACCAGTCACGCATGTGAGAGAAATGGCGTGATGCACCAGAGTCAATGTACCAGGCAGAAGACGGAACATGATCTGAAGACCTTTTAGCCATAAAGGCGTAAAAGGCAGAATCTGTCTGCTCGAAATGTTCTGCAACATTTGCTGTCTGATGGGGCCCTCCCTGTTTCTTCTGTTCAGAAGCAATCCTTTGTCGGCAATCTTTCTTCATGTGGCCGAACTTGTGACAGTAATTACCCTGCACACTTTTTTTCCTAGCCAGATCAAAAGGCTGAGAAGAACCTTTCTGCTGAAAGGACAGAGAGGACTGATATTTGGCAGCAAAAGCATTTTCCGAGGACACCAAACTGCTATTTCCAACGATCCTACTGCAGGAGTTTGGTGCATAACTCTGGAAACTTCAGATCAACATTTGTGGTGGTAATGTTGAGTGTTTCTATGAAGTGTTCATAAGAGTTAGGTAGACTTTTCAGAGTGATGACTACCATATCTTTTTCCTCCATGGTCCGACCAATGGCTTCGAGCTGATCTTGAATGTCTTTAATCCTGTTAAGATGTTCCTATAAAGACATATGTTCGTCCATCATGATGGAGAACAACTGATTCTTGAGAAAGAAGGCTCTGCTCTTGTCGGATGTCTCGTGCAATTCTTTAAGATGTTGCCAAATTTCAGTAGCTGTTTTGCCGGAAGGAATTTGCGGTAACTGATCATCAATGACAGAAAGTTTGAGAAGCATAACAACCTCTCGATTTCGATCATCAAACTTATCTTGATCGGTACCAGCTGTACCAGGACGGAGCTCTTTGGCCAAAACAAGTTGGTCAAGACGCCTGTTAGCGCTTGAAATTTCACCTCAGGCTGAGAAAGGTAAACCTCAAGGCTACATCAAACCATTTAGCCTCGTAGCTAGCCCTACGGGGCATGAGAAGGCTCTCTCCGATCAATCTCGGTAGATCTTCAATGGGATGAGATGACCAACACGGTAACACTGATATTAGGCTAGTAAACTGGTTATAAAGGTTGATTTTGGGGGGGGTTTTTGGTGGCAAATTGAGGAGCTGCAATTTAGGGTGCGGGGATTGGACAAAGTTTCTGCAGGGGGGTCTTTGGGGCGAGGTAGGAGCCTGTATTGATGTCTTTAGCTGAAGTGGATGATTAGGAAGAAAGATAAGAAGGTTAAAGAGAGCAAACAATGAATTTGAATTCTCTTTAGACAGTAGAAAACATAGAAATTAAACAAATTTAAAAGTAGAGCATGGCAAACATGAATTCTAACTTTATCACTTCATTTGTTTAATATGCAGCAGTATAGAAAGGAAATGAATCACATAACAAAGCTTACAAGAATATGAAGAAACACACCATCAACACATGAGTCCACAAGAATCCCAAAGATGACTGCAAAACCCTGGTCTTCCTTAGCCAAAAATTGCAGAGATACAAGTGATAATACAATGATAGCTTCTCCCTCAAGAGTCCAACCATGAAAATGAGCAAGAAAGTACATAATATAGATGATCTAACCTCTTTCCCTGCCTCCATGGGTCGAACTCACTATCCTAGGAGCTGTTTGAACCACTTCTAAACTAAGCACTAGAAAATAGGCAGTCAAAACAACTTGCCTCTATAAACTTGGAAACCAGTTCATACATTCAATTTTTACCCTTTACATGCAAGAATCTTCTAGAAGAGTTAAACAAGAGTAAAAATATCCAAAAAGTGTCACAATTACATCCAAGAGGACCACCATCCACCTCAAAAAGTCAAACTGGAGCCAAACTGCGTTTTCTGGGCTGAACTGGTCAAATCTGGCAAAGTTTCCTCAATGGGTCGCGCACATTTCCTCAACGGGTCGCGCACTTTGGAGCTCTGTTTGGAGGCCTTCCCGGTGTCAGAATTAGGTGCAGGATAGCTCGTTGGAAAGGTCTCTGAGTCTACTTTCCAACCCAACTGGAATTTTTGGATTTGGAGGTCATTTGCCCAGTCAAAAGTCAATTCTCCCAAGACTGCTTCTGCAACTCAAAAAAGGGGCAGAAAGTCAAATTTTGCCTGTATTTTGACCTTCTGGAGGCCCAAATCCCCATAAAAACTCAAGTCCATCCATAGGCATGTGTAACTTTGCATGACAAATCTAGAAATGTTGAGTTTTTGCAAAACGGAGCTACGATGACAAAGGGTCTCACCGGGGGTGAGACCCGTTGAGAAGCCAAAACCTGTAAATTTCCAAAATTACCCAAAATTCTCAAAATTTTTTGGGATTTGAGCTGTGGCTAGGCTATTGAGTGCCTTGATCCTTCAGTGAGGCCTCAGCCAAGATATGGAGGGGATCGGGCCTCTTTCTCCTTTTTTGTGCCTTGGCCAACCGCCTTGGATCCGACGATTGTAATTTTGACATTTCTCTAAAACCATGACACCTGTGTAAAAAGTGAAGGAGGTTTTTCTTCCTTGGCATGTTGTGAGCAAAAACCTCTCTCAGTTTTGCAAAATTCATCTCTGATTGCTCTGAAACATTGTTTGAGTGAAACTTATCCCGATGTGTGAAACAAGGAATTTTGTCGAAATGGAGCGAAATGAAGGGGATAGGGGGCTTCTAAATTCTTGGGGAAATTTTTGGAAGTAGGGAGGGATGTTAGGAAGCAGGGGAAAGTGGAATCTCAGAGATTGAGTGAGGGGAAGGGGTCCAAAAGGGCAAAACACAGGCCCAACCTAGAAAATTGCCAAGTTGTAGCTAGAAACTAGGGTTTGTGCAAAAATGAGGAATTTGGCGGATCTAAGGGATGGGAAGTGTTTGATAAGGTACTTTAAGGATAGGGGAAGGTGTATGAACATCAGGAAACAAGTTTTGCCAATGATTTGACCGTCCAAGAGAAATTGCCTTCAAAACCCTAGGAGAGGGAAATGACCTTGCCTAGGCACAACTGAAGCATGAATAAGGTGTAACATGACTCATTAGACACTGAGATGATAATGACAACCCTATGAATGATGATAGGCTCAGCTGAATGATGACATGGACTGACATTTGGGCAAACCCTAGACCTAATGCCTAGTGACCAAATTTTGCTTGAAGACTCACTGAAATGACAAAATTTGACCTTGACACTCTGAGACCACTTTGTAAGAGCATATTTGATCACTGTAGGAAGGCTGGAAAGACTGACACTAACAACGCCTATATTCAAAAATGGTCAACATTCTCTGTTTCCAGATGTTATAATTGGTGCCATTAAAGCGTTGACTGCCTTCCAACATCAGATTGGTTAGCGAAGCCATCTGCACTTTTCCCAAGACACAGAAAACACCAAAGAAATCTGGCACAAATTTTAATGCAAATGTCAGCTGATCCGGACAAAAACTCACAGATGATGGTGTAAAATATGAAGAAATGCCAAGAAAAATTTATTTTTCCACGCAGATTTTACAATCGTTGACTGTAAAAAAAACTGTTATGTACTTACGTGATACTGCCCCGGCTCAGATTTTATTTCGCCACGCGGAAAGAGAAACCTTTGAGTAGCGTAATGCGTATTCTGATGGTGGGTCTTGAAGCACACTGGAAGCACTTGAAAACGCTTGGAAAGATCCGTTGTAAAAAAAATGTCGCTGCCACACGAAATACCTCTGCTGATTATCCGAAAAGATCCGCTGCCTCTCCAATGCTGCCACGGTGCAATGAGCTAGAATGCAAGTTCACTTTCTGTAAGGTTGAGATATTCTCAGAAGTCCATGCCTGTCACTCGCAGAGATTTGATAAATTCGTAGACTGTGGAATTGTTCTTCCTCGCAGCTCAGAGTAGCACGAATGAATTATCTGACGCTTCGAGGAACACTATATATCCGTTTTGTGTACTGGTCGCAATTTTCCTCCTGAAGCATGAGAATAGCCGATCTGCGCAATGTTGAGAAGAAACCCTGGGCTGTGATTCGATCGACAGCCACTTCCCGCTCCGTCTTAGTCGACCTCTCTAAATTTGCTCGTTGTTAACAAAGACGTTTCCAACCCTCAATGGGCGTTGCTCAGAACCTTCTCCAAACAGGGCCAGTTACCTTGGATGCAAGAATGCAAGCACGGGTAGAGCTGGCAAGAGCGAACGATGGCCACTACGTATGAAGTTGACGTCCGCGTGCTTGAATGCAATGTCCACGCAAAAAAAAATCCCGCGTGCACTCCAAAAAAGAATTGTGTGGAGATCAGGCGTGTCCGTCAACTTTAAATTGCTGCCGTCATGTGATACTGGCAATGTGATAGCTGCGGATCGAATCCGGACTGTAACAAATAACCTGTGTGTAGAATGAAACCCAGATTCTGAGAAAAAACTGAATCGTGGAGCAGAAAAACTGTGATCAAATGGAGTCCAATGTAGGCATGTAGCAAGAAATCCCGTAGAAAAAACCAACGTACGCACGCTGAATCGTTTAATGCAACCACAATCAATCGATTGCAGGCACTAGTTTCCACGGAATGGCCCAGATCCAAAACCACGCACAGTGACCCTAATAGAAACTGAAGAAAAAAATTCTCCACAGAAGAGCAATTTCGAAATATTTTTCAAACTATGAAAAATTATTTCGAAAAAAATACCTGAGCTCTGATACCATAAAACAATGCGAAACACGCATGGATTTCCAATGAATGAATTGAATTGATGAGAAAAATGAAGCTCAATAATAATACAGAGATATTTACAGTAATAGAAACATCAAGTTTCTATTAGGAAATAGAAACAATCAGTTTCATCTAAGAAACTGCTAAAAAGATAAAAATAGCAACAGCTAATAAGAATGAGCATTAAACACTAAATAGTATTATTCTAATACAACCACATGTCAGAAATCATCTTGTATTTCAATTGGATAGAGAATTTTGATAACCTCCTCAATGCTCATTGTGCCTATATGGCAAGGTACATACTTTAAATTTTCTAAGTATTCTTCCAGAGTTTCACCTTCTTGCTGTTTGGGATGTAAAATATCCTTCTTGTGATCTATCGTCGAACAATTTTTGTGATATTTTTCCAAGAAAGTCTTTTTGATTTGGCTCCATGTCTTTATTAAATCCCTCTCCAGGTTCTTATATCACCTCATAACAGAATCTTTTCTTGCAGAGGGGAAGACCTTGAATTTTGGTTGGTCTTCGACACTGTCAAACCCTTTATAAAGAACTTCAGATTCGAAAAAGAACATCTTTGGGCCTCTAGGAATCATGCCCATAAATTGAGGAAGTGCATTAGGTGGGACTGTCTTCTCTTTCCCTAAAGATTCATCAGTTGATGGTAGGGAAATGGGAAGCACAATAGAATCCCCATTGTTTTTTTCTTGTGTCCCTTTTGGTGGTAACCATCTTATTCTTTGAAATGAATATTGCTCTAGTCTCCTTTGAGGAGAAGTAGGTGCCACCATCCACTATGTGCTCCAATCAGATTTCAAAGGGTTTATGTGCCAATGCTCTGATTTTTTTTGTCCAAGAGGTGTGAAGTGCACATCCCTGGGTTTTCTTTGGGAAAGATTTGTAACATAACCAATTAAAACAAAAACCCCACAACATCTTGATGATGTATGCTTTTGGTATGCATCCTTGTCATTCTACTCACAACTCTGTCTATAGATTCATTCATCAAAAGAGATAAATCATTCAATTCTGAGTGGGCAACTTATTTTTTATGTTTTCAATTCCCTCACTTGTTTGTTGAGATACAATTTACAGCAGTGTTGATAATATCGCCGATATCTCGGCGATATTCGTAAATATCGCGCTATTTTCTGCGAAACGAGATATCGGCCGGAAAATATCGCGATATTTTCCCATTTTGAAAATCGCGCGAGAAATCCGATATTTCGGCGATATTTTCCAAAATATCGCGCGACGATTCTAAATATCGCGGCTGGGGTTAAAAAAATTACGCCGGGCTGTATAAATGAATTTTTTCGCTTTCTGTTTAGTCATTTTGCTGCGAAGGAGGCCCGAGGGTTTGAGGGTGCTGTCGTTTTCCATTGGGGCGCTGAAACGGTGCTGTCGTTTTCGTTTGAGGGGCGCTGGAAGGTTGCTGCCAACGACGGTTTTCCATTGGGGCGCTGTCCACTGATACAGGTACCTTCAGGCTTCAATATATGGCATATGCCTTACAGTTACAATATATGCCTTCAATATATGCCTTATACACGTAACACGACACAAATATATGGCATATGCCTTATACACGACACAAATACAACCTTGAGAATATACTGACCGTAGGGAATACAGCTGTGCTGTTGGATAATTGTAGATTAGGTATAAGACTCAATACTCCATTTACTATTTGCCGACTCTGTGTGAATCCTCGTTCTTTTGAAATAACATTAAGGAGAACCTACTTTAATATGTTGGCCATCACTTTGGTGATAATTTCATGGCAAAGAGCTTATATTTTTTCCAGGTGGAAACATTATAACTTATATTTTTCCGAGGAAGCATTATTACACTCAAGGATAAAGGTAAAATTCTTCAATAGCCAACAACTTTCCAATCCCTTCAGTTCTTCAATAGCCGACAACTTTCCAATCCCTTCAGTTCTTCAATAGCCAAGATATTGTTTCCCTTTAATTTCTAAGTGTTTGATTGAAGTTGATTGAAAATCTGTCCAGTTCAATTATTCTATTTCTATTTATGCGGTGGCTCAATGGAAAGAGATCAAAGCACACCATAATGACTTGCTGTTTTTCCTGAATTGTAGAGGTCTGCACCTATGATTTTCTGGCATATACATAATATCATTTTTAATCCTTAATTAAAGATCATTCCAAACTTCAAAAAGGTTCACCCATTCATAATCCTTTATGCAAGAATGTATGGAAGATAGAGTTTTGATACTGGACTTCTGTTTCACATTCTAGTGTGAAATATGAATGCACCCTCTTATTGCCATTTTTCATTCACATTGCAAAATGCAAATAATGTAGTAATTTTTTTTTAATGAGGTTGTTATTACTTATTATTTTTTCATTTTGTGTTGGGGGGTTTAATGCCAATTTTTTGTTTTTTTTGTGCCCTAGGTTTGAATTAGTTCACTACAAATGTCAAATATGCCAAAAGCCTTGGACCCATTTTGGGAGTATGGGGAGGCTGTTGGTGGGGCAAATCAGGGATATATATCATGCAACTTGTGTGGGACCAAGATGTCAGGAGGGATTACACGATTGAAATACCATCTGGCTAAACTCTCTGCATATGATGCAGATGTGATGCCTTGTATGGTTTCTAGTGCAGAGGTTATACAAAAAGCTCGTGAAGCAATTGCTGAACAAGACAGAAAGAAAGCTGCTAGGCAGAGGCCAATGGTCTCAGATAGATAGCTGCTAGTTTTATTTGTTTTGCAACTTTTGCTACATATAAGTTTATAACTCATGATGATGAAATACTTTTAAAGTTTTATATATGTGATGTTTTGTTTGAGTCCTTGATTGGACAATTATCAGTGATCACTATCAGGGATCAGCAGGATATGTGACATTGTGATGTTATTTTGTTTGAGTCCTTGATTGGACAATTATCAATTTATCACTATCAGGGATCAGCAGGATATGTGATGTTATTTTGTTTGAGTCCTTGATTGGACAATTATCAGGGATCCACAGGATTTGGTATCGCCTTTGAAGTTTGATGTATCATTTCTATTTGACATCATATATATCAATGCCTTCTTCATATTTATGTGCCAATGTGTTTAGTTCATGTTGTTATTGCTTTATATGTTTAGAAATCTGAAAAAAATGAATATATTATGCATTTTTTATGCTTGCTGATATTTGCCGATATTTTCGCCGATATTGCCGATAAGATATTTTCTGGACACTCGCCGATATTTTCCCGATACCGATATTATCAACACTGATTTACAGTGCTGAAAGAAAGAATAACAATTTGCATACTAACCTCACAGAAAGAGGATGGAATTGCTACGCCGAGATGTAAAAATGTGCATACGAACAAGAGAGAAAAGGGATGGATTTCCCATTCTGAGATGGGGGCACAACGAACTGACAATCTGTGGTGTATATTGAATGCCAAGGCAAATCCACCAAAGAGGAAAGAAACATCCAACATTCAAAAGTTCGGTTTTGTTCCCCCCCTGGTCCCCCTCATGCTTCATGTGTTGTGTGTGCATGGTGTAAGGATGACCCATGGTTTGTCATGATGGACATGCACATGGGGGATGTCTTACTCACTGTTTCCTAGACCTTCTATGGGTGCTTATGTGGTATTCTCCCTTGGAGCATTGAAGTCTTGCATAGTGTTGGTGGCTTCTGCATGTTGTGCACACATGGAAATTGGTTAGTTGCTTGAGAGGATGCATATCCCCTACATTAGAAGATGAATGTTGGACATGTTGGAGCAGGGTGTTGAGCCCTTGATGGCATGGGCACACTCGGATCACTTGCATGGAGGTTTGCACTTTACTTGAGGATGCTTGGGTTGAAGGGGTGATCATGTTGGTAGGGTGGACTTGGAGGAGCACATGGTTTAGGAGTGTTGGAGCTTTGGAGGCTTGAGGAGGTGGATTGTTGGACATGTTTCATGGATCAGTCATGGCTTGGAGTCTTGCTTGTTGGATGACATCACCTTAGAGCTCGACATGTGTCTTTTGGAGTGTAGTGCTTCACTTGTGTGAGCTTATTTGAGAGTTAGGCTACTTGTAGTGGACTAGGTCCACTCTATATTGTTGACTAGGTCCATGAGATAAATAGAGCAATTATGCAAATATATAATAGAATATTGAGTAATGAATGATGGAATATGAATTTAATATTACAAAGAGCCTTGTGAAGGTGTACAAATATACATTGATTGGTCACGAGGCAAAGGGGTGTGCGACCCTTGGCTTTTCATTAACCATTATTCTTATTCTTATTATTTTGTTTAGTATTTATTATGTTTATTTATATTACGCCATCCTTGTCTTTGAAATGTTCCTTTTGAAGGTAAAGCCATACTTTGCCTCTTGCATGAAATTGATGATCTACATGGTGTTGATCATGTTGGATGTTATGCTTCTCTCTATTGTTGTGCAAGTAACCTTGAATTTATTGATGGATCTTTTTGATGTGGTTTATAAACTTTATAGCTTGCCCATGTGAAATGACCTCCTTCACTGTTGTTGCCTTTAGTATTGGACCTAAAATAGCTAATCTTTTGGCAAAAATCTGAGACATGCTTCAAAATGGGAAGTGCTAGTGGCACAATGTAAAGTGTGGTTGTAACTATGCTACACATATTGCATATTGAAATCCCAACTTTTCGGATGCTAGTGCTTAAAAATGTGCAACAAGTGAACTATGGTGCAATTTCCTACGTCTACACGACCCTTTGTTTGATGGTGGAAGTAAATACTCCTCTTTAGCTTTGTAACCATCATTCTCTGCAACTCTCACCAAAAGTAGCTCAAAAATCTACTATCATGGTTGGAGACAATTGAAGATGGTTTGGCCAAAGTGCACGTGTACCTTCTCAAAGAACAATTATGTTGCTTGCTGTGCGATAACTATCTTGTTGCATGGTATCATCAGAGACATCTCACTGAAGCAATCCACCACTACCATAAGATAATCACTGCCCTTGCTAGTGATGAGTAGACCTTGGAGGAAATTCATTGAAATTGAAATGGAATATACTTGCCCAGTTTTTGGTTTGTTGCCTTTGACATGCTAGATAGAATGTAATCCTTCATGACCTTTGCAAATTGGTGGTTGTCTTCTCCACTTGAAAGTGCCCAGATAATTTGGAATAGTGTGCCTCACACAACAATTGTAATCTGTTATCTCCTGTTGGTGCACAAATAACTCTTAATTTGTACAGTCCCATCCTTTTGCTGATAATCGTGGAACTTGTCATCTTGCAAGCCTACACTGAGATGTGCAGGACTGCATAGATGTGTGCAAACTGCGAAGTATGGTCAATGCACATAATCTTGTTTAAAAGCATTGATATCAAATTGCTGGATGTTGTACAACAGTGGTGAATCAGACTTTTGTAGGTCTGGAAAGGAAATCTGCAACTTTATTTGTGCTTCCCTTCTTGTACTTGATCGCTCTGTTAAATTGCTGCAAATATGTATTCCACTTCCTGTGGAGCATGTTCTCAATCTTGCTCTACATCTGGAGGAACTACAGAGGCTTGTGATTACTATGAAGGAGAATCCATCTTTTTACAGCTTGTACCTATGTGATCCTGCATGTCATCCTCCATTTCTTTTTGTGTCTGAAAGCAAGTCTTAACCAGAAACTGTGTTGTAATCAAGAAGCTGGGAAGGAATTGTAGCATCCCCTTACATGCACTACAAACCATAGCATGGGTAGCCACTTATCTACCCATTAAAAGATTTTGGGCCATCAAGAGACCATTTCAATATTACATAATAAATATGGCTTTTTGTAGAAGCCCAAAACAATTTGAATGCATGCATGGGTGCCGTTAACAAAATGCAACAGAATATTTAAAGATATGCTTTTTGAATTCATGGCAGCCACGCCTATATTCAGAACTAAGCACATTCACATACACCATGCCCAATATGCATATTTCCATAATATAAAATTAAACTCAAATTCACAATAAACATATTTCCATAAAATAAGATAAAATTAAATTGCAGATTTATAAGTAGAGATAGAATATTTATCTTTTATCCCAAGATGGTCCAAGAAACTTACTGTGTACAAGCAATTTTCCATTCAACCATAGGCATCCAGTGCATATGCCACCCCATGTTGGGCTATTAGGCTGCTAGGGTGATGGAACCAAGCTACAAACTTAAATCCCACTCAAACCATCCCAATTGCTGTCATGGCTTACCAAATCTGCTCAGTTCAGGGCATGCCAGGCATCTGATGGAACCATCAATCAGTCATGCCATTCTCCCAGGTTTTTAATAGTCTGCTTAGGAATCTCATTCTCCTTCATTGATCTTCAATGGAGGTAGAAAGAGTTTGATTTGCTGATTGCCTTTTGGAAATAACCTGGGAGAATAAAACTTGGGCTCGCAAGATACCAATGAGCAACAATAAACAGTGGTCGAAGGATTCCTGCTTTCCTAGTCTCTATTGCTTATCTACAACCTATATATCCCTCATTCAAGTTTTGCAATTCACTCTTCACATTTGGTTTTGGTCATTTTCAGATTTAGATATTGAGTAACTATCAAGAATGTGGCATGAGGAATTCTTGTGGAGAGAATACACATTAGAATGATGCAAATGAGAATGACATTTGATAATGAGAGAATGATTTTCCATGAAGTAGGAGAATGGACTCTTCACAATTTTCCAAATTGATCGCACTATGCCCATGCTTTCATAACTACATGAGGTAGACTTCCTCATCAATGTCTATGTGCATTTATGATTGGCTTTCTAAGTCAAAGCTGGTGGATGAGCTTCATTTAAGGCACATGGTGGAAAAGATATGAGTTTCTAATTGACACTTGGCAATAGAGGATTGCTTTCCCCTAGGCTCCCTTTCCTCTTCTCTTGTGGAATTGTATCCTTTCTCATGCTCTCCACAATAATCTTGGACCTTTATAGATATTCAACATAAACATTTACATAGATTCGAGTGCTCTATGGTAAGTCTACCACTTGTTCTATAAAGTATTTTTATTCTACATGCTTAACCATTCAACAATTGGCCTTTGGGCTCTGCATGAGGAATCCATGCAAGCATTTTCACATGATTTACACGTGGTCATTTATTTAATCTCACATGGCCTGAATACTGTCATTATAACCACACATTTACAATTTATACATAATTCTGTCCAATACATTCCAAGGATAAAAAGACTCAAAACTAGGGTGGATGCTCCAATACCAACTTGAATCAAACTGGGGCAACGAGTATGCTCAACAAAAGTAAGTGAAACCACAATGACAAACTATGAAGGAATTCAATTCATAATTTCATATATAATTTCATATATTATGTCAAGACATGAAAAAGAAATTAGATTTATGGAAAAGTATTAAATGGAACAGATTAGACAATTGACACAATGTTTGGGTTGAAAATTTCATTTCCAAGATTTCATTAGTTAAACTATATGTACAATAGGGATATGAACAACATGAAGCATCAACTACCAAACCCTAACCAATTATAGTAAATAGAATTCATGCTTATTATGATTGACATAATATTTATGCAAATATATGAGAAGATATATTGAACAATAGATAATTGATAAGATGATGACTGCAATGAGCCTCAGGATAATATACGTATATGCATTGATTGGTCACAAGGTGAAGGGGTGTGTGTCCTTTGACATTTCATTAACTCCATGATACTACTTCTACGATTATTATATCTATTACTATGCTCATAACATTGTCACGTCCTTTGGGAATGCTTTGCCTTCAAAACATAATAAATAGTATTCTTTCTAACTGAGCTAGTTTGACTTTATCTTTATATTAGGCGAGTTTTAGGGGTTTGACTTTATTCTTGCTTCGAGTTCCTCAATGCATCATTGGTTGCAAGCAAAGAGTTCCTCAATGCATCATGTAGGCAAAGTTTAGGGCACGTCCTTTCTGCCTTTAGGCCATTTGCAGAATTGTCTCTTTCCTTTGTAAAGTTTGAACTCTTGGCGAATTTGTTTCGAGTAGGGATCGATACCCCTGCCTATTTCTCCGCTTCTTTGAGATTCTTGCCTTTATAGGTCCCTTGGTGTGGATTTGTTTTTGTTTTTTGGAGGCCTCCAAGTTACTTAGTTTATGGCCATCTCTCTGGATCTCCTTCTTTGAGATCGATACCCCTGCCTATTTCTCCACTTCTTTGAGATTCTTGCATTTATAGGTCCCTTGGTGTGGATTCGTTGTTGGTTTTTGGAGGCCTCCAAGTTACTTAGTTTATGACCTTTTCCTTCCTCCTTTCAGGTGCTTTCTAAACACTCTCGGTCACCTCCTATGTGTAAAATAGGACTTCAACATGGTGATCATAGAGGACATGCATAGGGAGTAGATTCAAGTTGCTTGGATTGCACCTCCTAAGGGTATTTGTCCTAAGATGCCTTTCTATTTTGAGCACTTTTGGTAGTTGAGAAACAACCTTATTGTTAGACTTGCTTATATGCACAAACTTTAGACGCATGCCCTCAAGATTTCCCTTGGCTAGTTTTGGGGTGGTTGTCATCTGTTTTGGTTAACATTGATTACCACTTTCATCTCCCTGATAGCATTTGTTAACTTTGCAACGTACAAGAGATTGAGTTAGAGGAGCACCTCATCTCGTATGTCATTTATTATGAGATCAAGGGGAGGTTTATGTTCTCTACTAGGATTTAAGTGGCTGTCTCTCCACATTTTTTCATTATCCAGATCAAAGATGTTTAACTCTTTTTCTGAGGTTTATTTTAGGCATAGATCATAGTCCTTGTGTGGATCTCCCTATACAAATCCTTTTTGGAAGATCACCTCTTTCTTCTCTGGTGTCTTGTCCACTCGCCAACATCAATCGATAGATAGAGGTCCATGCCTTTTTGGATATCATATTGGTAATGGGTGTGATCTAAAATTTACTCTTGATCCCATCTTCTTCTCCTTGATGGATTGGCTGACTTCCATGATACTTTTGAGGAGCTCCTACCCAGACCCAAGGATAGACTTCACTAGGCTGACAAACAAATCAACTTTAGAAGGCCCCACAACCAGATTCCCTTCGCTTAGAATAATACTGTATAGCCTTTGTTGAGCAACTCGTCATCAATTCAGAGACGCTTCTCCCTGGTGTTGATTGTTAGGAATGACGAGCCACCTTGATCTAGGACCCTTGAAGGGTTGCTCATAGGATTACACAGCTAGGCCCCCTCAGCCTTGGGTACTCTCTAGATGACATTATCAAATAATGCATTGCCCCCTTTATGTACTTATTAGTGGAAATTTCCTCTCCCACCTTTTTTGGCATTTGCTTTTAGTTCTATCACACCTTGTCATGTTCTTGGTATAACTCTGCTTTTTCTCTCATTTTGCGTTTCTTTCTTTTAGCCATGTTCTTAGCTTTCTTTGTTGTCTTTGACATTCTCACTATGTAGTTACATTGGATGTCCTGTTTTTGCCCCATTGACATACTGTTGTGGTCATTGTTGGACATTAATAAAACTATCTTATATTATGTACTTTTCTCATATGGCAAGAGGAAGTAATAAATTTTACATTCATCAAAAGAGATGATCATCCTTTCTTAATTATTTGGGATTAATGTCCCACAATCATGTTTTAATGTGCAAGTAATCCCTTTCAAACAATTAAAGCACATGCTTTTATTATATACACGAATATTAAACATGTGACATTTTAACTTTTCAAAAATCATCGAACTTGGTTTGCATCCACTTGGGGTGCAAGTAAAACTTGTAGTCTGTTGTCTATCCAAACTCACCTGCAGGCAGGTGCAGGTGGACACTTATAAGAATTGACCATAAACAAAAGGACACATGGATATGTTTTAGCTTGTTGCATTGAGAGGTGACCTACAACCTAGTATGGGGTAGATGTGTAGGCATTAGATGTTAGATCTGTAGGTGTTGGATAGATAGACGTTAGATGTTAGATGTGTAGGAGTTAAATATGTGAATAGTTTTTAAATGTTCGGCTCATAAGTATACATATGTTATGTTTACTTGGTTAAATTACATTAAAAAAATAAATCAGAAAAAAAGAATAAATAAAAAATTAATATTTAATAATTAAAATAAAATTGAGATAAAATAGCAAATTTAATGGAGGTTTTTGGGCTTAAGATTTTTGCAACCCATGGTTTTGCCCATGTTATTTTTCTCTAATGGCCAAATTACATAAAAATAAAATAAGATAAAATAAAAATAAAAATAAAAATAAATAAAAATAAAATTTATGAATTTTTTTTAATAATTTTAATAAAATTGAGATAAAATAGTAAATTTATGGACGGAGGTTTGTGGGCTCCAGGTTTTTAGAACCCATGGTATTCTTCTCTAATGGTCAAATTACTAAAAATTTAAATAAAATAAAAGAAAAGAAGAGAAAAGAAAAAATTAATAGTTAATAATTAAAATAAAATTGAGATAAAATAGTAAATTTACGGAGGGAGGTTTTTGGGCTTCAGGTTTTATTAACCCAATGGTTTTGGCTATCATATTCTTCTCAAATGCATCCTATTTAAAGGTATTCTTCACTAATGTGAGATGTTCATTGAAATAAAACCTTTTAACTAGATCAAAATAAATCCTAATTTCCACAACAAATATCATAACCCTGAGCAATTTTCATATCCAATGTGGCAAAGAAAACCACTCAATAAAGGCACACTTCACGAAGACTTTATAGCTCTGTGATGCATGTCTTCTAGATAAAACTTGGAAAAATAACCTTGCTCACTTTGTTACATAGTCTTCAAAGATTAGATCTTTTCAGGATGTTCTGTATGTTATTCATTTTATTTTATATGTTTGAAATTTTACTCTTCAGTGTGAAGAGAAATACGAGCATGAAAAAAATAAAATCTGGTACTACCTTTTGTTTATACTTTTTTAATCCACATCAAAATTTATTGGAGTGGCTCAGTTTACACTATATCAACCATTAGTTTTAACGTCTGCATCAAAATTCATTGGAATGTCTTTCAGATGTTCATAATAACTTAGTTTAGATACAATTGTTATTGAATTTTATTTAGGAGATCGAATGATAACATTAAAAATAAAATTAAACAAAGGATAGTTAATATCCTCGACTCCTACAAAGACAAAGGTATATATTCTTATTGAGTTTTACGATATAGCAGAGAAGCTTATTAGGTTTTACGATCTAACAATAGAGCTTCAAGTAGACTTTCTTAACTACTGAGCTATATATATATATATATATATATATATATATCAAAACCAACCTAGATCCATCTTAACTCTGGATCTATTAAGCGCCAAGAGGGATCAAATCTCTCGAGGTGCAAACATTTCCTCAAGTTTTGCATTCAAAAAAAGAGGTTTGCACCACGAGAGATTTGATCCCTCTCGGCACTTAATAGATCTGGACTTAAGATAGATCTAGGCTGGTTCTTACTTATTCTACGTATTGGGACTCAAAAGACCATCTTTGACATACACAAATGATGATAGAATAGGGTCAAATGATGGGTCATTTCCAGTCCCATCACAAGCCAATCATGGAAATTTGCAAGGCTTTAATGGCCATTTTGTATTCAATGGAGGAACATGAAAGAAATTATCATTCTCAATCAAATAAATTATCGTTCTTTCCCATGGTTGGTGGAACCTCCCACTATTCTTGAAATCTCTGTTTAAAGGAAAACCAAAAAGAGAATTTTACCTGTAATGAATGAAATGCAAGAAAAGTAAAATATAAAGGTGAAAGTGATATCATTTTTAATGTCAATTTCATATTCATATTTGATTGATTTTTCTTGAATTGGCTGAATTAATGCCATTGTTTCTGCAGATTTTGAAGGATGATGCCACTAGGGAGCAATATGATTATGCTATTGCCCATCCAGAAGAGGTTTGCTGTTTAAGATATAGTTGCTCAATTTTTAAACTTTTTATAGAAGAATGTTGCTTGTGTGTTGTTATATATCAAGGTGATTACTTTTAAGTTTTAAATTTACAAGTATGCCTTTTCAATCGTTGTGAATTTATATGTAGTTTTCTGCAAGGAGAATATCTATTAATTAAAATTTCAATACCATTAGAAATGTATTAGGTAAAAGTTCGAACACTCAATATGCGGAAGTTTGCAGTTTATAAATAGTATGACAAGCTCTATGAAAGAGAGTGCCGTGTACATCTCCATTTTTGGCAGGTTTCAAAATTGCGACTGTGTCCATCATCTCCATACATAGGCTATTACATTTCAAAAGCAGAAACATTCAACAGTGCTACTATAGAAGTACATGTGGACAGATTGAAAAAATGTAACATGAACATTTCCATATATTCCATTCTGGGCCACCTTTGAGCCAGTTGACTTGTGAAATTTGTGCTTCTTGGAGTTCTCAGCTGCTAGAGGAGGTAGGATCTCTTCTTTGACAAGGATGCAGAGCTACCTTTTGAGTGCCCCATTCATGATTTTCTCCAGGCAATATAATGAACCTCTTTCTAAAAGCATCCTCCTCAGCTTTCTCCTCTGTTTTAGACCTAACAAGTGTAGTACAGTCTTTCCAGTAATGGAATGACTTTTTTCTTGAATTCAGACCTCTGGTGAGCATGTAATTTGTCTTTTTCCACAATATTTTAATGCACCCCACTAGTGCATGAAAGATCTTCCCGCTGGTTATTCTCTTTGGCTTCATATTTTTTAAGTTCGAAGAGCTAACGACCTGATTCCTGGCTGCGTACAGGGATAACTTCTGGACCATGAAGTTAGCATGCCACCTTTAGGTGTCAAACTTATTCTTGAGCTGCTTAGTTTTGTTTCTGGAGTCCCTGGGTCGTCCTCTGAACTGTTTCCTTTGATATACCGTTGTCACACTGCAGATTGAAACTAAATTGCGGGTTGAAGAAACACTCTCGACAAAAGCTTACAACGACTGATATGCAAATTAATATGCTTTTTGACCCATTCTTAAGGCTAGATTTGCATTAAGTCCCAATCCTCTCCACGTGGGGTGTAGATGTACTCCACCAACTTTATCTTTGATAGAGGTATGATCACATCCAAACTCCCACATAGGATGAATTGGGGGGTGTACCTAGATCTTGGCTGCTTGGGAGCGGGAGAAGAAGCGAGAAGGCAGAGCGAGGAGCGACATTTTCAAAAGCTCTCGGGTCGAGATCAATTTTGGGAGCAAATTATATTATATATATTTTTATATATTTTGATGCATATATGTCAACAAAGGCATGTAGAATGATGAATTAGTGATAAAAAACATTAAAACATGGATTAAACCATACAACATCATTCGTCTAGTAGTTATAATGTCATGTCCCTTCTCAAACACATTTGTAATAGGGTGCTGTTGTTGAAGTTTCTAAGTTTACTTAGTTAGAAACCCTCCATGCACTTTATCTGATTTATTCCTACCTACTTGTTATTTTCCTTAACAAGTTATTTACAATATAAATACTAAAAATAAACACTAGTGCATGTTCGACATATTACAGATCAACAACTAAAAGAAACAATAACAAACACACCACATGACACCATTAGTTTTGGACTAATGTCCCCGGAAAAACCCAATGTGGGAAAACTGGTGCAGCTATCTGAGGGTTTTCTTATTAAGCAATATCAGAGTACAATTTGGGTGCCGAAATTGGCCTACCCAACAGAGAATTTCCTTGGCAGTAATACCTCTCAGTTTCTGACAAATCTACTGGCTGAAACCCCGGATAATCCTTCCAGCAGCTACTCAGCACCAATCTGCCCTAGAAACCCCAACGTTTGCCCAATCTGGATTGCGTCAGCCTCTCCTAGCCCAGCGCTGGCCCTGCGTTAGCCTATCTTGCCCTGTGTCAGCCCTAGGAGGCCCTGCGTCAGCGCTCTAAGCCTCTGGCGTCAGTTACGCTGGCCTCTCTGGTGCTTTGCGTGGCCCTGCGTGAGCACTTGTTGCTCATGCGTCTCTCTCTCTGGCTGCTTTGCTGCTCTTCGACACTATCTCTGCCTCTCTGTCTCTCTGTACTCAATGCCCCTCAGCTGCTCTCCCGATCACTGATTCTATCTCTCTTAGCAAACCTCGCTTTAGAGAATAGAATGACTGATCACTCTGGTGTATTCTCCAAGTGACCCTCAAGCCTCCTCTTATACTTTTCTCGTTAACAAATCAACCGCTGAGATTAAGTCCCTAATCAACGACTAAGATTAGATCTGGCTTGATCCATGCCTTTTGGACCATTCTAACACAATTTTATATTAATTCACATTAATATTTTATTTTCCCTAAGTTTAGACTTAGGGACTCCATTAAAAATATTAATTATTTTAATATCTCCCAAACTGTTTAGAATATGCCCAAACCCTTTCTGGGTAATGGAGACCTCATGTGCCTTAGCCTCTCCACCAATTTTTGTGGCTAGAGCACATTCGATGCTACCCCAAATCAACAACTGCTACACAGTTTTACACAATTTTGGCTAAGGAAGAGAACCCATCATTTTCGACTTAGGGACTTAGGAGGCAATTCGACTTAATTTGGTTGCTAGTGGAATGTGGGGGCCACCCACATAGGAATTCAAATTGGCCCATTCGAATAGCTTGGAGGGAAAGTCGAATAGGTGGATGGAGGGGCCCACATGAGGCAAGGGAGGCCCAAGGAGTTATAAGGAGGGAGCAACACTCATTTTGGGATTCATTCATACATCTTGCAAACAAAATCACTTGATTGTTCACTTTGCTGTTTAGCTGAGTTAACCGACTGTTTAGCTATGAATCTCTCAAGCGGGAGATTCAACCTCTACTTCGGGGGACCATCCGTGCCCGCCCTAGAGAGGCAGTTCTACAAGGATTTCAGGAGTTCTGGGGTAGTGACATAGCACCGCCAACCAACGCAGAGAAAGGAGTGTGCATTTCTCGGCAGCTAGGAAACACGCAGAGGGATATTGAGGCAAGCAGAGATCTAACTGCTTGTCCGGGAGTTGGGGAGTTGAGGTAGCAGCATTAGACCAACGTTCTTGTTGGGTTTTAAAGCCAGTTGAGCCAACATTCTAGCAATTCGAACTGCTAGGCTGGGGGACAAAGTAGAGGCCACACGATAGATTTTCATCGTACTTGGGAGAAGCTGAGTTGGGCCAAGAGATCATTCGGAGAGTCAGGGATTGGATAGCACGGGTGAGCTCAACATTTTGGAGAAGTTTTCAGGTGGATTTACAGGCAGTTTCCAGCAAGTTGAAATTGGCAGCTAGAGTTGAGGTGAGGCTCCAAGGGGGTCGAAAATTAGAAGTCTAAACCAGCCAAAATCCTTTCTGGGTTTTTCTGGGTTTTTGACAAGGATCCCAAATATAAAGTTTCATAATTTTCTGAGCACCGGAGGTGGGGTTTTAAGCTGTATCTTTGCAGTAGACAATGTAGAATTGTTGGGGATTGAATAGTGCCTTTGGGGGTTGATTTTGGGAAGTCCAAATCGGGCCAAACCATTTTTGGGTTTTTGTGGGTTTTGGCCAAGGAGTCCGGGTTAAAAGCATATAAATTTCTGGGCAGTTTCAGTGCACCTTCCAGCCATTAGAACTTCAACAGAGCAGTAGTTTCTGGGCAGCGCAGTGCAGATTGGTGCTGCAGCCTAGGTGCACAATTCCATCATTTATTGTATTTGACTTGCATAAATATAATAAAATGGCTCAGAAGTTCTCCATTTGCAGCTTTTATATGGGTGTTTGCTGAATATTTCGTTTTTGTAATTTTCTGTACGTATTATTTGCTTGTTATCACTTGTATTCCTATTAAGGATCATTACATATAATCTTCATTAACCATAAGTCCACAAATTACAAGTTCTCATTTATATAGCATGTAAAGGTGCACATAACCAAAATAGCATTGAGCGCAATCCATCTCTGAATCGAAAATACATCAACAAATAGGCTTTAGATGGCCTCTAGCATCCAAAAAATCATGCTACAACAAATACCTGCCTATCATCAAAATCATTGCCTATCTTGAGATCTTTGTCATTAATTTCACCCTCTAAGCATTAAAATAAGATAGAAAAAACGTAGCATGTCAAGTCAAAATTTTGTTTGAGTGATGGGTACATTTTTAGAAGGGTCATGATAGAGGCGTTTGACAACCAATGTCACTAACATCAAGGTACATAGAGGGCTTGGGGGTCTTGATTAAATACGAGTTCCATACCCTAGTACATGACAGAATCCAATGGAAACATTGCAATACCCCCAATTCTGAAATCTTGAAAAACTGGTAAGTCTACAGATTTTTAGTGAGATAATAAAATTCTACTTTCTCCATATGAAATCCAATGAGGTCAGAACCACTCTCAAACATCCTAAGGCATTTCATGGAAATGTTAAAAATTTAAGTAAAAGGAATTTTACTTCAAGAATTTAACATTACCACGAATTGCATATCAATACTAGGGCCATAGGCTTGAATATTAGGCTACCTCACTCAAGAACTCTTATTTCTTTGAATTTTTATTTTTATTTTATTTTTTTTGTGTGTGTTTGGAACATCTTTGCGATTTTTTATTTTTATTTTTAATTATGTAGGAGGGAGCAAATTTTGGGTGCGTGCTCCCAAGTTGCTCTTGATGTGCTCTTGCTTAGAGCGCGCTTTGGGAGCGTATTTGGGGGGAAGGGGGGGATTCCAGGCCCCAATAGGTTAGAGAACTTAATTTTACCATCATATTAGTAAAAGGGGGGTTTAAGTATAGCTTGGATAACCAACCTGTGATCTTATTTATAGAGGTTCTTATGTGCCTGAACTTCCAACCATCAAAACAATTGTTTCCCTGTTTGCATTTGGGAAATTTTGCTCATCATCTCCCATGAAGGCTATGATATTTTCTCATTGATATGATCTATGATAAATTTTGAGTCTTCTTCAAAGTGTGCACTTTTATACCCTTTCCTTAATGCTTTTGTTACACCTAGTACCAAGCCTTCCATCTTTGCTTGATTGTTAAATTTAGTTTCCTACAACTTAGCTTTTAGCTTTTGTAGGAATGTATTGGCAAGGGACCTCCTTGTTTAGAAATAATACTTACCAAATTGTTTTTCTATAAATGTAATATATAAGTTGTAGTTGCAGGGTGGCGAGAGATTGATCCATAAAAGTGCACCTAAATACACAACTTATAAGTACGATGCAATGATCTCAAATCATACTAAAAAATAATAAATCCACATACACATGATGTGCACCCAATATTGGCATGGATCACAATTCTCAAAAGTAATATACTGATGAGTTGCAAAATAATCCCTTAGATATTAGGAGAAGAACTCCAAATAATCCAATTCCATATCATATATTAAAATCATAAGTCAATTCTTTGTAATAATGACCTTATCAGCCTCTTATATATACAAGTTCTCACTCATTTCCCATATTGGCCTACTTCTAGGCTTTCCTACTATTACATATACATTGACCACGATTATACCCCACTAGGCTGTAGGAATTTACAGGGTAAGTTCCTTAGATAGAACACCAAAGGACATAACTCACAAACAGATTACAGATCAGTACACCAGTATTCTTGACGTGGTTAAAACCCTCAAAGAGGGAAACAGTCCACGGCCTGAGCCAACGCAGCCACTTCGGGCAATTTATTAATGTAAAAGAAAGAAAATTTACATACGCTTCTCTCATGAACGGTCACCTTACAAATGACTCTCTATGCTCTTTATATAGAGATCATGGACCAATCGGGTGTTAAGCCATGGATCAAGTGTCGGTAATACCGAGGAGAGAATGAACCTTCGGATCACTTCATGTCTAGAACATATTGTCACCGTTGGATTGTAATTTACAAGAAGTACATAGTAAAGAAACACACTTACCTAACTATACACTAGACCAAGTTATACTTAACTATTTCCCATGTGTTGGAATATCCTAACATCCCCCCTTAAGAACAACTTGGGATAGGATTGAAGGATGTACAAAGATGACACAATAGGAGAAGGAAGGAGGCATTAGAGCCTATCCCCCCTTAGTGACAACTTCCTGAACTCCAACCATAAATCGAAGTTTAGTAAACTTCGCCTCTGTGAGAGCCTTTGTAAAGATTTCTGCAACTTGATCATCGGTTGAACAATATTGCACTTCAAGAACATGGTCATGAATGAGCTTTCTGATGAAGTGCATGTGTAGTTCAATGTGTTTGCTACGCTGATGTTGGACTGGATCTTTGCATAGTTGAATGGCACTTTGATTATCACACCAAAGTGTAGTCGGATGCTGTTGCTGAAAGCCAAACTTTGATAGGATCTGATGAAGCCACAGGGCTTCCTTACTAGCTTCTACGGCGCCACGATACTCTGCTTCTACTGAAGAAAGAGAAATGGCACTTTGTTTCTTGCAAGCCCATGTAATAGGTCCAGAACCAAGAGTGAAGACATAACTTGCAGTAGACTTCCGATCATCAGGGTCACCAACCCAATCAGAATCAATGAAACCAACCAATAGAGGAGATGCTTCTGCACTGTAATGAATCCAAAACTGAACTGTACCTCGAACATAACGAAGTATTATTCTTTTAGCTGCTTTCCAATGACTTTCATGTGGTTTTTGCATAAACCGAGCAATAAGGCCAACAACAAAGGAAATGTCAGGACGTGTATGGGTCAGATACAAAAGTTTTCCTACAAGCTGACGGTATAAGGTAGCATCAACTTCAAGGGAAGTACAAGTGACTGAAAGTTTGACTCCAGACTGAAAGGGAGAAGGGGCTGGCTTACAGTCTTCCATGTGAAAGTGGCGTAGAAGATCACAGGCATACTTGGACTGGGAAAGAGAAATACCTTCTTTGGATTGCAAGACTTGAAGACCTAGAAAATAATGCAAGTGTCATAAGTCTGTCATTTCAAACTGCTTTTTAAGGCTGGACTTCACATGGTTTATAAGGTTGGGATCACTACTAGTAAGAATAAGATCATCAACATAAAGAACAAGAATGATAGGAGACTTACCCACTTTCTTGGTGTAGACAGTATTGTCAGAATGACACCTAGAAAATCCAGTATCTAAAAGAAAGCTATCCATTTTGGCATACCAAGCCCGAGGGGCTTGCTTGAGACCATAAAGGGATTTCTTAAGCTGACATACAAGGCTAGAGTCTGTTTGTATAAAGCTAGGAGGTTGTTCCATATCGATTTCTTCATGCAAGTCCCCATGCAAGAAGGCATATTTAACATCCGTCTGATGGACTTCCCATTTCAAAGAGGCAAAAAGGGAAAGAACAAGGCGGATAGAGTTCATTTTGGCAACAAGGGAGAAGGTTTCAGTATAGTCAATGCCTTCAACTTGTGAAAAACCCCTAGCAACAAGACGAGCTTTATGTTTATCAACTTTTCCATCTGGTCCAAACTTGATTCTGTAAACCCATTTGCATGTAACAAGTTTTTGTGCCTTTGGAAGAGGAACAAGATCCCATATATCATTTGCCAATAATGAACGATATTCTTCATTCATAGTTGTGTCCCAATCTGGATGGCTTGAAGCTTCTGCAAAGGTGTCAGGATCATAATTCGCTGAAGCTTGAGCTAGTAAAGAAGAGGATTTATCGAACTGAGAACGTGTATGTCGCTGATTTGTAGGATCACCTGCAAGAGCACCTGCTGCATCCTGAGTAGCACGGACCCATTTTGGATGCTTTGGAGCTGAAGGAGGATCCCGAGAAGGTGAGGGAGGATTGTCATCCTCGCTGTCATCATCTGAAGAAGAAATATTTTTAGAAGTAGAAGGGATAGAGAGAGGTGGCACATCCGCCGAACTAGGCTCGTAGGCCGATATATTTTCACCAAACTTTACATCTCTTCTAATGATAACAATTTTGGATTTAGGTGGAAGAAGTCTATATCCCTTTGACATCTTCAGAATATCCAACAAAAATACATTTTTCACTCTTAGGTTCCAAGGCTTTATGTTTCTCATTAGGAATATGGGCCCATGCTTCACTTCCAAAAACACGCAAGTGACTTACATCTGTTTTAATTGAGCTCCATGCTTCTTTTGGAGTGATATTCTTTAAAACCTTAGTAGGAGTGCGATTTACTATGTAATTTGCATAGTTAATTGCTTCTGACCAAAAATTAAGACTAAGTCCTTTAGCTTGAAGCATACAATTAGCCATTTCCTTTAAGGTGCGATTCTTCCTTTCAGCTACACCATTTTGCGGTGGAGTTTATGGAACAATATGTTGCATTTGAATTTCATGCTCAGTGCAAAAGTTGATGAATTTGTTGTTAGCATATTCTCTGCCAATTATCAAATCTTAGCTTAAGACTTTGATGTCCAGATTGTTTCTCAACAAAGGCCTTAAAGGCCAAGAACATGTTAAAGAATTCACTCTTGAGTTTTAAGAAGTATACCCAAGTGCGTTTGGAGAAATCATTAATGAAAGTTAAGAAATACTTGTAGCCAGAGAATGAGACAATTGGAAGTGGACCACATAAATCACTATGCACAAGCTGTAAAGGGGCTGAAGCGTGCTAAGAGGCATGTTTTTCAAAACTATCCCGATGATGTTTTCCGAGTACACATCTGAAACAAACACCATCTCTGCAAGATACCATAGGAAGACCTATCACCATATTTTCTTTACATAGATTTTGAAGGGAGCGATAGTTTAAGTGACCAAATCGCTCATGCCAAAGTTTGTTCACTTCATCATTATGAGCAAAAAATACCGAGGGAAGAGATGATGACCCAAAGTTCTTAAACTTAAACAACCTTGTATAATCATCAACAATTCCAGTAGCTAAAGTCTGTCTAGGATCTCTTAGGTGCTTAATTACAACATCGTGAGGTGAAAATTCAACGGTTTTATCTTCACCTGGATGAGTTATCTGATATACAGATAGAAGATTGCAGGATAAGGTTGGAACACATAATACATCATTAAATTGACCATTGTCTAGATAAATAGTTCCAGTGCCTACAACACTAAGAGATCTATCATCACCAACATATAAATTTTTGGTGTTACAATCATTTAGAGAAGAAAACATGGCTTTGTTTTTGGCTACGTGATAAGAAGCTCCAGAATCAATGAGCCATTCATGAGAATGAGAAGAAGAAGATACATTTAGTGCATAACCAGACTGAGATGCTTGACAACCACATGTAGAAAGTGTTATTCCTGAAGATGAAGTTGAAGTTGAAGAGTGCTCCAAATGGATGTTATGCTTCTTCATTGTTGCTTCCAAGGCTTCCATCTTCTTAAAGCATTTGGATTCTAAGTGGCCATCTCGATTACAAAAGTTGCAATGTCTATCAGTCTTCTTCCCTTTGTTTTTTTTTGCCTTATCATTTTGTTGAATTGATTTTTCATTTTTTGAGACTGAAAGTGCTTAGGACCCTTGTTTGGTTTAGGATCATTCTTTTTAGGATGCTGCTTCTTAAGATTCTTTGAATTTGGTTGCTGCTGGGCTGCTAAGGCTTTCTTAGAAGAGTTTTTAGTATTAAGAAGACCAAGATGCAAGAGTTTTTCTTGTTCTCTTATTAAATAATCACAAAAGGCATCAAAAGAGGGGGACTTGTAGGCTTGTCCTTGAGAAATAAAGGCTTCTCTAGTAGAATGGAAGGTGGAAACAAACATAGAGTAGGCTGGTCCTAACTTAGTAAGAATGGAATAGATAAGGCTACCATCTTCTTTCTTAACCTTAACACCTTCCAAGAGAAGTCTAAGGGTCTTGAACTTGGACAAAAAATCTTCAATGGAAGAAAAATTATTGGGCTCCAACGTAAGCAACTCATTTTTGAGTTGATTGGCTTTAATTTCATTTTTAATTCCAAAAACTTTATTGAGCTGTTTCATTGCTTCAGCAGGGGTATCAAGTTTTGCGATATGGAATCTAAGGTCTGGAGAAATAGACATTCCTATCAACCCACGTGCTTGATCTTGCTTATTTTCCCATTTGATTGCCTTATCTTCATCTTTAGTTTTAGATTCTTGTCCTGACAGTATTCTATAAAGACCTTTACTTCTAAGTAAATCCTCCATGTAGAGCACTCATTGGAAGTATTTGGTGTTGTCAAGAATAACTTACCATGGACTTTCCATTTTAACAGAAACTGAAGCTGTAGATGTTGAAACTAATTGTTCCAATGGAAAGATCTCAAAAAATTAGGCCGATTAAAAAAAAAAACGGCTTTGAAAACGGCTTCTGGATGAAGAAGTTATGGCTTTTTGAAGAAAATTGGTTGAAGATGTCGACGAAGTACGTGAATGTGCCGAAGTGAATGATAATGTTATATTAAAAAAAAATACTCCCTCTTTCCAAACTTAATCTAATTAGCTCATTTCAAATTTTTTTTATGTGACTCACTTTTATAAATAAGTGAAAGTCACTTTTACAATGGTACTTTATGAACTACTGTTAGATGATCCAAAAATTAAATATTATCATAGGTTATAAAGTTGGAATAAAATAATTGTTAATTTAAGATATTACATTAATAATTATTATTCTAGAATATTTAATTATGTAATGGAAACATTTAGAATTAGTATATTGTTGTAACAAGATATGACTCTCCAAATGTGTCGTATCTTAGGCTCTATTTTAGGAGATTTGTTAGCTAGTTGTTTTGAATAGCATTTATTGTAAGTGGACACTTGTTATTTAATAAGTGATCCATAATTAGAGGTAGTTAGGACATTGAGCTTATAAATAGCTCATTGCAAGAGTGTTTTGTTGTTCGGGTGTAAACTCTTGCAAAATCAATATGTAATTGTTTTTTTTCTGATTAATAAAATTACGTGTCTGAGGACACTTCTGCCATTATTGTGGTATCAGAGCTCCAATAATGCTGCAGTGGATGTGAGGAGGAGATTCTAGCTCTACAAGTTTTTTGAAAACTCCATTGAATTGATCAGCAAATGATTGGTATGAAATTGTCCAGTTTTGTGTTCAACAAACAAAAAAATTCTTATTGATTTTAGATTTTTAATCTGCAAATCAATTTGTGTATTATTATTAGATTTCTTTTACTGCTATTCACGTTCCATGATTGTCAGTGTTTGCTGCCATCTGTTTTCCATAATAAGCTTCGCAGCCTTCCTTTTTTGAAGTCGAAAACCAATGTAAATGTAAAGCTTGTGATAATGAGTGTTTGGTTAACCACAAAAGTTGATTGAGATCTTGCTGCATAGCTGTGCCTTGCAAATGCTATTATGCATGGTCTATTTGTGAATTCAACGCCGGTGAGTGAGAGCATAGAACAGAGAAAAATTCCCAAAGATCCTGAGGCATCACTATAGTTATGTAAAATAAGCTTTAATAGCAATAAAGGCCTTAAAAAACAGCCTCGCTGAGAGATTTCAGAACGTTCTGCGGAGCTGGGCATACTTCAAGATTTCACACGTCCAAATTCCAGAAGGGTTTTACGGATTGTATTTTTCATTTTTCTGTTTCGGTTTCTGCTTTAGTTTCGTTTGCGTTCCACGGTTTCTAACTCCGGACTTCCTTCGGAGCATTTGGATACTTTAATCGCTCAAAATGATTCCTTAGTCGCTACTGAGGACAGCTCAAGGTCATCCCATGCTTGTTGAATTGAAGAATGGTTAAACTTATAACGGACACTTGACCGGTGCAGTTTGAGCAAGCTGAGAGGTTTTTTTTAGCTGACAGTTTCTCCTGAGGGACGAAGATGAGTTGCGAGACATCGCCATTATTGTTATCGCCGAGCAGCTCAAATGAATTGGAAGCTGCCAGCGAGCATGAGAGCTAGCCCGCCAGCCAGCACAACAGCCAGCGAGCCAGCATTTGACAAGTAAAAAAATCCAACGTTTGACAGTGTTTTTTTGAAAGGTGAATCTGAAAAGTCTTTGCTGGAGAGGTAAGGAATATTTTTTAATTTTGTAAATATTTGGAGAGATAAGGCATATTTTATTTTGGAGAGATAAAGTGTATATGTTTTATGTAATGTTTTATTGGAGTAATAAGGATTTTGTAATATTTGTGGAGTAATAAGCTTATTTGTAATTTTTTGGAGTAATAAGGAGATTTTATTTGTAATTTTCTATTTGGAGGGATAAGAGTGACATTGTAACTCAAAATAATTTTACTTTGAGGGGGGGTAACTTTTATTTACCAAGTTTTGCAAGAGCATCGTTGTAAAAGTCAAATTTTGAAAGTTACCTTGTAAATATTTGAGAAATTGACTAGAGCCAAGTGCAAAGCTCAATCATTTTTCTCTTGTTTCAACGACTATACGAGGGTCAAGGCCAAGCCCCGATAGATCGTTTTTATTGCGTTGTGTGTTGCATGTTGTGTTGCCCATCTTGATATTTTTTTTGGAGCTTGATTTGTGGTGTGAAGCTTCAACACTACAATGTCAAAATTGATTAATTTGTTTTCTGATTCCGACAAACTTGAAGGTACAAAATCCTATAAAACATGGCAACGCCTCATCAAAAGCACTCTCATTTATAATGAATTATGGCAGGGTATATGTGATGGTGATATTAAGCCGAATAAACCCACAGATGCAACTGCACTAGCAAAATGGGAAGTTAAGAATGCCAAAGCATTAGCTCTCATTAAATCTTCTGTCAATGATGAAATGTATGTCCATATAGAAAATGCTACAGATGCATGGTCTGCTTTGAAAACTTTTAAAGACTTATTTGATACTCAGCCTGAATCAAAGAAAGTTGATCTACAATTAAAATTGTTGCAACAAAAATTGACTGAAGGAGGTGATGTTCTTGAATATATCTCAAGACTTAAGAAATTTAGGCAGGAAATCATTAATGCTGGGTTTCCAACAGTAGATGATAGTTTTATGGTCACAATTTTAATTGCTGGACTTCCTTCTTCCTACACACATTTTTTGGAGACTACAATTAACTGGAAAGTTAGAGAAATTAAAGTTTGATGAGCTCTACGAAATGTTGACCCAACATGATAAAACCTTTGGGAAGAAAAAGAAAGTTGGTGAATATGTCTTTTTCACAGAGGCCAACACTAGTAAATCATCGACTGACAATTCTAGAAACAGAGGCAGAGGGAATTTCAATTAGAATCAAGCAGCACATAATGTACAAAGTCGAGGTTGAAGCCAAAGCAGAGGAAACAACTTTAATAGAGGCAACAGTTCAGGTAGGAGTAATTTTCAAGGTAGAGGAAACAATCAAGGAAGAGGCAATTTTCAAGGACAAGGAAATAATAATCAAGGTAGAGGACAACCTCAAAATAGAAGTCAAAGCAGAGGCAGAGGACAATCTTCAGGAAGAGGAAGAGACTTAAGTCAAATTGTGTGTCGAAGATGTAACAAAGTTGGACATTATGCTGAAGATTGTCGAACTTCACTTAATAAAATTCCCAAGTTTCATCAGCACTCAGCACAATTTGCAAATGATCAATATGATGATAACTCAGAATATGTTTTTACTTCCTCGCCGGCATTACAACTTTCATCCCATCTTAGAAGTGATTATGAAGATGCCTGGATCTTGGATTTAGGGGCAACTCAGCACATGACTTGTCGACGTGATTTTTTTTGGAATTTTCAAGATTGCCAACTTAATTCCATTTTTCTTGTAGATGATATAAAACATACTCCTTATGGAAAAGGAGCAGTTAAAGGTTTTCTCCCTGGCATTGGAGAAAAAATGATTTCAAATGTATGGAATGTACCAACCTTTAAGAAAAATTTGCTGTCTTTAGTCACGATTCGACAAGCAGGACATCAGATAATTATGGAAGATGGCTTAGTTAAGATTAATTCAGTCAAACAGAGCTTGCAAACAATGATGACAGGTTATGAAGATGGAAAACTGTTAAGGATGAAAGGGGCAGTTATTCCAAGGCATTTTGATTTTGCCGGGGTAGTGACTACAGGAATTTCACCTATAAGATTATGGCATGTAAGATATGGACATTTAAATTTTGAGAGTTTTTCTCAATTGCAGAAACAAGGGATGGTTAAAGGAATTCCAACTTTCAAAAAGGAAAATGCAAAATGTGAAGCTTGCATTTAGGGAAAACAAAGTCGAGAAAGTTTTCCAACAAGTTCGTGGCGTGTAAATAGGCGGCTACAACTAGTTCACAGTGATGTTTGTGGACCACTACAAACTTCATTTGGTGGTTGCAAATATTTCTTACTATTCATTGATGATTTCAATAGAATGACTTGGGTTTATTTCTTAAAGCAAAAGTCAGAAGCATTTGAAAAGTTTAAAATTTTTCGCCAACTTATTGAAAATGAAGTCAAAGAAAAGATAGGTATTCTCAGGACAGATAATGGGGGAGAATTCACTTCAAATGAATTCAAAACTTATTGCAGTGATAATGGCATAAAACGACATCTTACCAATGTTTACACTCCACAACAAAATGGAGTAGTAGAATGAATTGCACCTTGTTAGGAATGGCGAGATCCATGTTAATTTTCAAGAGGTTAAATCCAACATAGGCAGAAGCAATTCACATAGCTGTCTACTTAAGAAACAGATCTCCACTGCTTCTTTAGACAGAATCACACCTTATGAAGCTTGGTATGGTTTCAAACCACGAGTTTTTGGATCAGTATGTTATGCCTTAGTTCTGAATGAAAAACGAACTAAGCTTGACTCAAGAAGTTTAAAATGCACAATGATTGGCTATTTTGATGAGAAGAAAGGGTACCGTCTTTTGACCAATGGAAAATTTATTGTGAGTAGGGATGTAATTTTTGATGAAACAGAGAGTAAGAGTGCTGAAGAAATCGAAAGACTTCTTCAAAAGTTAGAAACTAAAGGCAGTCAAAGAAAAGGAAATACACAAAGTCAACCAAATTCACCAAATTGGTATGAACTTGATTTTCCTTCATCTGAAGATGATTCATCTAGTCCATCTACTTCAACAACACCATCTGGATCTTCTAGTAGTTCATCTGCATCTCCAAGCAGCAACAGTTCTTCTGACAGTGATTCTCCACCTCTAGAATCTCCAACTGATCGACGAACATCAATTTATATTAATCCTCTTTACAATGATGGAGACTTTTCAGAATCTCAAACAACTGAGCATCAACTACCAAAATGGGCAGTTCAACTTTTGAAAGATATAAAATCTGTTGAGCAGAATAAAACAGGCACCAGAAAGTCACATAGAAGTGAAGACAATTTTGCCTTGATATCAAATGATTTTATTGAACCTTACACATACAAAGAAGCAATAAAACATAAAGAATGGAAACAGGGTATGGTTGAAGAATATCAAGCAGTCATTGCTAACAACACTTGGAAACTTGTTGATTTTCCACAAAATGTTAAACCCATAGGATGCAAATGGGTTTATAGAATTAAGTATAATCAAAAGGGAGAACTTGAATAGTATAAAGCAAGACTTGTCGCCAAAGATTTTGCGCAGCAGGAAGGCATTGATTATAAGGAAACTTTTGCTCCTACAGCTTAATGGAACACCATCCGATTAACACTTGCATTGGCCGCTCAGAAGGGATGGAAAGTTCATCAAATGGATGTGAAAAGTGCTTTTCTTAACGGGGATTTACAGGAAGAAGTGTATATGACACAACCACCAGGTTTTGAAATTGAAGGGCAAGAACATAAAGTCTGCAAATTGATCAAGGCTTTATATGGGTTAAAACAAGCTCCTCGAGCTTGGTATGCAAAAATGGATGAATACCTTAGGAAAGTTGGTTTTCAACGAAGTGAATCTGATGATACTTTGTATGTGCGACAACAGGGAAAATATCTGGTGATTCTTGTTATGTATGTAGATGATTTGATCATTACTGGCAACCATGATGATCATATTGCACAAGTGAAAAAGGAGTTACATGCAGGTTTTAAAATGATAGATTTGGGATTACTTCACTACTATCTTGGAGTTGAAGTCTTCCAACGTCCACATCATATTTTCATTTCTCAGAGTAAGTATGCAGTAGAGGCTCTTCAACGCTTTGGAATGAAGGATTGCAAGCCTGTTCTTACCGCCATGGAGCAAAACTTGAAACTTTCAACATTTGAAGGGGGGGAAAGATGGACAATACTACTTACAGACAATTGATTGGCAGCTTGATTTATTTGACAAATACTCGCCCTGATCTATCTTATGCAGTCATTATTCTTTCACGTTTTATGCAGGAACCACGAGATAGCCATTGGAATGCAGCCAAAAGAGTTCTTCGATATAACCAAGGAACAAAAGATTTTGGTCTTCTTTACACAAAGACTAAAAACTTTGTACTTGGTGGATATTCAGATGCCGACTTTGCTGGAAGTATTGATGATCGAGCATCAACATCAGGTTATTTAATGAACATGGGGTCAGCAGTGGTATCTTGGAGTTGTAAGAAACAAGCTACAGTGGCCACTTCTTCAGCAGAAGCAGAGTACATTTCAGCATGGGAAGCATCATGTGAAATTGTTTGGTTGCGCAGAATTTTGCAGGACTTGGGCATTTCTCAGGCAGAAGCTACATCGTTATTCATTGACAGCTAGTCAGCCATCAAACTTGCCAAGAACCCAGTTTTTCATTCAAAGACAAAGCATGTGGACACCAAGTATCATCATATCAGATCTCTCATTGCCAAAGATGTCCTCAAGCTAGTTTATTGTCCTTTTGAAGATCAGATCTCCGACATTTTCACGAAACCGCTTGGCAGAATAAAATTTATTAAGTTCAGGGATGAACTTGGTATCTGTTGTAATGTATATTTGGATCATAGGGGGAATGTTAGATGATCCAAAAATAAAATATTATCATAGGTTATAAAGTTGGAATAAAATAATTATTAATTTAAGATGTTAAATTAATAATTATTATTCTAGAATATTTAATTATTTATTGGAGACATTTAGAATTAGTATATTGTTGTAACAAGATATGGCTCTCCAAATGTGTCGTATCTTAGGCTCTATCTTAGGAGATTTGTTAGTTAGTTGTTTTGAATAGCATTTATTGTAAGTGGACACTGGTTATTTAATAAGTGATCCATAATTAGAGGTAGTTATGACATTGAGCATATAAATAGCTCATTGCAAGAGTGTTTTGTTGTTCGGGTGTAAACTCTTGCAAAATCAATATGTAATTGTTTTTTTCTGATTAATAAAATTACGTGTCTGAGGACACTTCTGCCATTAACTACCCACTAAATTGTAATTTAAATAAAAGATAAAGAGACTAGAATTATAAGTGATTCACTTTTTATAATGGGTGTGAACATTTTACATAAAGTAACTTTAAAACGTAAGTTACATGTGCTTTTTGAAAAAGTAACTCAACAAAAAGAAAGAGTTGAACCCAAGACCTCTATTCTCATAAAGTAACTTTGGAACAAGTGAGCTAGTTTAAAAGGTTAGTAATTTTTGGAAAAAAGGAAGGGTTTTTTTTTTTAGTCACTGAAGCTTTGGAATGCATGCTTACTTGAGAAAACCCTTTTTGCCTACAAAACAAAAAACCACACAAGCCAAAATGGACATGCAAAAAAAATGAAACCTTACGGCTTGAAGTTAAATTTCGCCAGAAACTAAATATTTTCCTCAATGTTTCTGATTTTCCGTGATCACACTAAGGCGCGGCCGAAAAGAGCATACTCATGAGAAAAATCCTTCCTTTCTGTTTCTGATTTGCCCAGATCGCACAGAGTCGCGGGGCAAAGAGCATACGCAGAAATGAAAGGTATAGATCCGGTAATAAAAAATAGAGAGATAAATAAACCGAAATAAATAGAGAGATAAATAACTAAAACTGCAAATAAAGACTGTATACCTCCAGATATTAAAATTGACGTAGCTAGGGCTACCGAAACCTTTTTGCGTGAAATGAAAGGATTTCCTCACTGGAACAGATGCTCCTAACACAATAGAGCAGTTCTCTTGGCCCGAAAGCTTTCAGAAATAATAGATCTAGGAAACGACAGTCGGATGCAATTGTACCGACTTTGGATTTGGATCACCAACGGAGGTGGTCCTCAAATAGCTCTGATACCATGTAGGAATTTACAGGGTAAGTTCCTCAGATAGAAAACCAAAGGACACTGCTCACAAACAGATCACAAATCAGTACTCCAATATTCTTGACGTGGTTAAAACCCTCAAAGAGGGAAATAGTCCACGACCTGAGCCAACGCGGCCACTTCAGGCAATTTATTAATATAAAAGAAAGAAAATTTACATAAGCTTCTCTCATGAAAGGTCACCTTACAAATGACCCTCCATGCTCTTTAAATAGAGATCATGGACCAATCGTGTGTTAAACCACGGATCAAGTGTTGGTAATACCGAGGAGAGAATGAACCGTCGGATCACTTCATGTCTAGAACATATCGTGACCGTTGGATTGTAAGTTACAAAAAGTTATACACTAGACCAAGTTATACTTAACTATTTCCTAACACACTTTACCTAACTATACACTAGACCAAGTTATACTTAACAATTTCCTAGTCGGAATATCCTAACATATGCTCATTACATACATTATATAGTATCCCCCTTTGAAAACTTTGCCCCCAGAGTTTTCTAATTAAGGATTTTATGTTGAAATTGTAACTAAGTTTGGTCTATTGGAAATGTAACTAGTTTCGGTCTTCATAATTGTTGTTGTACTCATTTTAATCTGTATATATTATGTAACAAACAAAAGAAGAAAGAAAAGTTATTATTTTAAAGCATGGGTTTCATGCTTCTTGTTGATGTTCTTCTAGGTAAAATCATGTTCTTCATGCTTCTAGGGTTTGTTAGGTCATAGGATTTATTGTCACGAGTCAAGAGAGTCAACATCATGTTTATAAGATCCTTTTGGGCAAGATATAATTTGTAAAAAGAATTTATTTTGAGTCTAGAAGGTCATGGAAACCTCCAAAGTACAAGTTGGCTTTAGCAGCTTCAAGTTGGCCTAAAGGAGGGAATTTGACCCCTTGGAAAAGCTATAAATATAGGGAGCTTTGATCTCATTTTGGACATTCACACACACAAGTTCGATCTCTCATGTGCAAGTTCGATTGGAAGCTAGGTGAGGCAAGAAAGGGAGAGCGAAGGTATAGAAGACAAGGAGAATCCAAGAAGGAGGAGAAAAGTTTGTTTTTGTGCTCTATCGCTCTCACACATGGGAAATCTAAAGTTTCTGCAGCTTTCAGTAAGGCCAAAATTACAGGGGATCAAGTTGTAGGATTGAATTGCTAGAAGATCAAAGTACCTTGTTTTGACTTTGTTGTCCTTGGGAAAGATTGTCTTGCTCAAAGGAGGATTTCTTGAAGAACTGTCTTAGGGTTTCTGCAGAAGCTACAGTTTTGAAGTTGCAATGTCGAAGCTAGGGATCAAAATTGCAACAAGAAGCTGGTTGATGCAGGATTGAGCCTTGTTGATTTGATCCTATTGGAAGGGCTTCTTGAAGGGATGACTTGGTACTTGGAGGAGGACTTGGTCTAGGGTTTGGGTCTTGATTGTCTCATTTGAAGCAAATTCTATAAGAAGAGAAGAGATTTTCTGGGTTTTCCCCTTGGAGGGGTTTTGCCCTGGCTTGGAGCCTAATTTATGTCCTTTGTCTTTACTATTTTGCTCTTGATAATTGTTTGATGAAGAAGAACTAATAAAGAAAACACAAGAAGATAAATAAAGTTCACAAGCAATTATTAAGGTTAAGGAAAATCGAAATTAATAGCTGCCATATTTCATTTTCCAACATGGTATCAGAGCTAAGGTGAACAAGAGAAGGCAACTGAGAAGATTATCTTGTGGACACAAAGAAGGGTTTTCCAAGGGAAATCTCTTGCAAAAACTATGAAGACTACATCAAGCTCTCCTCAAAGAAGATTACAAGAAGATTGTTCATCTCTCTTGAAGGGAAATCTATTTAAAGGCTCATTGGAAGACACCTCAGTGTAATAGCTCTTTGGAACCGGAACGAGAAGATCTACATGATGGGATGCTGAGAAGAGACTTCCAGTGGCCAAAGAGAGTATGGTGGGCGATTTTCCATTTTCCTTAGTTACAAATGACTTTAATTAGTTATTTAATTAAGGAAAAATAACTTATTTGAGAAAAAAGGCCAAAAGTAAGTGAAATAAAATAAAATTAAAAGGTTACTTGATAAAATCAATGGAGGAGCTTCTAGAATTATAATAAGATAATAAAATAAGATGCTTCTAGAGGCTTGGGGATCTATCCATGAGATCTATAAAAGAGGAGGAGAAGTTCATTTGGAAACATCTTGGATCTTGGATTTGGTATTGTTTCTTGTATGAGAGGTTGAGAACCCGATTCTCTACTCTAGCAGTAGCCTCGGGACAGAAACCCTTGGGTGATTTAGAGAGATTGGGCGAGCACCCATCTCCCCTTGGTGGATTCATTCAAAATCCACAGGTGTAGTGATTGTTTTCCTGTTTCAGTTTGGAGACCAGAGGGTCATTCCCAACTATTGTATTGGCATATATCTATATATAATAAAGCTGGATTTTGTTGCTGCATTTCTCGTTGTTGCTGATGTTGTGATCTTTTAGTGAGATTTTCGTGCAATTTGTGGGTTTATGGTTTCAATCAAATTTCTGGTGTTTGGGTTTTTCATGGCAATTTTCTGTTAAGTGCTTGATAATTTGATTTGAAGGGTTTGTTCCAATTTTTCTTATTTGGGACATTACAGTGGTATCAAAGAATCGATCTCGGCTTAGCCTACGGGTTTTCAATTGCTGCTATTATGATTTGAGGGTTTTTCATTGAGCTGTCAAATTTATTAAAGGCCGAATCTTTTATTATTTGTGCAAATTATTAAAAGGGACATTGCAGTGTGCAGAGTTGGGTGGAGTAGGAAACTTGCACTAAATTGGAGCTTTTTGCACAAAATTTCATAATTTTCTGGGCAATATGCGGGTTGTAAATCAATATTTCTTCATCAGTTCGTTTGTCAGTGAATTGGGTAATTCACACCACTTTGTGAGCTTGATCTTGGCTTGGATTTAAGCCAAACCATTTCTAGTTTTTTATGGGTTTGGTGTGAGGAGCCTTGGGTTAAATTTTCAGAATTTTTGGAGTAGTATTGAGGGAAAAAACACCAGTTCATCTTCAACAACAACACCATAATTTTTGGGCAGTGAGAATTAGTTATTTGGGTTATTTTGTTGGGCCTTTGCAACAACAGTAAGGGAATCTTGAAATTTTAAAATTTATTGGCTCATGGATGAGTCATTGAGGCAACTCACAACCCTTAGTGCTAACCCTCTTGTTAGAAGAAATTTGATAAGGAGAATTTTTGTAGGGTTCAAATCTGGAAAATATGGGGAGCCAAAGAAAGAGCAGTCTCCAGAACCCCTAAAGAAGAGCATAAATCAAATGAGAAGAGAGCGGATATATTTTACATGTCAGGGAGCGTGGACACTAGATCACAAATGTAAAATTAGAGGGGACAAAGAAGCAAATAAGATTGCTAAAATTGAAGCAGAGTTGGTAAGGAACTCAAGTTAATTGATTATGAAGAAGATTGAAGGGCCCTTAGTTGAACATGAGTCTACTATAGAGGAGTCCATTGGTTCTACTGAACCATCATATGGAAATGTTGACAACAACCTTGATGTGCATCCATGTTTAATGGGTGAACGTGACGCACAACAAATTGTCCTTGTGAGGGGAGGAGACATTCAAAGAGATGAGCTCCCAGTGAGGATTTGGCATGAAGAGCACATAGAGGAGCATGAGTCAGATTAGGAGGAGATTCCTTTTGACTATCAGGATGAGGATTCTTCTTCTATAGTTGAGTCCTTGGATACCTCTAAGGGACATGAGTAGTCAGGGGAGGTTGTTGGCAGCGGCTCAGCGATGTGACCATGTTTGGTGGAGGAGATTGATGAGCAACAACTTGTACTCATTCAACATGTGCAACCCACAGTGGAGCACAAGATGTGTGATGGGCCATTTTTGGAGAGTGAGCTAGTGGCTCATGTTGAGTCCATGATGGAGGAGGACGAGCAAACATCCTTGGGGCCAACCATTGATGAGGAGTGGACAGATGTGCAAGCAACCAACATAATGGTATTATGTACTGACACTTGTCATCAGGAGGTGTTGGAGCTTGGCATAGTAGTTTTGCAGGAAGCTAGTAGATAGGAGGAATTTGGAGTTTCCGATTAGAAGAGAGAGGAGTTGTTAGAGATGGAGGTGCATCCGTCTTTGGGCCGACCCACTGATGAGGTGTAGGTGTACATGCAATTGGCAGAGCTGCAAGACTTTCAGGGAGCAACCCTCTCCAGGTGTACATAGATAGGGCTTGCAACACAGTTTGGCCACTTGAACCCATTACAAGGAGAGAGGTAGGTATTTCTCGATGGATATTGTTGACTGACCTGACGAGGTTGCATGAGTGGGGCACGGTGCATGTTGGAATTTCTAAGTCTAACTGTTAGAAACCCTTCATGTACTTTTCTGATTTATTTCTGCCTACTTGTTTTGATTAATTAACAAGTTATTTACCATGTAAATATTGAAAATAAATACAAGTACATGCTCAACACATTACAGATCATCAACTGAAGGAAACAAAACAAGCACACAAGTGACACCGTTGTTTTTGGACCAATGTCCCCGAAAAAACCCAATGCGGGAAAACTGGTGCAGCTATCTGAGGGTTTTAATTATTAAGCAGTTTCAGAATACAATCTGGGTGCCAAAACCGGCTCACCCAACAGAGAATAATCTCGGCAGTAGTACCTCTCAGTCGGAGACAGATGTTCCGGTTGAAACCCCGGATAAACACTCTGACAGCTCCCAGCTCCAATCTGCCCCACAAAAACCCCAACGTCAGCCTCTAGGGACTGCGTCAGCCCTTTCTGGCCCAACGTCTGCCTAGCGTCACCCTAGCTCGCCCTGCGTCAGCCTCTGGAGGCACTGCGTCAACCCTTAGAGCCTCTGCGTCACCCACGCTGGCTCTCTGAGGCATTGCGCAGCGCCTGGCTGCCTCTGAGTAAGCCCTGGCTGGCTCTGGCTGGCTCTGCGTCCCTCTCTCTCGGCTTCTGTGTTGATCCTCCTGGTACTATCTCTGCCTCTTTGCTTCTGTATTCATTGCCCCTCAGCTGCAACTCTGATCACTCTTTCAACTTCCTCAACAAACCCTACCCCAGAAAATTGAAATCTTGATCAACTCGGTGTGTTCTCTAAGTGACCCTCAAGCCTCCTCTTATACTTTTCTCGTTGACAAATCAACTGCTGAGATTAAGTCCCTAATTGATGGATAAGATTAGACCTGGCTTGATCCATGACTTTTGGACCATTCTAACACAGTTTTATATTAATTCACATTAATATAAAACTTAGGGACTCCATTAAAAATAGTAATTATTTTAATATATCCCAAACTGGTTAGATTCTTCCCAAACCATTTCTGGGTCTTGGAGATCTCATGTGCTTTAGCTTCTCCACCACTTTTTGTGGCTGGAGCACGTCTGATGCTACCCCAAATCAACAGTGCAGCATAGGGGACTCATCACCTATATAGATTCCCATGCATCCGATCCTTCCCACAGGATGGATTGGTGAGAGATCATAAGTTGGTATCCTATTGATGGTGTGATATCCTTAGTTAGGGGCATAGTAGAGCGGGGACTCCCAGACATGTCAGAGACTACATGCTCTAGTTGGCTGTGGGATACAGGTCGACGATTCTTTAGCATTCCTTCCTGGTATCAGGAGAGCTAGATTTGCGGTGGATTGAGTCAGGGGTTGGACTGGAGAGAGGTGATGGGTTAGTACGCAGTTGGTGGGGCAACATTCACAGTCGGAGATATACCTGTGTATGAGTCATGGAGCATTGATACTTCTTCTTGGTGGCATTGGGATCTAGGAGGATTTGTTGATGACAGGTTCAATCAGAGATTAGTCTGGGATCCGAGTATTGAGGGATCTGTTCATGGTGAGATGACATAGGAGTAGAGCATCACCCAATGGTTTGTATGGGATCTGGGCATTGGGTCTCAGTAGCGCTGGGCCACCAGATTGGTTCATAGATTTGGATTGCTTGAGGGCAAGAAATCTTGGGGTGGGAGGACTGTCATGTCCCCATTATTCTTCTTCTTCATAGTACAGCAGGGTGGATTTCCAGGGCATGGAATGGCCAGGTCAGTGGAGCAGGTTTATGTCATCAGGGGTCCCGATGGAGTTTTGAGGAGTTTTTATGGGATTTGATGGCATTTGCTTGGCATATTCCATCATCCGCATAGTTTGCCTTTTGTTCCGGCACATTCCGACAACTTTCAAAAATCAACGTTATTATTGAGCATAACTTAATTAATTATGCTCGAGGTGGCGTTCTGGGGAGATTAATTGATGAAACACCTCAATGTAATATCTTGTTGGAACTGGAACGAGAAGATCTACATGATGGGATGCTGAGGAGAGACTTCCAGTGGCCAAAGGAAGTATGGTGGGCGATTTGCCATTTTCCTTAGTTAAAAATGAGTTTAATTAGTTATTTAATTAAGGAAAAATAACTAATTGGAGAAAAAGGACCAAAAGTGACTTAAGTGAAATAAAATAAAATTAAAAGGTCACTTGATGAAGTCAATGGAGGAGTTTCTATAATAATAATAGAATAAGATGTTTCTAGAGGCTTGGGGATCTATCCATGAGATCTATAAAAGAGGAGGAGAAGGTCATTTGGAAACATCTTGGATCTTGGATTTGGTATTGTTTCTTGTATGAGAGGTTGAGAACCTGGTTCTCTACTCCAGTGATAGCTCCAGGACGGAAACCCTCGGGTGATTAGAGAGACTGGGCGAGCACCCATCTCCCCTTGGTGGATTCATTCAGAATCCACAGGGGTAGTGATTGTTTTCCTGTTTCAGTCTGGAGACCGAAGGGTCATTCCCAGCTATTGTATTGGTATATATCTATATATAATAAAGCTGGATTTTGTTGCTGCATTTCTCATTGTTCCTCATGTTGTGATCTTTTAGTGAGGTTTATGGTTTCAATCAAGTTTCTGGTGTTTGAGTTTTTCATGGCAATTCTCTTTTAAATGCTTGATAATTTGATTTGAAGGGTTTGTTCCAAATTTTTCTCATTTGGGACATTACATCATTGAAGGAAACATCAAGGAATCTTGGTATCATTCATCACTCCTTGAAGCTGTTGTTGAAGGTATCCTAGAAGACATCTTTCTAGGACATCATTGAAGTCTCTTTGAAGATCTTGAAAGCCTCGAGATAGTTGGTGTTAGAAAATCAGAAAGGTAGAAGGATTTTCTTTTATAGATAATTACTTGTGACTTTATGTTTTTCTTATGTTTCTCTTTTATCTTTAGTTCATCAAGCAACTATCAAAACAATAGCACAAAGATCATAGGAACTAGATATAGGTGTACAGCAGGGAAAAACTCTTATCTAGGGGAAGACCCAGTCAACAACTCTTGCTTAATAACTTCCTTGAGATAATCCAAGACTCTTGACCTGGACATCATAGTTTTAAAAACCGCTCAGAAAAACCGGTAACCGGTCAAACCGCCCGGTTAGCTAGCTGGCCGGTCCGAGCCGGCCTAAAAACCCGGTCAGATCCCTCATTTGCCCGATTTTTGGCCCTAACCGGTGAAAACCAGCCGGTTTAGGACGGAACCGGCCGGTTTGTATCAAACCGGCCGGTTCCGTCCTAAACCGGCCGGTTTATGGCAAGCCCACCGATTCATGAAAAAAAGCGCTGTTGTTTTGTGGTTTAGGGGTTTTGGGGGGGAGGTAAAGGTATTTTCCCTCCAAAAACACCCTCTCCAAGCTATAAGAGACCCCTCTCACTCTCATTTGTCTCACACAACTGATTTGAAGTGTTTGTGAGTTTGTTTGTGAGCTTGGAGAGTGTGGAGTTTTTGCTGAAGTAGTCATCTTGGAGTTGGAGTTGGAGCTATTTTGGAGATAGTGTGTAGCTGTCAGTGGAGTTGCCATCTTCAAGAGGAGGCTAAGGGAGCTAGTTTGCATTTCCAGGTAAGGATTTGCACTTGATAATTCCTCATTTGAGTCTGCTGTCCATGATTTTTTTTTTTAATGTGTTATACTTATAAACTTCTCACTTCTATGATCTATCATGTATGCTATAAACTCTCTAGCTCTATGCTATCAAATTTTGTAGCTTGAGCCTTGCATGTGCATTTGTTTTCCTACATTTATCTTTGGTTTTCCATTTTGCTTAGCTGCAATTTTTTTTTAAATGGCAGATTTCTTTGCAAATTGTTATTATTTCAAGCAAACATGGCTCCAAAAGGAAAGGACAGTGCATGGGCTCATTGTGATGTAATTGATGGAAAAATGATATGCAAATTATGCCATAAATCTATTGGAGGTGGGGGTATTCTTAGGTTGAAACAACACTTGGCTGGGGTAAGAGGCCAAGTAAAGCCATGTGATGCACCAAATGCACTGTTAGGTCCTATTAGGGCAGAATACATTGCCAAGCTTGAAAAATTTTATGAGGATAAGGCTAGGGAGAAGGCCATCCAAGATGAAATTGCAAGGAAGAGGGAATTAATAGAAGCCATGAAAGAGAGTGGGTATGATGATTATGAGATTCAAGACTCCACTTCTATCCCTTCCACCAATGACCCCTTTCACTATGTTCATCCGTCTGTTGGACTTGCCAACCATCAAAAGGAACAAAGAGAGCAGACATCCAAAGTTATTTCTCATCTTCTGCCAACATTGCCTCTTCTAAATCTAATCCCACTTCCTCCCAGCCAAGTTCTCAACCCACTTTGGATCAACATTGGAAAAAACAATGCAAAGAAACTTCTCACCAATACATTGCTAGATGGTGGTATGATTCAGATATCCCATTTAATGCTGCTCGCTCACCTTATTACCAAGCTATGTGGGACTCTGTTATAGCTGCAGGAAAGGGCTTCAAAGGCCCTAGTATGCATGACTTGAGGGGAGCTCTTTTGCAAAAAGAGATATCTTCCATTGATGAGTATTTGGTTGAGTTTAAAGAGTCATGGCTCAAAACAGGTTGTTCCATTATGTCAGATGGATGGACCGATGGAAAGAACCGCACTATCATTAATTTCCTTGTTTCTTGCCCTCAAAGAACCATGTTTTTGAAATCAGTTGATGCATCTGATAAGGTAAAGGATGCAATCCTTCTATTTGAGCTTTTGGATAACGTTATTCAGGAAGTTGGGGAGCAGCATGTTGTGCAGGTCATCACTGATAATGCCTCAAACTATGTTCTTGCTGGAAAGATGCTTGAGGCCAAATATAAGACCATATTTTGGACTCCATGTGCTGCACATTGCATAGACCTCATGCTTGAGGATATAGGCAAAGTGGAGTGGGTAAAAAACATTGTAGAGCATGCCAAGTGCATTACAAAATACATTTACAACCACTCATGGGTATTGAACCTAATGAGGAAACACACTGGAGGCAAAGAGCTTGTTAGGCCTGCAATTACGAGATTTGCAACTCACTTCCTCACGTTGTAATGTCTCAATGGTCAACATAAAAACTTGCAGAAAATGTTTTCCTCTGAAGAATGGTCTGAATCTCGGTGGGCTCGTAGACCAGATGGAAAAGACACCAAAAAGAAAGTGTTAGACACTTATTTTTGGAAAAGGTCTGTAGAGCTTGTGAAAATTACCGAGCCCCTTGTTAAGGTGCTAAGGTTGGTGGATGGGGAAAGATTGGCCATGGGCTACATTTATGAAGCTATGGATCAGGCAAAGGAGCAGATACGAGCAACTTACAAGGACAGGTTAGCTAAATATGGCCGTATATGGGAGATCATTGATAACAGATGGAACAATCAACTCCATCGTCCTATACATGCAGCCGGGTATTTTTTGAACCCAAGGTATCACTATAAAAATCGGCTAGGAGATCAGCATGATGGGGAGGTTAGAGCTGGATTGATTGATTGCTTGGAGCGCATGGTCCCTAACCATGTAGACCAGTTGGAAATACATAGACAGCTTACTATTTTCAATATGGCAAGTGGTACTTTTGGCAAAAACTTGGCAAAGATGGCAAGAGATGTGGACCAACCAGGTAAGCAATTCCAATTTCCATTTTGTTTTTCATTTCAAGTTAAAATTGTTTACGTTCTTTACAATTCAAATTATAAACTAAGTTACTAATTATTGTCTTTTTCTTTGCAGCACATTGGTGGGAGTCATTTGGTGGCTAGTGTCCTCAATTGCAAAGGTTTGCAATTAGAGTCCTCAGTCAAACTTGCAGTGCTTCAGGTTGTGAGCGCAATTGGTCTGTTTTTGAGCGCATACACACGAAGAAGTTCCAAACGGTTAAATGATCTTGTTTTTGTGCAATACAACCTTCGACTGAGGAGGAACCAAATGATGTGCAAATCACCTGATCTAGATCCCATTGTGTTGGACGATATTGATCCAACATCAGAATGGGTGGAGGAGACTGAAGATCCTGTGTTTGAGGCTGATTTTGATATCGACATGGCTTTAGTGGGGGATGATGCAGATTATGTGGCGGCATCAGAACCAGGATCAGTAGCGGCATCAAGGAAAGGCAAGGAACCAATGGAAGGCACTAGTCGTGCAGGTCGACAAACTCGTGCTTCCATTAGGTCCACTTCTATTGTCATTGGTGGCATTGATACTGATGTTGCAGATCAGGCTGAGGCATCCTCAGACTCTGAACTAGATGATGTCTATGTAGCTCCTGATGATGATCCTGTGTCTAGTAGTGGTGATGGACTTGATGATTGATCATGTGTACACTGTAGACTTGTAGTAGGCCAATGGCCTCATAGCTTGCAGCATTGTTTTTGGACTTTATAGGGCATTTAGAGCCTCATTTCTTATGTATTTTGCTATTTTGTCGATGATATGTATTGCACTTGGTGCCATTTTGATATATTCACCTTTGCATGGTATATAAATGAGTAAACTTTGCATATTTTGTCTCTATTGGCTTGGAATCATGGTTTTACATCTTAAAAATAGTTTTGTTTCATTAAAAATTAATTATTTAATGTATTTTTTTAAAACCGGTTCGTTTAGACCAAACCAGTCCTGGTTAGACCGGTTCCGGTCGGTAAACCGGTTCATTAGGTGGACCGGTCCGGTCACCGGTTCCGGTTTTAAAACCATTGCTGGACATAGACTTCCTCCACACTAAGTCAACCCTTTCTTCCTTCTTGCAGAAGATAACCCTTCAACAACAATTTCGACCTAGCAGCGACAACTTGCAGCAGCACTTTCGACCCAACAACTAGCAGCAGCAGCAACAACAACTTCGACTTGACAAGAGAGACTTCGATCTCCTAGAGGAATCCACACGAGAGAGAGATAGATAGCCCAAAATTTTGATCTTGACCTTTTCTTCCTTCTTTTCCAACTTCGCACCCCTTTTAGCCTCCTTTTCCAACTTTGCACTTTTTCCAACTCTTTCTTCTGGGATATCGAACTTGAGTGAGAGAGTGTGCTCCAAATGAATTCAAACTGCTTCAATATATAGGCTTCTAGTGAGGTTGAATTACCCAATTTGAGGCTGACTTGATCTCCTTGAGGCCAACTTGGTGTGGAGGTGACAAATACCTTATTTGACTCAATAATAAACCTTTTTACATGATTCAAAAGCCCAAGAAGGGTCTCTTTAAATGGACAATGACTCTAATGACTTAGAATAAATCCTAGAAGTCCTCAATGGGGACTTTGACCTAAAACATGATGACCCAAGTATGAAACCCATGCTCTAATAAGTCATAATAATAATATTAAAAATATCTTTTTCATTCTTTTGATAATTACTTTTCATTGTGACTCAAATACATTTTATGAAGACTGAACCTAGATACATTCTTTAACACTCCCTCTTAACTAGGGAGGTATTCATAATAACAAGTACAAGGAAGATCTCAAAACATATGAACTATGAAGAGTTTAGGCACCACAATGCCATGGACTAGAATCCTGACTAGGGCAATCTATCCAAGGTCCTCAAACAGTTTAGGCACTCACGGTGCCACAGACTAGATTCTTGACCAGGGCAATCTATTTGGGTGGGACTAAGATGGACTAAAGCTTTCAGCCAGTCTAAGTACCATCAGGCTTATTAGCTAACCGTCAACCCTCGGATCTAGGTGCGTATCCAAGGTCAGAGCTATGTGACCAATGCCACCCTCCCTACTTCGGGATCTAGTCATCAACACATAGTGCCGGCCTCATGTCCTCCCAGGCAATGTGTCTCATACACAAAGCCTTAACCTCAAGCATGCTTTTTCAAAAACTCTGAGAAATTTCCCTGAACAATTACAACCTCAATTAGTAACAACCTTTCAAATACTCATGAGTAAACACAAACCTTTGGGGTCTTCCGACTTCTTGATGCTGCCTCATAATTCATCACAGTAGGACTTCGAGGTTTCCCAAACAAAACTTGACAAAGGTTTCCTTAATCATTCAACTTCCTTTCCTACTTCACATGCAACAACCAAAACCAATTTTCCTTCTTTCAGCAACACCTTAATATGTATTTTCCAATTTCTTCTTCAAGGTATCCATCATGACTATAATATGCCCTCCCTCTCAACTCAGGAGATATACTCTTTTCTAGGCTCCCTCTTAACTTAGGGAGATCAACTTCTTTTCTATGACATCGGAGAATTTTTCATGGCTTCCATCCTTCTTATCAGAGTCATCATGACCAACATCGTTCATATAACTTTCTTCGTCATGCTTATCAACTTTACTTACAAACATCTTCATTATCTTGAAGATTATGTACCTGCACAACTTAGATAGCAAGTACAACCAAATCCATAGAAGCATGAAGTTAACCATATCAGAATCATATAATAATGGAAGCATTAGACTTTAGACACTAGATACCTAACCTTAGTTAGGTTCATAATCAACAAGAGACACATACTTCAACTTCTTGCTCGAGTTTTGTTACAAACCCTAAATCACATTAGTAGCTTAGACAAGATATCAATCTCATTATATCTAGGGCCGCAATATCTCTTTCAATGATATGACAAATTCTTTTATAACATATAGCAAACCCTAGAAACAATTCAAACAAGTATAATTCAACCATGCAACTTTTTGAACTCATATGTTAGATTTCTACTAGGATTTAGTGCAAGGTCCTAGATTTCATACATGGGCCATTAAGCTTCAATAATCAAAACCAATCACAGCGCAATTTCCGATTTCAACAATTTTTCATAAATCTCAGATTATCACATTGTCATATATTAGAGAATTGAACTTCTACTAAGGTTTAGTTCCAAAACCTTAGAATTCACAAATACTATCATCCTAGAGTATCAAACTTCGACTAGGGCTTTGTTTCAAACCCTAGGACTTATGACCATCAACAATTAGGTCAACACATATATCTAGGATTCCATCATCATGCAAGCATGTCATAACAACATATGTTAGTCAAACTCAATGACACTAACATATTTGATTAGATGGACAACCATATGTCTAGGGTTTCATTCTTAGGACATTATCTAAAATAAGGGTCTTGCTCATAAACCCTACCAAACCTTAAAGATCTAGGGTTTCAACAACAAACCTGAATTTATCAATACTTCAAAGGTTTGGGATTTCAGACATCATCATTCAACCCTAAGAAGTTAGGGTTTTTTTAACCATACCAAAACCCAAACATGACATCATCAAAGCATCAAACATTTTCTTTAGACTTCAACAATAACCCTAAGTAGGCTAGGGTTTCACACATGATCATCAACCTACCCTTAAGTTATGTTTTTACAAAGAACCTTTTTAGGGTTCCACAAGAATAATCAAAGATATGAGGAGGATAGATTTATCTAGTGATGAATCACCCAATCAAGTATCTTTATGATTCAAGAGAGCTAGACACAATAATGTTAGTAGTATATAATCGTTTATCAAGAATGAATATACCTTTATCATGAAGAGAGCAAAACTTATAGTCTAAGGCATACCTTTTGTTTCTTAACAAACCTTGTAATTCCAATGCTTTGTCTTGTGAGGCCTTCTTCCATAATCCTTGAGTATTCAACAAGCCTTTCCTAAACAAGGAAAATATGAATAGAAATGTGATTAGTATTTAATACAAACAAACTTAGATAAGTAAGGGAAACCAAAAATGAGAAGGTAATACAAGGAGTAAGATACTTATCTTTGGAAGTTGGTGAGGGCTCCCTCCAAACTCGAGGGATACCTATAACCTTATAAAAACAATTCAAAAATGTTAAACCTACAAATACTAGAAATAAAAAATGAAACAACTAAAGCTTAGAGCAAAGGACTTAGTAGTGTAAGTCCCTTATATCTAATTCTTCAGCTTTATTCTTCTTTGAAGATCCTTCTTCAACAACATTAGCTTGGTCCTTATTCCTTTTCTTATTCTTTGAATTGTCAGGATAGTCACTTTTATAGTGACCCATTTTATGACATTGGTAGCATTCTATTTTGGACATGTCTACCTTCCTTCTTGGCCCTTTTGAATTCTTGAAGTTCCCTTTCTTGTGACGAGTAGAGTAGGCATTTGAAACTTTCTCTTCTTCATTGTTGGTTACTAATGAGATTCTCATCTCTTCTTGCCTGCAGACAGTCCATAATTCTTTGAATGAAGGAGTTTCTTTCCAACTGTTGATTCCTGAAGCAAAAGAACTCCAATTAGGTGGCAATCCTAATAATGCAGTAATCACTAGCTCTTTTCACGGTACAATCTCATCTATGGCTTGAAGGTCATCTCTAATTCTAGCTATTCTTACAAAGAAGGAAGCCACAATGTCATCTTTTGTCATTTTTGTGGTCCTTAGTTCATTCTTAAGACTTGCTACTTGACCAATGTTCTTGATAGTGAACAATTTTGCTAAGGCTTCATACATTTTTTGAGCAGAGTCTATGTTGGAAATGTATGGGACAAGATTGTCCTTTATATGTTCTACCATTAGTTTCATACCCAATATTTATGACTCTCTAAACTTCACTTTATCTGCATCACTAGATCCTTCGGTAGGTTTCTTCACTTTTCCTCTGACCAAATCCAGGACTTTATTCTTTTCAAGAATGAGATCAATTCTTTTTTTCCATGACCTGTAATTTGATGCTCTTTCTAATTTGTTCTCTCCCTTTATTGTGTTACACATTGTCCTTGAAGGTAGTAAGCTTCTTTCCTTATAAGATCTCCTTATATGATCCCTTGCTCAACTTTTTGAGGTTTCTTAGACTCCTTTCAGTGGATCCTCAAATTGCTTTTTTCCTTCTTCACCTTAGTTCTGATACCATGTTAGAAAATAAAAAAGGCAAAAAGATTTTCTTTTATATAAATAATTACTTGTGACTTTATGTTTTTCTTATGTTTCTCTTTTATCTTTAGTTCATCAAGCAACTATCAAAACAATAGCACAAAGATCATAGACACCAGATATAGGTAGACAACCAGGGAAAAAACCCTATCTAGGGGAAAACCCAGTCAACAACTCTTCCTTAATAACTTCCTTGAGATAATCCAAGACTCTTGACCTAGACACAAACTTCCTCCACACCAAGTCAACCCTTTCTTCCTTCTTGCAGATGATAACCCTTCAGCAACAATTTCGACCTAGCAGCAACAACTTGCAACAACAATTTTGACCCAACGATTAGCAGCAACAACAACAACAACTTCGACTTGACAAGAGAGACTTCAATCTCCTAGAGGAATCCACACGAGAGAGAGATAGATAGCCTAAAATTTTGATCTTGGCCTTTTCATACTTCTTTTCCAACTTCGCACGTTTTCTAGCTCTTTCTTTTGGGATATCGAACTTGAGTGAGAGAGTGTGCTCCAAATGAATTTGATCTGTTTTAATATATAGGCTTTTGGTGAGGTCGAATTACCCAATTTGAGGCCGACTTGGTGTGGAGGTGTCGAATACCTTATTTGACTCAATAAACCTTTTTACATGATTCAAAAGCCCAAGAAGGGTCTCTTTAAATGGACAATGACTCTAATGACTCAGAATAAATCCTAGAAGTCCTCAATGGGGACTTTGACCTAAAACATGATGACCCAAGCATGAAACCCATGCTTTAATAAGTCATAATAATAATATTAAAAATATATTTTTCATTCTTTTGATAAATACATTTCATTGTGACTCAAATACATTTTATGTAGACCGAAACTAGTTACATAGTTGTCACCCTATGTCTGAATCTACAAGTTATATGGGTTCTTTTTGCAAGGAAAGTAATAAGCTTGTTGGCTCAACAAATTTTCTGGCATGGAAGAAAATGATTGATCTAGCACTTACAAAACATGGAGTAATGGAATATGTTCTTCGTGAAATTACTGAACCTAGCAAAGACAAGACTGAAGAGCTAGCAAAATACAAGAAAGGAGAAGTGAGGGCATAAAGGATCATTGTTGAATCCATTAAGGATTATCTTGTTCCATTTGTTGCTATTTTGAAGACTTCTAAGTGTTAGAAAATCAGAAAGGCAGAAAGATTTTCTTATTCTTGATAATTACTTGTGATGTTTCTTATTATTACGATTATTTATGTCTTCTTTCCTTTAGTTCATCAAGCAATTACCAAAGCAACAACACATAAAACAATAGACACCAGATGTAGGCACTATGCCAGGGAAAAAACTCCCTCGAGGGGCAAACCCAGTCAAGAAATTCTTCCTTTCAATAGTATTCTTTGAGACTCTTCACCCTAGACCAAGACAAGACCTTTCCTCTAGACCAAGTCTGCCTCCCAAAATTTCGACCCCTTTCCAGCGACTTTGACTAGGCAACAACTTCTGATAACTAGCAACTTTCAGCAACAGACAAACTTGGAAGACTTCGATCTCCCAAACCAGAGCACGAAACAGAGAGAGAGAGAGAGACCAAAATTTCGATTTTTCCTTTCTCCTTAGACTTCCCCAAACTTGCATTCATTTCAGCGTCTCGACAACAGACTTCGCACCTTTTCCTAGCTACAAGAGAACTTCGCACTTTTTCCCAGCTACAAGAGATATCGAACTTGTGTGTGAGAATGATCCTCCAAATGAATTCGATGAGCTTGTATTTATAAGCTCCATGTGAGGTCGATTAGGGTCCTTAGGCCGACTTGATCTTCTTCTCGGCCGACATGGTGTGGAGGATACAGAAATCATATTTGACTCAATACTTAACCTTTTTACATAATTCAAAAGCCCAAGAAGGGTCTCTTTAAAAGTACAATGACTCTATTGACTCAGAATAAATCCTAGAAGTCCTCAATGGGGACTTTGACCTAAAACAAGGTGACCAAGCATGAAACCCATGCTTTAATAAGTCACAATAATAATAATAAAAAATCTTTTCTTTATTCTTTTGACAAGTACATTACATGATGACTCAAGTACATTAATGAAGACCGAACATAGTTACATTTTCCAACACTCCCTCTTAACTAGGGAGGTATTCATAATGTACAAATACAATGGAAGATCTCAAACTATATGAACCATGAAGAACTTTAGGCACCGCAATGCCATGGACTAGATTCCTGACCAGGGCAATCTATCCATTGGTCTCTCAACAATTTAGGCACCGCAATGCCATGGACTAGATTCCTGACCAGGGCAATCTATCCATGTGGGAATAAGATGGATTCAAGCTTTCAACCCCTCTAGGTACCATCAGGCTTACTTGCTAACCATCAACCCAAAAATCCAGGTGTGTATCCAAAACAAAGCTCAATAACCAACACCACCTTTCCAACTTCGGGACCCAGACATCAACACGAAGTGCTGGCCAAATGTCTTCCCAGTTAATACTTCACTCAGAAAGCCCCAACACCCCTTGATCCAACAGATCAAGGATAACCAATCTCTCCCAATCAAACTGATTGGTAACCAACACGCTATCAAAACCTTCAAGAGATTTACCTGTACAAACACAACCCCAATCAATAATATACTTTTACATGTACATAATCAAATACAAACCTCCGGGGTCGTTCTCGCTGTTGCTCCTCAACTCAGTAGGACTATCAACCGAATCTTTGACAGAAGAGTCCTCCATTATATACTTTTCTTTCCTACTTCACATGTAGCAACATATCCTCCGAAATTTATTCTTCAATTAAAACCAAGCTATGCCCTCCATCTCAACCAGAAAGCACCTCTTCATCTAGACTCCCTCTTAATCTTAGGGAGATCTCTTCTATGTAGGCTTCCTCTAGGAGATCAACTTCTTCTTTTCGTCATCAAAGAATCTTTCGTGGCTTCCAACCATTTCATCAGAGTTATCCTTATTACATTAACAAGCATCTTCACCATATTGAAGATTGTGTACCTGCACAACTTAGATAGCAAGTACAACCAAGTCTATAGAAGCATGAGGTTAGCCATATCAAAATCACGGAAGCATTTCAACTTTATACATGTTAGATACCCAGACTTAATTACAAACAAGAGACATATGCTCTTCAACAACTTGCTAAGGCGTTTGTCATAAACCCTAGACTACCTCATAACAACTTTCATTCCATCTAGGGTTTCAATGTTTCTTCCAAAGTTATGACATATCTTACTTCAACATATACCAAACCCTAGAAATAATTCAAACAAATATAAAGCATCCAACAACCTTTCAAATATCACATGTTAGACTTCTCACTAGGGTTTCATACAAATTCTAGATTTCATACAGAAGAATCAATCAATGTCAATCATAGCTTAGTCATTAACATGATCAACTTCCACTAGGGTTAGTTGCAAACCCTAGATTACCGATCAACCATCAATCCCAGCCAAAACTCAGATTTCAACAATCTTAAACAAATCTCAAATTGTCATATTGTCATCATACATCAAAGATTTTTACTTTGACTAAGGTTCAACTCCAAAACCCTAGAATTCCATTTTCACAATCTCAACAATCATTAAATAAATAAATCTCAAATTGTTATATCGCACATACTAGACAAAGTAACTACTACTAGGATTTAGTTGCAAACCCTAGATTTCCAAATATCATCATCCTAGAATCTTAGACAAGGACTTCCATTAAATCTTAATACTTATGACCATCAATAACTAGGTCAACGCACATATCTAGGAATTCATAATCATTCATAAGCATATCATATGTCTGACAATATTAATACATCTGACCTAGACCAAGCTAGGGTTTCAACCAAAAGGACATATCTATATATGCCTAGATTTCATCATCATGCAAATACATTTCATATCATGTGTTAGCCACACCCAACTTCAAAAAAAATATCAAATAAGAGTTAGACATACAAACTTGATTAGACTAGGGTTTGATTAGACAAACACACCCATACCAAGGAAATCATTTCTAAGACATTATAAGGGTCTTTCTTACACATTCTACCAAACCCTAATGAGTTAGGGTTTCAATGTAGAAACATAGCAAACCCAACATTACCAAAACTTCAAAGGTTCGGGATTTTAGACCTTATCATTCAACCCTAACAAGTTAGGTTTTCCGGATGATACCAAAATCCCAAACATGACATTATCAATAAAAACTTCAAATAGCATTTCACAATATCCCTAAGCAGTTTAGGGTTTCAAATATTCACATTAGCATACCCTTCAGTTAGGGTTTTCCACCAAAGCTTTGATACCATGTTAGAAAATTAGAAAGGAAGAAATATTTTCTTATTCTTGATAATTATTTGTTATGTTTCTTATTATTACGATTCTTTATATCTTCTTTCCTTTAGTTCATCAAGCAATTACCAAAGCAGCAACACATAAAACAATAGACACCGGATGTAGGCACTATGCTAGGGCAAAACCCCTCTCTAGGGGAAAACCCAGTCAAGAAATTCTTCCCTTCAATAGTATTCTTTGGGACTCTTCACCCTAGACCAAGACAAGACCTTTCCTCCACACCAAGTCAGCCTCCCAGAATTTCAACCCCTCTCCAGCAACTTCGACTAGGCAACAACGTCTGGCAATTGGCAGCTTCCGGCAACAGACAAACTTGGAAGACTTCGATCTCCCAATCTAGAGCATGAAATAGAGAGAGAGACACCAAAATTTTGATTTTTCCCTTCGCCTTAGACTTCCCCAAATTCGCATTCACTTGGGCTTCCCGACAACAAATTTCACACCTTTTCCCAGCTACAAGAGATATCAAACGTGTGTGAGAATGATCCTCCAAATGAATTCGATGAGCTTGTATTTATAGGCTCCATGTGAGGTCGAATAGGGTCCTTAGGCTGACTTGATCTTCTTCTAGGCCAACATGGTGTCGAGGATACTTAAATCATATTTGACTCAATACTTAACCTTTTTACATGATTCAAAAGTCCAAGAAGGGTCTCTTTAAAAGTACAGTGACTCTATTGACTCAGAATAAATCCTAGAAGTCCTCAATGGGGACTTTGACCTAAAACAAGGTGACCCAAGCATGAAACCCACGCTTTAATAAGACACAATGATAATAATAAAAATACTTTTCTTTATTCTTTTGACAAGTACATTACATGATGACTCAAGTACATTAATGAAGACCAAACATAGTTACATTTTCCGACACTAAGGCTATGTATGACAAGCTAGTAAATTTGTCTTCTATAAGTACATCAGGAAAAAAGATGTCTTTGAGAAATAAACTATATAAAATAAAGAAACCGAAGGATGAGGACTTGACCTCCCTTCTAATGAAGATTTCTCAAATAAGAGATCAATTGTAGGAGCTTGGGGAGACAATTTCTGATTTTGAAATGACCATTTGTGTACTAAATGCATGGCCACCAGAATGGAGTAGTTTTGCAACTAGCATTTACTCTAAGGAAGACTCAACTCCTTTTCATGAGTTGTGGGCTCAATGCATTTTGGAAGAAACTAGGGTCAAGGCAAAAGATGACATCAAAATCAAATGAACAGTCTCAAGCCTTTATTGCAAGGACCAAAAAGATGAAGAAGGGAAAGTTTGGAAAGTCCAAGAAGAAGTCAGATATGTCCAAGGTTTAATGCTTGGATGCAATGAATATGGACACTTTAAGAGGACTGCCAAACAAGCAGAACAACAAAAGAAAGGAAAGAAGCGAAGCTCACACAACTAATGAAATCGGAGAATCGGAAAAGGAGCCGAAGAAAGAAGATGTCAAAGATCTTTACTATTTAAGAAGGCATCCTCTCTGTCAAGTTCTATGTGTAGTTGGTCTTTGTTAAAATTGGCAACTAGGGCCAAACTTCATGTGGGTCACCTTATTCATGGATGATAATATTTTTACTAGATTCCTCTCGCCGAGAGGTGTAGGATTGATCTAAAGGTCATCCGATTCCGGTAAGTATTTATGGAGATATGAATTTATTTTGATTATGGACTAATTGTCAAAGTCGGCCAGCAACTTATGTAGCTCAGAAGCCCAACAGTCGCATCTATTCAACCCCAACGTTTTGCATATAAATACAAGGAGTATTCTCCTCATTTGCACACTTCACTCTCAACACATCTCTCTCCCTCCTGCGCAGAAAAGAGTCTCTTCTCTCTCGTGCGCAGAAAAGACTCTCCTCTCACTGTGGAAGGAAGGACGCAGATTTTAGGCTGCAACTGCAGATCAGAAGTTTGACCAGCATTGACCATCATTCTCTCTCTCTGGACTGTGTAGTAGGTGAACCTAACTCTCTTTGGAAGGCTGCATTTTTTGGTGAAGGAATCAAGGCGATTCGACGATTGGTTTGCAAGATATTGACTGCCCTAGTTTAGGGCTGATCTAGGGTTTGCTGCCGCTGATGTAAATAAGATTTTTGTACTATTTCTCTCTGTTGAATTATTGAAGATAAAAGAAGATTTGATCAAAGGGTTTCCCCATATTGGGGTTTGTCCTTGGCTAGCCGCCACATCTTGTGTCTCTTGTCTTGGCTTGTTTTCTGTCGACCGTTTAATGTTCTATCTGCACTTTACTTAATGTACATGTGATTGCTAATCTGTGGATAATAATAAGAAAGATAAGTAAATTGCTTTAAGCATAAAACATACCATAACTTAACAGTCTTTCCTTTAGAATAGCATGCATTGTTGTTTACTCTAGAAGAGTCTTGATTTTGTATGGCATCATAGATAGAAGCATGTGATAGTAGCATATGTAGAGTCTACTTGATTGAGTTGCTTTGAATCATCTAGTCTTTCAAAATTGAGAAGATTGGGATCTTTTTGTATAATATTCATCCAAGCATTATCTAATATTATGTTAGAGGTGGTCATTTTTGCTAAGTTGGATCATCAAGATCGTATAAAGAACCATCGTTTAGGAAGGTTCTTGGAAGAAGCATTATGACAAGGTTAGTATACACTCTATATAGTATGGAAACAATACTCTCAAAGGATGAAGGAATGCAGTTGGTCAAGTTGCACACTCATTTTAAGGCATATAGCTAGATGATTGTATGGAAGCATAGGAATGCATATTGAAAGTAACTCTTCTAGATAAGATTCATATGTACAAAATCTTGTAATATGTTTAGTATGATTATATGACGTTTAAAAGAAGAACTTGAATTACTCTAGAATGAATAAAGAATTAAGACTTTCTCACTAGATTATATAAAATAGTGATCAACATCTCCGAAAGGAAATTGGAACTTGGTAAACAAGTTTGATCCTTGGGCACTCTGATGCTTGAAGTTTCTTGTGGAGTTGGACTAGAAGGATGTTGATGCTTGAATGGGAAGGTCATCGTGATGAGGTAAGTCTAATATTAATAATTGTCCTTAGTTATCTGGTTAACATATTGTTTTTCTACTTGGAAGGATATCTCAGGAATATATGAAGAATATTGAGGCAAGCTCAACATATGATACCTATCAATTATGAAGACAAGGTGTATTCATCTTGGGATTGAAAGGTAGCAGTGCTAGAAGATAACTTGAAGTTCAACCTCGTACAAAGGAGATCATTTTCATAAGGAAGCTAAGATTAGCTTGATGTTTGGTAAGGCTCAATAGAATGCCTTCATTGTTGATGATGAGATGAAAATGATGGCCTAAACCCTGTCACAAAGAATATGGCTCCATGATACCCAGGAAGGAAGAAAGCTTGATATAATAAGATGAGAAGGAAAGAGGGAGCCATGCAGCTATCTCCATAAAGAATAGGTGGTTGATACTCTTATGGAAACAAGCTAGAGAGCTTGTGGTTATGACTTTTCAAATTGAAAAAGAAGTCAAGAATCTTCTCTACACTTGAGAGGGAGTAAAGGAGTCTCCTTAGACAGGAGCAATGATCTATTCCCTAACCAAGAGGGATTGGGGATATCCTCTCTAGTTGAGAGGGAGTGATGATGGACATCACATGAGCATTCTCTTCTTCATGTATCACGCACTTGAATAGGACTAACAATCGTAAGTCTAAGTGACGACCATGAAGAGAGAATGATGGAGGATTGAATAGGCATCTGTGGTTTCCTTGAGGATAGATAATCCAAGAAAGGAAAGATACTGACACTCTTTAAGGATAAGACAGGTAGCCAAGATAAGAGTGGTCGAAGAGGACCAATATTCTTTGAGGATTGGGAATCCAAGATAAGAATAGTCCTAAAAGGACATACCTAGTGAACATCTGGATGGGGTACGTGCCTTAGAGGTAGTGTGGTATCACATGTAAGCCTCTCAACATAATGCTCTCTAATGAAGTTGAGCTTGTCTAGTTAGGCCTCAAAGGCAGTGCTAATGTTGATGCTTACAATTGGCTTATCAATTCGATTTTTCTTATGAGAACTCTTCAGTTTGAGAATGATGTTGTACTGGTTGTACAATTATGAATATCTCCCTAGTGAAGAGGGAGTGTTGGAAATTTAACTAGTTTCAGTTTTCATAATTGTTGTTGTACTCATTTCAATATGTATATCTTATGTAACAAACAAAAGAAGAAAGAAAAGTTATTATTTTAAAGCATGGGTTTCATGCTTCTTATTGATGGTCTTCTAGGTAAAAGAATGTTCTTCATGCTTCTAGGGTTTTTCAGGTCATAGGATTTATTGTCATGAGTCAAGAGAGTCAACATTATCTTTATAAGACCCTTACAGGCAAGATGTAACTCGTAAAAAGAATTTATTTTGAATCTAGAAGGTCTTGGAAACCTCCAAAGTACAAGTCAGACCTAGTAGCTTCAAGTCGGCCTAAAGAAGGGAATTCGACCCCATGGAAAGGCTATAAATATAGGCAACTTCAACCTCATTTGGGAAATTCACACACACAAGTTCGATTTGAAGTTGGGAGAGGCAAGAAAGGGAGAGCGAAGGTCGAGAAGATAAGGAGAATCCAAGAAGGAGAAAACTTTGTTTTTGGGCTATATCTCTCTCACAGGTGTGAAACCTAGGGTTTCTGCAGTTTCCAGGAAGGTCGGAATTGTAGGTTCGTATTGCAGGAGATCAAGATGCAGGATCAAATTGCTAGAAGATCAAAGTACCTTGTTTTGACTTCATTGTCGTTGGGAAAGATTGTCTTGCTCAAAGGAGGATTCTTGAAGAATCGTTTTAGGGTTTTTGCATCAGCTACAGGATCGAAGTTGCAGCTAGAAGCTGGTTGATGCAAGATTGAGCCTTGTTGATCTGATCCTATTGGAAGGGTTTCTTGAAGGGCTTACTTGGTACTTGGAGGGGGACTTGGTCTAGGGTTTGGGTCGTGATTGTCTCATTTGAAGCATATTCTATAAGAAGAGAGATTTTCTGGGTTTTCCCCTTGTAGGGGTTTTGCCCTGGCTTGGAGCCTAATTTCTATGTAATTTGTCTTTACTATTTTGATCTTGATTATTGTTTGATGAAGAAGAACTAATAAAGAAAACATAAGAAGATAAATAAAGTTCACAAGCAATTATTAAGATTAAGGAAAATCTAAATTAATAGCAACCATATTGCATTTTCTAGCGCGTTCTTCATAATTATTGTACCCGTACAATATGCATTTCATGTAAAAACAAAAGGAAGAAAAAAATATTATTTTTATTATCAAGCATGTTCTTCATGCTTTGTTTTGGTCAAAAGAAAATGTAAAAGAGCATGTTCTTCGTGACACTTGTGAAAAGAAGAAAATTTGAATGTTGTAAATATTTATCCCTCCAAGTTGCCAAGTCGGCCCTCCAAGAAAGACAAGTCGGCCTGCCCAAAGGACCTGCCCCTTCACATGAACGAACAACTATATATTGGCAAGTTTCCTTCACCATTTTGGCATCAATTTCAGTCTCTTATGTGGAAAGGAATTCAGATATGTGGTATGGAATCTGAGGCACCTTCTTCTGGGTATTTGATCAAGATATGACACCTTCTCTCTGTTATGCAGACTTGTGGCAGCCTCTCTGTAATGTGGACTTGTGGTTGTCTCTCTGTAATCCGGACCTGTGGCAGCGTCTCTGTAATGTGGACTTGTGGTTGTCTCTCTGTAATGTGGACCTGTGGCAATCTCTCTGTAATGTGGACTTGTGGTAGTCTCTTTGTAAAGCAAACTTTTGGCATATCTCTCTATAATGCAAGCATGTGGCAAATCTTTCTATAATGTGAGTTTGTGGTAGATCTCTCTGTAATGTGAGCCTGTGGCATATCTCTTTGTGATGCGAAGTCTCACTATATTGTGAGCCTGTGACAAATGTAATGGTGTGAAGCAAAAGGAGATTTGTGGCATGTGATAGGACAAATCATGGTAGAGTTTGGAGGGATGACTTGGCACTTGGATCACTGGATAGTTGATTGGATCTCTTGTTGATGAAGAATCTATAAGGAAAGGATTAACGGGTTTTCCCCTTATGGGTTTTACCTTGGCCATTGGCCTAATCTCTAGTGTCTCTTGTCTCTTGTGCACTATAATCTCTATTTTCTTGTATTTGAATGGTAATTGCTTGATGAATAATAAAGAAAGACTAAGAAGAACTCTAAACATCTTCACAAGTAATTAGCAAGACTAGAAATTCTATCTTGCAACTGAATTTCAACATTTTACACCTGATGAAGCCAGCCATAAGGATATCCTCAATTTTTTGTTCTCTTTTTTCCATTCTTGACTATCTATCTATCCATAATTGTTTCTTACTTGAGCCAATTGTAATTTCTTTTCCTTTTGTTCCATTCTATTTTCTCTCTTTTTCAATTTTTTGTAGTTGTTGGTCTTTGATAATATCTAGGTAGATAATTGTTCCTCAATTCCACATTCGATGAGTGTTGTTGATTCTTCGATCTATTTCCTTGGTGATGCCAATGTGCATTTTCTTGTCTTTCTAGTTGGTTTTCTTTGTAATGAGGGTGTCAACATGTTTTCACCTCTAATGGTTTGATTTCATTTTCCACACCCTTATCATCAATAAGTTATTGTTGTACAATGAAGTTGTAGCCTCCATGCTTGATCTTCAGTTATATTGCATGAGAGAGAATGTCATCAATTATATTTGTGGACTTTTCTAATTTGGATTTTACCCTCTAACTGGATCATGCTGTCTTCAAATACCTTTTGATGCTCTGGTATCGTTAATGAATCCTTTACTTCCTCATCCTAGCCTTCTTGCAACCATCTCTAGTCCTTACCAAGTTGAAGGAGTTGAGAGGAAGTAACACCTTAGATAGGCACTTAACTAAAATCAAACCAAGAACACTTTAGGATACAAACACCTTATGATTTTGAATGGTTCTTCTTTGTAATAAACAAAGTTCATATATGCTTTGCTACCAATGTAACAACCAAGAGTCGTATACGCAACAAAAATCTTTAAAATAATTCAAGGCCGTAAATGTCCATTGTAAGACATGTAACTTTAAAGTGAATATTGTATATTGAATTGATGTAAGATATGAGATGATTACAAATGAGTATGAGGGCCTGCTTATATACCCTAGGCAGGTGCCCTTTTATGAATGGTCATGTCTCTTCGACATGCCTCTTCATTACTAACTAACTAACCATTAGTTAATTAATTATTATTTATTATTTTTATATGAATTATATTCATAACATTGCCTCTCTCTTCAAGAAGCTTTGTCCTTAAAGCTTACTGAGAATATCTTCTCGTCTCTGAACTTTCATATTTGTTGATACAAGATGATATGATGCTCTGAGTGATAGACAAAGTTGTCATACTGAGAACAGATCAGACCATCCTTGATTAATCTTCTGATCTCTGGAAATTTGTGATGAATAGTTATCGTAGGATTGGATTCTGCAAACTTCAGTATTATTGGGAACATAAATTTATCGTTTATGTTCTAAGTGATATTGGTACGTAGATTGATTAGAGAATTTGCTCTTGTGATTCAGATGTCGATAAATAATTCTTCTAGTTGGACTTTCCCTTATCATGTTAGTGGTTGTTTCTTGATTTCTTTCAGGCGTTGTTGTTATTGAGTTGGCTATTGAATCATCATTTGGAATGTGCATCATTTGAACTGCAACTTCTGCATGTGTCTTCACTTCACTAGGTTTATTCTCTGCTTGAGTTACGGTTTTGACTAGATAGGTATTTGTTTCTTTATCTTCAACTTGGACAGAAACGACTGGAGACTTTGATACTACTTCTTGAATTTGTTCTAATTTGTCATTTAGTGATTTCTTGTCACTTTTAAGCTTCTTTATTTGCATAAGTAAGGCTTGGTTATGATTCCTTAGACATGAAAATTTGCTAAGTTGCAGGAAACGTGGCCCTAGGGGTCGTTTCCCCAGGGGAAACGAAACGAAACGCGTTTCCTCGTACCGTACGGCCTGGAAACGTGTTTCCGGCCGTATGGCCACGTTTCCCGAAACGGAAACGTGGCCGTACGGCCGGAAACGCGTTTCCAGGCCATACGGGCCACGTTTCCCCAAAAAAACAGTTGTTTTTTAATTTTTTTTTTTTAATTTGTTTTTAATTTTTTTTAGGGTTTCCAGGATGTTCTAGAAACCTATTCTAAAGTTATAAAAGAGCAGTTTGTCTCATTCTCTCATCACACTATTCAGCAAGTCGTTTCTCTTGGAGACTGGCAGTTGTTTCAGCTAGGGTGTTTTGAGTAGTGAGCAAAGTAGATTTCAGCAGCAGGAGAAAAGTAGATTTCAGCAGTGAGCATTTTGCTGCTTCTATTTTTGATGAGGATTGTTATGATGAGGATTAGTCTTTTGTGACTTGTCTCTATAGTTCTTGCAGCCTTATAGTCTTTATTGTACTTGCAGCCTCATATACTAATATAAATAAAGGCTGATTTTGGATTTTCCAGTTCCTATATTTTTATTTTCATTATGTGATTATTCATGACTCATGAGTAAATGTGATGTAAATTTAATCTTAATGTTTAAATGTAATAAATTATAATCATATAATGTAAATGTATCATTAATGCTTTATGATTGCACATATATATATTAATAATTTTTAAATATTTTTAATATATATATATATATATATATATATATTCGCGTTTCCCCGTTTCCAAAATTTGGGGAGGTCGCGTTTCGTATCGCTTCCCATTTCGGAAACTCGTTTCCGTTTCTCCGTTTCGTGCAACTTAGAAAATTTGCCATTTTCTAAATCGTTGACTTTGTCCTTAGTATCTTTCTCTTTATCTTTTAATTTTTTTATTTGCTCTAATAATTTTTTATTAAGGGTTTTTAGGCACAAATTTTCTTTTTCTTTTTCTAATAGATTCTCCTTTAGTTCCTTATCAGAACTTTCCTTTTCTTGTTTTAGTCTTTGTTTCTTAACCTTGGATTTTTTTATCTGTGAAAGTAATTTCTCATTGTGGTCCCTTAGATGCCAAATTTCTTCATTGCTTTTTGTTGATTTTTCATGAAACCGATCTTCGAGATCTTTATATTTCTTTTCTGATGCTTCATTCTTTTGTTGAAGTTTTGCAATTTCTTCCTTTAATATTTTTATTTGCATATGTTCATTATCATTATTCTCTTCCGTACTTAATAATCTTCCACACGCTAGACATTTTAAATTGCAATTTTTTTTAATATAAGTGTATCCAATAATGACCAGACAAAATGGACATTTAGTCCAAAATAACGATTGTTGTGTGGAACGCATCTTTTCTTCCTTCATACTTAGATTATTCATCTTTTTTTTTTCAACAGTTATCTCTACTTATTTTATTTACATATTTTTATTTATAATATATATTTATTTATATTTTTATATTCTCAACAATTGTTGTTTTTTTCTTAAACTCTCTTCTTCTTTTTTATAATTTTTTTTTAAACTTTATTTTGTTTTATTTTATTTTATAAGCTTTTCTTTTCTATATATATTTATAATCTTTGTTTTTTGAAAAGTTACAACCCTAGTGAAATGTGGCTATTCACCTCTTAGGTGACAGCCCCGTCTTTGAGCTTTGCCACCAAAGCCACACCTATTGGGGTTGAAGATTTTTCCTACATTAACTTAGGTGTGCAAGTGAGGCGGAAACAAAGTGAATAAGGGTTTCTCTCAAGCTCAAATTTGTGGAATTTTTGCCTTGGTACATCTGTTGTTGAAGGTTCATTTCTGATGCTGTACATATTGTTGGTCTCTTGCTGTTGATGGATTTGCTGTGAAGGAGGGTTTGACTTGGCATCTAGAAAATCAGTCTTTATGGTCACGGGTCTTGGGCATCTCAATTTGATCTGATTCTATAAGAAGAGAATTTTTCTAGGCTTTCCCCTTGGAGGGGTTTTGCCCCGGCTTGGAGCCTATATCTTGTGTTCACTGTTTTTCTTATGATCTTCATGTTTTGTACGTTTGATAATTGTTTGATGAAGAAGAACCTAATTAACTTAATAAGAAACCAACAAATTTCACAAACAATTATAAAAAAAGAGAAATCAAATCTAGATTGTAAGCCTCCCGATTCCCAACATTACTTGCATGTTGTTTCTGGTTGTTTGTTACCAGCTGTGAGATCAACTGAACCAATTGTTGTTGTCCTCGAGCTAGATGGTTCAATATGTCCAAGGTACTATTTCCTGGTTGTCAATTCATGTCTCCCATGTTTCCCCTTCTTCGGAATCCAATTCTGTTGCAAAAGGATTACCTCCCCTTCTCCTTTGTCTTTGGTATGTGACGTATTCCGTGTCTTCTGGAAACATCAATCACTGAACCTGCAAGCTGGCAGGATTACCAGCTCTGATACCACTGTAAAGATCACTGGAAATCTGCCCCAATTTTTGTTGTTGTTTTCTTGCTTTGCTGATTTGGTTTAGGTGATTGATTTGAAGATTTTTGAGATGGTTGTTCATACAAAAATAACTCTATTGCATGCAAAGGAACATATGTAAAAATACCAATGCTAATACTTCTAAAAACACGTAATAACAATAATATTGCAGATCTGAAGTTTGTTTGACTATAAAATCTAATTACATGCTTGGAAATGGAGATCTGAGTACATGAGAAAGGATTTTGAAGCTGTCATCACAGTTTGGAAGTTCCTATTTCTTCGCAAGATGTAATTCCAAGACCCATGTATTAGAAATCGATCCTGTGCTCCCTTGGACCGCTGATGATGATTGTTAGAGAACAAATCTGCTCTTGCATGGCTGATTACACTATTTTCTGGATGATACATCCCATTTTTTCCACGTGTAAATGTCCCCAGCTTTTCAATACGCCCTTCACAACCTCATGCATTCATCTACAACAGTTGTAAGTTGTAACACTGTTTTGGTAGCCTGGCTTCCTAAATGAGTTGATCCATCACAATTAGCAGTTAAAATCCCTTCCAAAATGCGCACAACAGTGAGATAATTCCCTTTCTAAGAGCGATCTGGTGGCTGTTATTATTTTACACAACAAAACAACCTTTGGGCATTGAAATATCAGTCCATTGGGTAAGAAAAACGCCCAACACTTTGTGTGATCCAGAGATGGATGGGAAGTGCATCCAACATACACATATCCTCCCAGAACTACAAAAGAATGCACTCAGCTTTTGTAATATCGCTCACAGGGTCTAGAGAGTGCACCCAACACACAAATTATTGCCCAATCTGCGAGGAAATACGCCCAATTATCAAGATTCCGCCCACAGAGATTTGGTAATGCGCCCAACAGAGAGAAGTGCATCCAACTGCTGAAGAAGTTGCTTCATGTGATAGGGAAACATTCCCACTAATCAAATCAATAACCCATACCAAAAGTTCTTCATCTCTGGTAAGTGAAATTAGCTTTGCATGTAAAATTAATTCATTGTTGGCCCTGGTAATGCAAGATTGTTTTCACCAATGAATTCCAACGAAAGCTCTGAATGATCTTTCCTCAATACCAGTTAAGGTGGATGATCGTTCACAGAAAGTAGTCTTCCGTCAAAGGGTTTTCTTCCAAGTGCTGAAGCTCCAAGCTCTCAAAAATTCAAAATCAATGGCAAGAGAAATGATTCACGAAAAATCATTGGCAAGAGAAAACAATTCACGAAAACATGGGAGGGAAATCAATTTCCTCCCTTTCAATCTCCTTTTTCCAATTTTCCCCCCTTTGTTGCAATTTTGAATTTCTTTCTGGCTCTTTTTAAATTTTAATTGTTTTCTAATGTTTTCCCATCACTTTTGTCTTTGTCACATTATAACATCATTTTATAAAGTTATTTTGGCCGCATGACATTTATTTATTAATTGATCTCCCTTTATTAATTTCTTTGTTGCAAGTTTAGCCCATGGTAGTCGAAAATGGGCTAGTGAGTCGTCCCTCTGCCGATCATTCAAGGAGGAACATTACATGTTGTTGAAAATAGCAACAAGAAATGCTAAAAATAGCATTGCTATATGTTGTCGCACAAATTGTCACGACAACGCTTAGACCGGGGGCTGTCACCCTGATCCCCGATCTCTCCGTTTAAGCCTGTCTTCCGCGGCTAAGGGGGGTAGACCCTGTAGGAAAATGGATGACCAACTGTGAACCAGTTGGGTTGGGAGACACGAAGGGAAACCAACACTAAATTGATTTTATTAATTTAATGGACCAGTGCCTTATGAAATGAATGAATAAACGATTAATTGTCAGATGTTGCAGGAATATGAACTCATTAACAATCGTTTACCATCAAACAACTCAAACAAAAAATTAACTTTTACCAAATGCGAGCTGATCGATGAAGGCTTAATGATACTGTAGCAGTTAAAAATTCGGGAGATAAAGTGCTTTTAAATAACCACGTAATTTTAACCAGAGATCACATTCATATGGCTAATCTTTGAATGATCGTTCAAGCATATTTAACGACACGAAAACATTAATCCCACATCAAAATTTAGCCTCAGCAGAAAAGATATTGAGCCAAGACTGAAAATGACAAAAAAATTTTCCAAATATATATATATATAATATATTTTTTTTCAAATGAAAATGAAACTTTAAGTCCAAAAATTGAACTAAACAAAAAAAGGAAATATATATATATATATATATATATATATATATTTTTTTTTTTTTTTACTTCTAAAATTAAATCTAAACTAAAATAACTCAAAACCTAAACTATAAGAAAAGAAAATTTTTATGTCTTTTATAATTTTATAATTTTTATATTTTTTAATGAATTTTAAAACTTTAAATTTAAAATAAAACTGAAAAATAAAATTTAATCTAATCTAATCTAAAACATAAAGTAGAAATCTAAAACTTAAACTTTTTATGTGAAACAAAAATTATAAAATTTTAATTTTTGAAACATAACTAAAAGGCAATAACAATCTAAAGAAAAAAAAATCTAAAACTAAAATCTAAAGCTAATACCTAATAGTAAAAATGAAAATCGAAATTATTACGGCCCCCTTTTTTTATTTTATATATATTAAAACACAGTTAAAAACAAAAAAAAAACAAAACCTAACTTAATGCACATATTTACAAAATAAAGATAAAATTAAAAGCTTACCTCAAAACCTACGTACGCATACACAAATAAAAGAACTCTATTCGTTTCGCTGTGTATTCATTTTGTTGTGTGCAGGTAAACGCAGTGAGGAACCACACGAGGGCAGAGAAAACTGGGAGGATTTGTTTTGCAGGTGAATTCTTCAGCAACGGATGGATAACAAAACTGGAGCAGCGTGAATGAGAGTGTAGGAATGAAGCACGCATGGCTGGGCAACGGAAGACCACGGGAGGCGCTGCGTTGAGAAGGGAGAGAGAAACGACTGCAGCTGAAACAGCGTGGGACGTGCAAGCAGTAAGCAGAAAACTGCGTTTTGAGATGCTGAGAACGTGCGCGACACAAGGAGGACGCAGTTGCAGTGTGAAGGAATTGATGGTTGAAGGTTTGGAGTTGGAGGCAACAACGTACAGGTGATGAGGACGCACAACGGAGAGGGTTCAACGCAGGTGTGATGACGGAGTTTGCAATGAAGCGAATGCGCAGATTGAAGCTGACAAGCAGTTGCAGGTGCGGATTGAATGCCCGGTCTGCGCTGAGGGAAACATTTTGAAAGAGGATTGTATTGATGGGAGCTAGACGCAGTTTCGAAGGGTCGGATGGAAGCCAAAAAAAAGCAGATGGAGCAGTGACGCGAGGAGGGTTCAGCAAAAACGCGGGCCTGGATGCTATGATTCCGGATTTGAAAGCAAAATGCGATTTTAGACTACGTAGGAGGAAGATGGCAGCACGCTGGTTATGCTGAGAGCTGAATGCTGCCCGACGGAAAAATGATATGTGCGTTTGTGGGTTGCTGAAATGGAACGGAGGATTGAAAAGCAGCGTAAAGAAAATGGTGACTGCAGTTTGCAGGGAGAACAGTAGATGAATAACACAGGGGTGCGGGTTTGACAGCGGTGAATGGAGAAGTGCAGATCCAAAAACCAAATTTCGATTTTTTTTCCAAAAAATTTGAAGACTCCAGGCAACAGTAAACAGATTGCCCAGAAAAACCACTGAAGCTCTCCACAAAATCAATATTTGAAATTCCTTGCTCCAAATTTGCCTGATAAAACCCTGCAAATTTCTCAAAGCATATACCTGCAAACTGCAATGACAAAGAACCGAAAACCCAAAAATGATATGTGCATAAAACAAAATTAAAACCCTAGATCAGCTAAACAACATTTACAACTTTTGACTCTTAAACAGCCAGATTTATCAATAGTCAGTAGTAATATTATCAAAATTTCAGATTTACTATGAAAAACTTCAAAAACCTCTCATGCAATTCAGAAAAACAAACTTAAATGATAAACCCAGGATCAAAACTAGCTGGGCTCTGCAAGATAATGCTTGTGGGAGTTGGCTGGTTCTGCTGAGAACTTCCCAAAACGTCCACTGATCTTCTTCAATAAGGGTTTCCTGCATAGCTCACTTCAACCATCAATAAAGAGAGAAAAACAGTACTAGATCTCAGAAGCAATGGAGATACCTGCCATTACTTCAAAAATTTTAATACCATTCAAACCCTAGCAAGTGAACAAGATACCTGTGTTCAACAATACTCTACAGTAAGCTGTTATTAATGGCTGAAAATTAAAATTTGCAGAAAATAAAATAGCTCACAGCACTTCAAGGGAGTAACACCAGCAAGATTTCAACCCCAAAGTCTTTCTTATTTAGCACTAGAAAAAGTTTACAGGAGAGCTTTCTTCAGCACAAGACTCACAGATCGAATCTGATTTCAAATGACCCCTAGCACCCTATTTAAAGGAAAATCTCCAACAGCTAGTTCGAGTGATCCATGCCAAACTAATCTCGACTGTCGATGAGGATCAAGATTTCTTTTAATCTCATTCGTCGAATTTTTAAATGCATTTTAATATATTAAAAAAATAAAATTCTGCATTTATTTACTCAAAAATTTGACTTATTATTATTTTATTATTTTTTAATTTATTTTTTTAAATTTATTTTATTTTATTTTTTATTATTATTTTTTTAATTATTTTTAAAATTTTAAAATTTTATTATTATTTTTATCTATTTTTTAATTAATTAATTTTTTTAATTTTTATTTTTGGATTCTCGAACTTAGCCTTTGGAAAAATCACCTAGGACCTAGGAATTAGGACTTAAGAGGGGATAAAAACATTTTCTAACCCTCAAGACACTTTACATCATGACTTTTACAATTTTACATCTCAAGGGGGAAAACCCCATTTGACATAGACCCTCATAGACCACCCAGTTCTGCGACCAAATATAATCTAGCAGATCAACACACTAGGGTTCCTCTAAGATTCTAATGACAAAATTCATTCCGGCTTTGGGGTTAGGCTGAAGGAAAACTCTGCCGATCATGGATCGGTGAGACAAAAAACCTTCCGGAACTTAGATTATCACTAGAAAATTAGGTCCACCTAGGCAATTTACATACATGACTCAACTCTGCTAAGATTATTTACAATTCACACATGCAAACTGGGTTTACAACATAAATTGATCAAGTCGACGATGATTGTCGAATGGCACGGACACGTCAATCAAGCGCTATCCCTTTTGCGAAAAAAAGGGGGTGTACTTCTATGGGAAGTTGACACGTAGTGGTCAACATCTGGCTCCACTTGGGGACACGTTGCTGCACTGTAGGAATGTGAGAATCCAGAATCTGCATCCACGCAACACACAACAGAAATAAGTAGCGTCCATCCAAAAATCATCATATAACATTTAAGCATATGAAAAATATAAGCTCTTGATTTATTAACAAGGAAAGTAAATCTAATCCTAAAACAGAAATAAAACGCTGAAATAACCAGGAGTAGGGTTAGAAATAAAATACAAAGGATGCCCCATGGCATCAGATGTGTTCAATATAGTGTATACTGAGCATTTGCCTGCTTTCAGGCAAATCTGTGGGCTGCTTGTCGGATGTACCATGTCCAATTTTGCATATGGTAGGACTTTTTCCTATCCGAAAATCAAGCTGCTCGCGGCCGTCTGATGCATCAAATCTTCTCATTTTCTTTCTCTTGCGCTTTTTCTTTGTGGCAGGCTGTATTACTGATGACGTGGAACTTTTTGCTTCAAAGCTATCAGAAGAAGTATGTAAGATATGCGTGACATGTCTTTCTTCATCCTGCATCTGCCCTGTCAAAGATGATGGACCAATCTCACAGGTGCCATGAGTTATAACTTGATCTTCAATGACTAGTGGTTTAACTGTGTGAGCATCAATCTGATTATTAACTTCCCTTTTATCCAGGTCACCTTCAATGGAACAAAGAACCTCATAACAAGATGGAGCTTGCTGTAACAGATAAGGAGGCTCCTGATCTATTGACGTTCCTTGGTTTCTTTCATCTTCCGATTGCTGTTGAAATTTCTGAAACTGTATTTTAATGGCATCCATCTGACTAGAGTGCTCAACCTTTATAGCACTGATTTCCCTGGCATGGTCTTCCTCCATGGTCAGTAACTTATTCTGAAGACATATCTGATTAGCTTCCATATCTTTTATTACTCTATCGTCCTTTTCCTTTATGGTCATCAAGCAATGCTGCATAGAGTTTATCTCTTTATTATGATTTGCTTGCATGGTCGTCATATTTTCCTCTAAGCCTGATAACTTGCTTTGCATAAAACTAATTTCTGTGTCATGATTAGTCTTCATGGCCTCAATTTCCTTAGTATGCTGATTTTGCATGATCTCTATCTCCCTATTATGCTTTTCCAGGTGGGTGCATAAAATTCTCACATCATTGGCGTAATTAGTTTGATTGATCTCCATATTTTTTACCAGCAGCATTAGTTCTTGTATAATTTGCTTATGATCTTCCTTTTCCTTGTCAACACTGTTTTTACAATTTGTTCCTACTTTTCCACTATGATCTGCAATGGTACAAGTGGATGGCATGTTCTGATATGAAGCCTTGTCTTGAAATCTTTCATTGACAGCTGAACCTTTTATAGGATTACTTTCATTCTGTTGCACAATTTTAGGGGCACAAGGCGAGCTATCTGGATCACCATATCTATCTTTAAAAACATCGACAATGTCTTGCAAAGAAGTGAAGGAATCTTTATGACAACTATTAAACCAATTCAAAGCATCATCTTCTAAAGAAAGGACAAATAGACGCATTTTGACATCTTCATGATTATACTGAGGAGATCTACAATACATGATCATTATATGAGTAAACCAGCCTAGATGCTTTTTAACAGCGACTGAATCACCACCCGAGAACACAGGTAATTTAGAAATGGCCACCTCCGGAATATCATGGCGAACATCAGTGAACTGACATGGTTTAAACGAATAATCCATGATGAATAATAAGAGATCAAATGGATGATGGAAATAGATCTTTGCTCAAGAAAATCAATAGATGAAAGAAGTGGAGTCGCCACTTGAACAATGAATCTATTTCTAGGATCCAAAAAGCAACCAATAAGCAAATATGAAGGAGGCTTCTTGTCTGGGAAAAATAAGAAAATGGAGTCGCCACCCAAACATGAAACGATTTGAAGAGAAGTTGCTGATATGACGAAAGATAAGGTGATGAAAAGATCCAAATGATGCCAAAAAATGTTGGCTCTGCCAGCTCAAATGAGATATGCGAAAGATGAAAGAATGATAAATGTCGTTGAAACCCCAGGACCAGAAAAACTCTATCCCCGGCAACGGTGCCAAAAAATGTTGTCGCACAAATTGTCACGACAACGCTCAGACCGGGGGCTGTCACCCTGATCCCCGATCTCTCCGTTTAAGCCTGTCTCCCACGGCTAAGGGGGGTAGACCCTGTAGGAAAATGGATGACCAACCGTGAACCAGATGGGTTGGGAGACACGAAGGGAAACCAACACTAAATTGATTTTATTAATTTAATGGACCAGTGCCTTATGAAATGAATGAATAAACGATTAATTGTCAGATGCTGCAGGAATATGAACTCATTAACAATCGTTTACCATTAAACAACTCAAACAAAAAATTAACTTTTTCCAAATGCGAGCTGATCGATAAAGGCTTAATGATACTCTAGCAGTTAAAATTCAGAAGATAAAGTGCTTTTAAATAACCACATAATTTTAACCAGAGATCACATTCATATGACTAATCTTTGAATGATCGTTCAAGCATATTTAACGACACGAAAACATTAATCCCACATCAAAATTTAGCCTCAGCAGAAAAGATATTGAGCCAAGACTGAAAATGACAAATTTTTTTTCCAAATATATATATATATATATATATATATGTTTTTTTTTTTAATATATTTTTCAAATGAAAATGAAACTTTAAGTCCAAAAATTGAACTAAACAAAAAAATGAAATATATATATATATATATATATATAACTCAAAACCTAAACTATAAGAAAAGAAAATTTTTATGTCTTTTATAATTTTATAATTTTTATGATTTTTAATTTTTATATTTTTTTATGATTTTTAAAACTTTAACTTTAAAATAAAACTGTAAAATAAAATTTAATATAATCTAATCTAAAACATAAAGTAAAAATCTAAAACTTAAACTTTTTATGTGAAACAAAAATTATAAAATTTTAATTTTTGAAACATAACTAAAAGGCAATAACAGTCTAAAGAAAAAAAAATCTAAAACTAAAATCTAAAGCTAATACCTAATAGTAAAAATGAAAATCGAAATTCTTACGGCCCCCTTTTTTTATTTTATATATATTAAAACACATTTAAAAACAAAAAAAAAAAACCTAACTTAATGCACATATTTACAAAATAAACATAAAATTAAAAGCTTACCTCAAAACCTACGTACGCATACACAAAAAAAAAAGAACTCTATTCGTTTCGCTGTGTATTCATTTGTTGTGTGCAGGTAAACGCAGTGAGGAACCACATGAGGGCAGACGTGGGCAGAGAAAACTGCGAGGATTTGTTTTGCAGGTGAATTCTTAAGCAACGGATGGATAACAAAACTGGAGTAGCGTGAGTGAGAGTGTAGGAATGAAGCACATGTGGCTGGGCAACGGAAGACCACGGGAGGCGTTGTGTTGAGAAGGGAGAGAGAAACGACTGCAGCTGAAACAGCGTGGGACGTGCAAGCAGTGAGCAGAAAACTGCGTTTTGAGACGCTGAGAATGTGCGTGGCACAAGGAGGACGCAGTTGCAGTGTGAAGGAATCAATGGTTGAAGGTTTGGAGTTGGAGGCAACAACGTACAGGTGATGAGGACGCACAATGGAGAGGGTTCAACGCAGGTGTGACGACGGAGTTTGCAATGAAGCGAATGCGCAGATTGAAGCCGACAAACAGTTGTAGGTGCGGATTGAATGCCCGGTCTGCGCTGAGGGAAACGTTTTGAAAGAGGATTGTATTGATGGGAGCCAGACGCAGCTTCGAAGGGTCGGATGGCAGCCAAAAAAAAGCAGATGGAGCAGCGACGCTAGGAGGGTTCAGCAAAAACGCGGGCCTGGATGCTATGATTCCGAATTTGAAAGCAAAATGTGATTTTAGACTGCGTAGGAGGAAGATGGCAGCACGCTGGTTATGCTGAGAGTTGAATGCTGCCCGACAGAAAAATGATATGTGCATTTGTGGGTTGTTGAAATGGAACGGAGGATTGAAAAGCAGCGTAAAGAAAATGGTGACTGTAGTTTGCAGGGAGAACAGTATATGAATAACACAGGGGTGCAGGTTTGACAGTGGTGAATGGAGAAGTGCAGATCCAAAAAAAATTTCTAATTTTTTTCCAAAAAATCTGAAGACTCCAGGCAACAGTAAACAGATTGCCCAGAAAAACCACTGAATCTCTCCACAAAATCAATATTTGAAATTCCCTGCTCCAAATTTGCCTGATAAAACCCTGCAAATTTCTCAAAGCGTATACCTGCAAATTGCAATGACAAAGAACCGAAAACCCAAAAATGATATGTGCATAAAACAAAATTAGAACCCTAGATCAGCTAAATACCATTTACAACTTTTGACTCTTAAACAGCCAGATTTATCATAGTCAGCAGTAATATTATCAAAATTTCAGATTTACTATGAAAAACTTCAGAAACCTCTCATGCAATTCAGAAAAACAAACTTAAATGATAAACCTAGGATCAAAACTAGCTGGGCTCTGCAAGAGAATGCTTGTGGGAGTTGGCTGGTTCAGCTGAGAACTTCTCGAAACGCCCACTGATCTTCTTCAATAAGGGTTTCCTGCACAGCTCACTTCAACCATCAATAAAGAGAGAAAAATAGTACTAGATCTCAGAAGCAATGGAGATACCTGCCATTACTTCAGAAATTTTAATACCATTTAAACCCTAGCAAGTGAACAAGATACCTGTGTTCAACAATACTCTACAATACGCTGTTATTAATGGCTGAAAATTAAAATATGCAGAAAATAAAATAGCTCACAACACTTCAATAGAGTAACACTAGCATGATTTCAACCCCAAAGTCTTTCTTATTTAGCACTAGAAAAAGTTTACAGGAGAGCTTTCTTCAGCACAAGACTCACAGATCGAATCTGGTTTCAAATGACCCCTAGCACCCTATTTAATGGAAAAATCTCCAACAGCTAGTTCGAGTGATCCATGCCAAACTAATCTCGACCGTCGATGAGGATCAAGATTTCTTTTAATCTCATCTGTCGAATTTTTAAATGCATTTTAATATATTAAAAAATTAAAATTCTGCATTTATTTACTCAAAAATTTGACTTATTATTATTTTATTATTTTTAAAATTTTTAATTTCTTTTATTTTATTTTATTTATTATTATTATTATTTTTTAATCATTTTTAAAATTTTATTATTATTTTTATCTATTTTTTAATTAATTAATTTTTTTAATTTTTTAATTTTTATTTTTGGATCCTCGAACTTAGCCTTTGGAAAAATCACCTAGGACCTAGGACTTAGGACTTAAGAGGGGATTAAAACATTTTCTAACCCTCAAGACACTTTACATCATGACTTTTACAATTTTACATCTCAAGGGGGAAAACCCCATTTGACATAGACCATCATAGACCACCCAGTTCTGCGACCAAATATAATCTAACAGATCAACACACTAGGATTCCTCTAAGATTCTGATGACAAAATTCATTCCGGCTTTGGGGTTAGGCTGAAGGAAAACTCTGCCGATCATGGATCGGTGAGACAAAAAACCTTCCGGAACGTAGATTATCACTATAAAATTAGGTCCACCTAGGCAATTTACATACATGACTCAGCTCTCCTAAGATTATTTACAATTCACACATGCAGACTGGGTTTACAACATAAATTGATCAAGTCGACGATGACTGTCCAATGGCACGGACACGTCAATCAAGCGCTATCCCTTTTGCGAAAAAAAGGGGGTGTACTGCTATGGGAAGTTGACATGTAGTGGTCAACACTATAGATAGCATTTCAGGATATATTCCAATTTTAATTTGTCCTTGAATTAAAATTGAGAATTACAATTCGAATTTAGTCTCACCAACTGTTTGAAAAATAATTTATTGATTCATCCTGAGTTAATTAGTTGGTGAAATTCAAACATGAAGTCTTTGTGAAGACATGCAATAGTTATCCCTTTGATTGAGGAAGTTATCCCTTAATTAAGGAGATAATGATGAGTTGTATTTGAGTTGTAATTAGTTAGCTCATTTAACTGAGTTAAGTCCAGTTAAATTAGTTCCAAACAGTTGGAGGAACTAATTGTGAGTTCAGTCAGTTAATGCATGCATGCATGCAACTAGTGTTCTCCAGATAACTGAATATTCTCTCATAAATAACTCATGCATGTCAGTTCAGAGAAAGACCCAGTTGAGATTAAAGGTAGGGATAGTGTACTATCAGTTGCTAGAATATTCCTATGAGAATATCTCTTGCATGCAGAAGGAATTCATTCCTTGAGGATTGCGCAGTTTCTACAGAGGTTAGAGCAGTGTGTGAGGTGAGAATCACACAGGTTACAGCTGGATCACCCAGGAGAAACAACGCAAGGAAATAGGAGGCTTGGAGGATTGAAGGAAGGCATATGTGTTATCTATTCTGTGTATGAGCAGCAGTGAGGGATTGTACTGAGAGCTAGATAGCTTGTGAGCTAAAGCTTTGTGTAATCTTGAGATATTTCCACTTGTATGATAATACAGATAGCGGGGTTTTTAGCTGAGGCTTTCCCTAGAGTACTCTTCTGTGTTTCATGTTTGATTGTTTCTTCTTCTCAATTATATGTGTTCTGTTTGAAACTTTGATCCTGCTCAAAATCGATTAAGCTTCTGCAAGTTTGATTGTAGAAGTAGATTAAGTATTTTTCTTTAGTACATTGCATAATCAGTTTAATCTACAATGAGAATTCTACACATGTTTCAACCACCACATAATCCGTACACTGTCAATGCAATTCGTACTACCAACATCAGTTGCAATTCATACCAATTTCTACATGTACGTGTTTGTATAGCGCATCTGTTGGTCACCATATCATCATGCCCCAACCGTACACCAAATTTTTTATCAAGTTTAATCAAGTCCACAGTGACTATTTTTTTTTTTAATTGTGTATTACCATCCACGAATTTTGACAGCCCTGAATTCTGTCCGCCATGTCACTTCAGGTGCATACCGACTGCCATACATAACCCCCATAAAACGATGATGCAGATGCATACTGACCACCATACATAGCTGCCCTGAATTCTGTCCACCACCATTCATAGAAAGAGAGAGACATTGAGTCATGTGAGACATTAAGGAGAGAGGGGTGCGAAGTATGAAGGTAAGGTGACTTGAATTTCTTTTTGATAATAATATCATAGTATCATAAGGATAATGATAATATTGATAATTAAGTCAAAATTGAACTATTAGGATTGATTAATGATGAGTGGTTTTCCATCAACTATATTTGATTACCAATTGATACAAGGTGATTTACTATTTTTGGAAAGTCATACTTGAGATGCTAGACATGACTTTCTATTTTTAGAAAGTCACTCCAAAATTGTCAGAAATGAAATTTTATTTAAGGAAATTCATTTGTGAGCTGCCAATTTTCAACACATGACAAGGGAAAAATAGGTTACAAAAATATCTTATCAACATCCTCATCATAGAAGTAGGCACCTTAATCAATCAACGTATGAACATCATATATGATAGAAACAACCAACTTATGTTCCAAAAAATATTGATGTTAGTGAAATTAAGTCTTATGATAAGAATTCATCCTAGATATTAAATAACCACAAGGTTCCACAGAAGATTGATTTGGGATGGTTAGATCATTTCACAGTGTGACAATTTGTACCACAATTAGAAGTTCATATCGTCTTGTATCATCAAATATGACAGTTGCAAGAATTGGAAATGATGCAAAGAGACTACGAGAGAGAAAAAGATATCAAGCCTTTCATCAAATATGCTTTGAAGACAAAACATTTCTAAAGGGAAAGCAATGTTATGAACATAAATATATCAATAAATAATAATGATAATTAAAATTTATAACAAATAATTATGAAAATACATGTCTATTAGTTGGGAGTCGGGACATGACTATTCATGTAAGGGCATCCCACTTAGTATATATACGGGGCCCTCATTGAACAATCATATTATATTTATCCTATGATGGATATTCATATATTCCAGATGTTTTAAATATGATATGATTTATCCTATGATGGATATTCATATATTCCAGATGTTTGAAATATTCTGTGTGATAATGAACTTTGTTCATATCATAGAGTATGTGGGGCTGAGAATAGTTATTGTGAATTTTAACAATACCTAACAGATCACAAATTTATTTTTCCTTTAGAATTTTGAAAACGACTTCATGGCAATATGATAAGTTGCTAAAGTAAAGTCTTCCTTGCTAGCATAGATAATTTGTTTCATACACTAAAGGTAAATTAAAAATGTATAGAAATGTGGAATGACTTAAAATATGTAATATTACCTTAATGTAATTGAAAAGGTCTCATTAATCTTAGCTGTATGATCAAACTTATTCCTCTTAGCAACGGAAAATTGACTCATTTGGTCCATAAGTTGCACCTTCAATAAAATCATTTTTGTAATTTGCCACAGTTATAATTATAAAGAATACTGATATTTAGTATTTAGTAATTTTTAGTGCTTAAGATATTTATTAATGATCAGGAGCAGTACTTTACAGTCCAACTGTCATCATTGGTAGTGGTTTACATGGAAGTATTTTATTTAATTTTGTTAATGTGGTTGCAGGTCTTCTATAACACTGCTCGCTATTATCAGGCCTACTATGGTTACAAAACAGTGAGTCCACTTTTCTTTTTAAAAGATTGTTTTATAAAGATGGAATACCATGGGGATAGAGTAAATAGTTTGGGTGGATTGTGCATATACATAGCACCTAAAATTTCATTTGCATTTATACAAGAGAGTGGATTTTAAACAAAGTGCAAACTGGCAGGACCTTCGAGCAGTTTTGGTTGGGCTTCTTCTTATTTTATCAGCATTCCAGTACTTGAATCAGTGGACCAGGCATCAACAGGTACTGAGATTTTTATTGTTGATTTTGAAGTTGATCATGAATTGAAGAATAAATCTTTTTATTCACTTGAAAAAGGGTATCATGTATTGTATATTTATTTGAAATATACCTATATAATAAAATGGCATTGTCAAGTAAATTGTGCTATTTATGTTTATTTTCATTAGCAGCCCAGATTTATTTATACCTCAATGATTTTAATTCACAGAAAATTATTTTATTACTTCAATTAAAATTCTGAATTGCTGGAAAATAAAATCACTGGTATTTAACTTCAAAAAAAATAATTTGCAGAAAAAAATAAAATTGAGAGATCAATCACATCACAACAGTAAGCATACACCCATAACAATTTTCCTTCATTAAAATTCTCCGGAAAATGTGGGCCTAGACCCATAGAGAAAATACACATAAATATGCACTATTGGACCCTGTAACTCAGCCCCATTGAGAAAATCGGCCCATGGATTTCGGCCTCACTAGGAAAATCGGCCGAAGGAATTCTTCCCACTTGAAAATTGACCTTTTGAAGAGTTCGGCCCTTTAAAAACTCGGCCTCCGGCACCAAAAAATCGACCCTCTCGTTTCCTCCTTGTATGAACCCTGCGCACTCAAGGAAATCAGCCCGTTGGGTAAATTGGCATCGCCACAAATCAGCCTCCTCTGCGCTTCAACTACTTGGTGTCTTGATTTCCTGAACTCAGCGTCCGGCACCAACAAATCGACCCTCTTTTTTCCTCCTTGTACGACCCCTGCACACTCAAGGAAATCAGCCTATTGGATAAATCGACCTTTCCACAAATCAGCCTCCCCTGCACTTCAGCTGCTTGGCCTCTCGATTTCCTGAACTCGGCCTCCTGGAAATACTCTTGAAATTTCCATGCACTCTTCCTCCCTTTTGTTCAGTCTAGCCGAGCCTCCCACTTTAGAGAAACTCGCTTCCTCCTTTGAGAAAATCACTCTCTCAATGTTGTGTAGCTGTGTTGTATCTTCGCCTCTCCATTAGGCTTCTTCTATAACTTCACTAAGCCAAATCCCCAACTCTAATCTCCTAAGTGATTGATGGCCGAGATTAAATCTCGCCTCACTTGAGATCAACGGTTAAGATCATATCTAAGTCACTTAAATAATTTTATTATTTATCCTTAGTACTTTGATTTAATAGTCCAAAATAATTAATTGACTTTTATTATTGTACTTTTCCTAAGTTAGACTAAGAAATTAAGTCATAAATCACCTACTCCACCAAGCAAACACCTAAAGAGGCAATCAACCATATTCTACATCCTAGGGCACCAAGCTGATGTAGAAGACCTTCCGAAGCTACCAAGAACTTAAACAATTTATCAGTAATGAGGCAGGGTTATTAGTACAGTGAGAAGTTGCAATGTGCTCTAGTATGATGAAGGGTGAGGGCTGTAGTAGTAGAGGGAGAATGTTGCATTGTCAAATGTGGTGCTTGAATGGTTGAAACTTGATATTGTTGTGGATAGCTTGTCTAATAATACTTTGGCTATGGAAGAATGTTGCATAGACAAATATGTGTCTAGCAAAGTTGATTTTGTTATGGGAAGTTGTTAAATAATCATGCTCCTCTTCTTAGAGAATTGTACAAAGGAGGTGGGGTGGCTAGGTTTGGCCTTAAATAATGGGAAAACCAAGGTTCAGTATGTAAAATTGAACTTGAACTCCTATTGGAAGTACCATCTTGGTTAGCTAGTGTCTTGAGGTAGGCATCTTGTGTGAAAATTTCTACACTGGAACCCTATTACAAATATTGATATTATTTCTCCTAATTGTCAATTAATTAACAATTTATCTGCTACGACAAATATCGAAATAAATACACTGCAACCTTCACAAATAAAATTTTGCGAAAAAATAAAACGATGGAAGCTAAGAAATGCTGGGACACACATAAAATTAACACATTTATTTTTGGACAAATGTCCTTGGAAAAACCTAATCCAGGAAAATTGGTGCAACAGTTGAGGGTTTTATTATTATGTAGCAGTGAGAAATTCTGAGTACAACTGGATGTCGAAATCTAGCAATCCTACAGAGAGAAATACTAGCAAAAAACTACTAAGGAATTTCCTCACCCCACAAGCAATCCTGACACAACTTGCCTTCAGAAACTCGACCCTCTAACCCTCTGCTTCAACCTCTGCACTGCTCTGCGCATCTTGTTTGACGTCAAGCCTCTGACTGGTCTCTGATGAAGTCCTTTTGCTCTCTGCTGGCTGGAAAGATGCCTCTCCGCCACTCCTTCCCGACCTCTGAAATTGAAGACGTCTTTCCCTCTCAACAAATTGAACTTGCCTCTAGAAGCTGCTGCACTACCCCTGCGTCAGCTTCTTTGTGGCTCTTCTGCCTCTCTGCAAATGCACTTATTGGATCTGGAATACTTCGTCTAATCTCATTGTTTCTTTCCCTCACTCACTGCTTCGATCTCTAGCTCTCTCCGACAACTGACTTCTGCTACTCTGGAAATCGATCTACCAAGAAATCAAACTGCTCAAGTGTACTCTCCATCACCACATCAACCATCTCTTATAATCCTCTGTTGGAGCACCAACGACCAAGATTAAAACATGATCGATGGTTGAGGATTATC